>CM038676.1:68448216-68939927 GCA_021605205.1 Aegilops longissima
CTCTTTTGGTCACGGAGGAAACCCGCTCCCCTCCGCCGTCTCACGCTCCGCGTGGCGGCGAGCAGCGGTCAACTCGGCGAGTTGGCCGGGATTGACCATGGGTTGACCTCCCGTGCGTCAGCGGCGTATGGGCCCCCGACAATTTAGTTAGAATTAGCAACACTAATTAACCTAGGTTAGTTAGCTAATTAGTCAGCGACTAGTGGGCCCGGCCCCTAAGCAACCTAGTTAAAATTAACTTAGGTTAAATAGCTGGGTTAAATAGTTGTGCCTTTGACACGCGGGACCCACAGGTCAGGTTTGACCAGGGGCGCCCGATTGACCGATGACGTCTGCTGGCGTCGGTGTATGATAATACCCCTTTTCTAGATTTAATTTAATTGAGTAAATTTCAGAAAATACTCTAAACTTCTAAAAATCATATAAATTCAACGTAACCGGATGGAAATAATTTATATATGAAAAATGATCAGAAAAATATGAAGAATCTGTTTATGCCATGATCATGCATGTTTGAATAAGTTAACATCACTGAATAGGATGAATCATGATTAGGGTAATTTATGAAATAGCATTTTGAGTTGGAATTCAACCTTGTTTGAATTCCTCCAATAACAGATTATTATTGCATTAGGTGAATTCAGTACCTTAACATGATCATGCATCATATATGTGCATTGCATTGATTGTGCTCTCTCTTGTTTGCGGTAATTGTCCCCTCCGGTGAGCGATGTCTGAAGCGATGATTATTCGATGACACGATGGAGAACTATTATCTTGAAGTGCCGAGCAAGCAAAACCCCTTGTTCATTCGATATAATCCCACTCTCTCGCTCCTGCTCTATTTTACTGCATTAGGACAACAACGACTCATGTGTTACTGCTGCGGTAGCTGAACCTTGATCCTTTGCATGACTGTCATTCCACGATAATTAGATGAAACCCACTAGCATGAGTAGGAATTGTTTGAGCCATGTTGTGCCTACTCATTCATGCTTGTTTGTCATGCACTCTCTTGCTTAGAGTTGAGTCAGGTCGATTCATCGGGAATGAATTGGAAAGTGGTGAACATGTCCTACGTGGGTGAACTAAGTGTGTGAACACGATTTGGTAAAGGTAGCGGTGAGAGGCCATGTAGGAGTACATGGTGGGTTGTCTCATTGCAGCCGTCCTCGAGAACTGAGTTACGTGTTTGTGATCCATGAACAGCTACTACCACACATTGGGTTCGGTAACTCGACCCCTCTCGACTTATTAATCAACTTGATCTCTGTCCGGGAGTTGCAACTAGTTTACGGTGTTTGTAGGTAGTGTTAGTAGTCTACCAAGTGGCACCCGTGCAATTGGGCTTAGGGACGGACTAAACCTGATGTACGGTGTACCAAGTGGCACCGGTTGGTGGGCTTGGGAACCCTGCTCACATTGTTTGGGGCGTGGCGGCACCCGGCGGATCTCCTTGCGGATGGAACCGAATAGGCGATAAACACGGGCGAGAGACTTGTGTGGTTAGTCGGTCGTGGCCGACTCCCTCGCCCGGCTTCCGCTTGAAGGTTGCGAGGTACATAGCGTGTCTGAGGCGATAAGTGGCGAGGCGTGTGTGAAGAAGTACACCCTGCGGGGTTATCATTATCTATTGAATAGCGGATTCCTCGGATATGGAAACTTGGACCCTTGCATAGTTCATAGACAAGTGAAAGTGGATACTCTAAAATCGCCAAGATAGCGTGAGTGCTATGGATGGCGTTTCTCGTGGGTGAGCGGGGCGGATCCATAGTGGTGTATTGATATGGTGAATGTGTGGACTCGTGTGCGCCACCTCAAAAGAGTTACTTGCGATCGTAGTTCAGGATAGCCACGAGTCAAAGCTGGCTTGCTGCGGTCAAACTCCACCACCTTTTGATAATGATGCATATGTAGTTAGTTACGATGTAAGTCTTGCTGAGTACAATTGTACTCACATTTGCTTATTTATGTTTTGCGAGAGGCGTCGGTCTAGCTAGTAGTTCCGTGGACTTGACGTTTAGCTTGTTACCTCAGCTACGATCTTGTGCCCTCGGCGGGATCAGGTAGATAGTCGGGCTTCTCAGCCTCTTTTCATTTATAGTTATGCGTACCCGGACATGTTTAGCTTCGCTTGTGCTTTGACTTGTATGCTCACGAGTGTTGGGTCATGAGACCCTGTTTGTATTATCTCGCTCCTCGGGCCTAATGAATAAATATTTTGAGTCGTAGAGTTATGTTGTGATGCCATGTTGTATCTACATATTGAGCATATTGTGTGTATGTTTGAAATGCTTGGTATGTGTGGGATCCGACAAACTAGTTGTTTATCCTTGGCAGCCTCTCATATGGGAAATGTAGTCTCGTGCCTCCGAGCAATAGTAGTCCGCTTCTGCCGGTTCACGAGTCACTGCTAGCCCACCTCTGCTTGGACACTTGGTGGCGGCATGTGTCTCGCCGTTCTATATGCATCCCCTTGAAATGTCACCTTGGTGCTATTGAGTCTGCCTAGCTTGCTACAGCCGGTTCACGAGTCTGTTAGCCAGTGCTACAGCCGAATACATCGTTGATGACCGACATGCTCGATGTGATTCATGTATACTGTCCCCATGGGTTAGTGCCGCTTTGGGTTCACGACTAGCCATGTCGGCCGGGTTCTTTGTCATATGGATGCTAGCGACACTATCATATCGTGAGCCAAAAGGCATAAGCGGTCCCGGGCCATGGTAAGCGACACCGTGGGAATACCGTGCGTGAGGCCGCAAAGTGATATGATGTGTTACATGCTAGATCGGTGTGACTTAGGATCGGGGTCTGACAGCGTTGGTATCGAGCTTTGCTGTGGGATTACCAAGCCAAACTGGTGAAGTTGAGTCTAGAAATGCTTTAGTTACATGTAGGGAATTGATTGTGGGAGGAGCGTAAGGCTCTTTTTACTCCTTATACCTCATGGCCTTGATCAGGTCATCCTCTTCTCTTCTCGGGGTTTCTGAACTAGGCTTCTCATCTATCTATCAGGATGACGTGTTACTAATCCATAGACTTATAAGATTGTTGGTTTTAATTCCCGATTTAGTTCCTACTACTTCTGTATGATAACCGTTGATCTCAGAATCTTGTTATGATGTTGTTGAATGGTTATGCCACCCTTTCTGCAGGATGTCTCAAATCATTTTGAGCATTTATAGCCGTTATGCTGTCCGAGTCATCCCAGGTCTCTAAATAGTCTGATGCATTTGCAAATCCCCCCTTCCGTTTCCGATGTCCTTTTTGGTCGGAATAAGCACACTAATCGGTAAGTTGAGGTACTCTGTTGCCTCAACACATATGTTGGAACTATTATTATGACCCTAGGTGTTTAGGAAGTCACCTAGCAATTTAGCAATGTTTTGTATCCCTAGTGTGATGATTAAGCCCATCATTTTGAAAGCATCCGTGATGCCATTTAGTAGCAGGTATTCTACTCTGGGTTCTTGAACCGAGATTCATCCTACCTCATGTTGTTAGTATTTGCTAGTGCCTTTAGGATATTAGTAACCTTGCGATAGTCCTCGAAGTCCGTGGTATTCCCCTTCTTCCAAATACCATGAACCGCTTATGGCGAAGTTCTTTTGAGCCAAAAGATCACAATAAGAGTGCTCTTGAGGTTCTCCATTCATAATTGTGAATCTGCCAATTCTACCTTTACGCATGGGTTATCCGGAAGAAATGTTGAGCTTGCTCGACATACTAATCTGTGCATCCACAACTCAGAAAATTATATGTTCCTTTGAGTTGTTCTCTTAGATGCCTTGACCTTCATCTATCAATTGATAGCCAAGGGTATGTGTGCATTTGTGTTCATCGATGCATTTTATCCTTGTGGTCCGTCAAGCCATTCTATTCGGAATGACTAGGAGAAACAAACTCCGATACCTTGTCCATTTCTAGGATTGGGTCAAAGTAGTTGTATCCATGAGATCAAAATGCCAATCCAGCTTTTGTTACGATCTACCTGAAGTATTGCCATCTTATGTCAAGACTGTCATGGGAATTGCACAACCTCTTAGGAATTCTTGATGCGATGATACTTCTCACCATCATCATTCATCCCTCGGTCCTCGTGTTGTTGCAACCGGAATACCGACAAGTGAATTTTGATGTGTGAAATCAATACCCCGAGCAACTTGTTGCTTGGTAGTGAATGGACAATATTCTCATTCTTAGCGTGTTGGTTATTAAACCATCATCCTAATATTGATCGTGCTACCTAGTCCTTATTTATGGTGCACACCGATTGATGAGTTAGGATTGTGTCAAGTCCTCACTCATTTGATCATATCGTCTTACCACGAAAAGCAAGATTGTTCTCGAGCTTAGTAACATACCGGTGGTTCGTGACTTTCCAAATATCTTCTTGGAAGTGTTGCGGGTTGTTCCACTGTATTATGTTGGGCTCGTGATCAAGTTGGTTCTTGTGAACCACCCTTCTCCAAGAATCATGTTGGATACCCCAGCTAGTCGGTTAAGCTAGACAACAACTTGGAAGTTGGAAGATAAAAGCTTGTCCAACTTAGCTCGATCAAAGGGATATTCTTGTGTAGTGTGTGTTGAAGAAGGATGATATCTTCATCGATTGGTCCACGAGATCAGTTGTTGGAGCTATTGTCCTACCAATTCTTTGACTTGAGTATGGGCCATTGTCAAGTCAAATCAGAACCAACGATATTAAGTAATGTTGTCTTACTCGTGGTTGATCCTTGAGCATACACGTTACCTCCTTTGGTCGACCAATACTATCACGTGTTCACATGATGGTGGAAGTCGATGATATGGAATTCCGATGAGTTCTTTGTTGAGTCCATCGGTAGCATTTTGTCTCCCCATGAGTCATGTTGAGCATCAACCTAATCTTTGGAAACTTGTGTAAGCAATTCTTCGTGTTTCGTTCATGAAGCATGTGTTTGGATGAAAGTAGTGACTTCCTCAAATTCATGTGCTTTAGCTGTAAGTTGCCGCCATGAAAATGAGAAAGGTTTGTTTTGTTTCCTCTGGAATCATCCCAAGTCAGTCATGCACGTGCGAAGTATTCTATGGCATGATAGGTGATCATCTTCATTTCATATGAATTCCATAGCACACCAAGCCCTTTGGTTGACTCGTTCTAGGAAAAGGAGTTAAGTGCTAATCCATTGTAATGCACAAGACTTGATATCCTCGATTATGGTTCCCCACGAACTTCGGTAGTGTTTTATGATAAGACTACCATGTGGTCATGCTTGTCTAGGACAACGTGTTCACTTGTTTGTAGCAAAACCAGCTCATATTTTGGAGCTCGCTACCTTAGTTCACTTCCCGAGAATCTCGCAACGTCTTCTCGTCGATTTGTGTTGCAACCTTTCCTTTTCAGACATGCTAAGTCTGAAATATCCTAACACCAACCAGATCTGAATCTCAGGCGGATATGATGGTTGGAACATTCGAACAGTTGCATTTCGTTCCCAGCTTGCACCGTCCTTGTGCTATCTCGCTATAGACTGTCTTCTTAGCAATTCTTGTCCAGGTTTATCTTCAAAAGTGGACTTACCATGGGTCCCCCCCCCCACCTTCGATGATAAGCAAATCATCCATTGCGTTGTCTTCAACAAGGTAGTCCACATCATTCATTCTAGTCCGGGTGTACCATTCCTTGCACTCCACCAAGCGATCGTTTGTGATTGCCTTAGGCTGGTATAAAGAGTTTCAATGGTCTCTATATCAAAAGTAATTCTTTTTGCCACTTAAGGGAATAGCTCTTTGCGCCCCCTTTCTCGAGGTGTCCCGTTACGGGATCATGGTAACTATTTCCTCACCACCTTGACACCATCCACCATCTTCCTAAAGCGTGGAATTGTTGCCACTAATCAAACCTCGTTGTTGTTCCCCCATCCCTCTCGATGCATTTTATGTCTCAACTCAAGATGTGTCACCGTCTCAGTCCGTAATGTCGATCATATTTGCTTGATCTTCGTGAAGATCGAATTATGTAGGGTTTCCCCTTCTTTCTGTTGTCGTGTCGGGTGAAGATCTCGAAGACGTCAAGACCAAGAAGATAGAGTGAATCAACATCTTCGAGAAGGCAATTGGATCATGGAAATTGTAATAGCTTGTGACCTCCCTTTTCCTCTTACCTCACGTGTTGAATCTCGGGGCGAGATTCTTGTTTAGTGAGGGTTGAGTTATCACAACCCTAAATTGCTTGACATTAGTTGCATTAAGGCATCCATGTCATCATGTTATTTTCCATGAAAATTGAAATGGGGATTATTGAAACCCTAGCACCAATTGAATTCTAATAGGTTCAAATAAAATCATTTTCAATAATCCCAAAATGCCTGTGAAAATGTTCATGGTTAATGGATAAAGGTGAAAGCCCTTCCAAAATGATGAACATATCTTATAGGTCATTCCTGGATTTTGAATTAAATCTTAAACCATTTGACTTTGGGCATTTAAACACTATAAATAATTTAAATGCTCAAATAATGTTGGAAATATTTGTGGGCCATAGAAATAATTCAGAAAGTGCCCGTGAATATTTTCAGGATTTATAAAATTGATTTGGTTTTAAAAGCTGGATCAAAAACAAACGCAAAATAGAAAACTAAAATAAAGGAGAGAGAGTTACATGGCTTACAGGCGCCACTTGGCCCAGTGTTGTCTTGACTTTGGCTGGCCAGTGGCCAGCCCAGCCCTACCGCCACCCTCACTGTCGTCTTCCTCCCAGCGCCGATGGCGGGCGTGTCGGCTGTGGCGAGAGCCTCCACCTCCTGCTTGCGCTTCCCCTCTCGCATGGGCCAGCCCACGGAGGCGCCCGAAGCCCCTCGCTCCTCCCCCACTCTCTGCTCTCTCCCTCGTCCTCTGCTCCCTCTCAGAGCACACCGGCGGCTTCGTCGCCGTCGTTCGCCCGAACCCAAGGCCATCGACCATCCCTCGCCACTGCCACTAAGCCTAGGAGCTCCGCCGTGTCGGCCTTGCCCTCTCCATCGAGATCTGCGGCGGCGGAGGCCTGCCGTCCTGCTTGTCGTCGTCTTCACCGGCGGGCACCGAGATCGCCGGCCGATTCAGCGCGTCGAGCTTCCCGAGCCGCTTCTATAGCCCTTGCAACGCGGTGAGGCCACGATCCTTTTCCCCTAACCCCATGCTCGATTGCCTCCCTAACGCCCTAACCACCTTGCAGGCGCTCCTCGCCGCCGGCTATGGCGCCCTTGCCCATAGCTGCTGTAGCTCGCGTCCAGAGCCCATAAGCCGCTCGGCACACTCCGGAACACGTAGCACCTTAGCCCTTCCCTCTCGTGCACGCCTTACCGTAGCCATCGTTGCGAACTCCGGCGCGCCCGGGCTCCACTCCGGCGAACCCGGCCACCCCGCACCTCCGCTAGTCTCCTTAGATCGCGCGAGCCAGGCGTCCGTGGGACCCCTCGCCTCTCTTTTGGTCACGGAGGAGAAACCCGCTCCCCTCCGCCGTCTCGGCTCCCCGGCGGCGAGCAGCGGGTCAACTCGGCGAGTTGGCCGGGATTGACCATGGGTTGACCTCCCGTGCGTCAGCGGCGTATGGGCCCCCCGACAATTTAGTTAGAATTAGCTTAACACTAATTAACCTAGGTTAGTTAGCTAATTAGTCAGCGACTAGTGGGCCCGACCCCTAAGCAACCTAGTTAAAATTAACTTAGGTTAAATAGCTGGGTTAAATAGTTGTGCCAGCGACACGCGGGACCCACAGTCAGGTTTGACACTGGGCGCCCGATTGACCAGTGACGTCTGCGGCGTCGGTGGCCTGATAATACCCTTTTCTAGATTTAATTTAATTCATAAATTTCAGAAAATACTCTAAACTTCTAAAAATCATATAAATTCAACGTAACCGGATGGAAATAATTTATATATGAAAATGATCAGAAAAATATGAAGAATATGTTTATGCCATGATCATGCATGTTTGAACAAGTTAACATCACTGAATAGGATGAATCATGATTAGGGTAATTTATGAAATAGCATTTTGAGTTGGAATTCAACCTTGTTTGAATTCCTCTCAACTAACGGATTATTATTGCATTAGGTGAATTCAGTACCTTAACATGATCATGCATCATATATGTGCATTGCATTGATTGTGCTCTCTCTTGTTTGCGGTAATTGTCCCTCCGGTGAGCGATGTCTGAAGCGATGATTATTCGATGACACCGATGGAGAACTATTATCTTGAAGTGCCGAGCAAGCAAAACCCCTTGTTCATTCGATATAATCCCACTCTCTCGCTCCTGCTCTATTTTCTTGCATTAGGACAACAACGACTCATGTGTTACTGCTGCGGTAGCTGAACCCCTTGATCCTTTGCATGACTGTCATTCCACGATGAATTAGATGAAACCCACTAGCATGAGTAGGAATTGTTTGAGCCATGTTGTGCCTACTCATTCATGCTTGTTTGTCATGCACTCTTGCTTAGAGTTGAGTCAGGTCGATTCATCGGGAATGAATTGGAAAGTGGTGAACATGTCCTACAGTGGGTGAACTAAGTGTGTGAACACGATTTGGTAAAGGTAGCGGTGAGAGGCCATGTAGGAGTACATGGTGGGTTGTCTCATTACAGCCGTCCTCGGGAACTGAGTTACGTGTTTGTGATCCATGAAAAGCTACTACCACACATTGGGTTCGGTAACTCGACCCTCTCGACTTATTAATCAACTTGATCTCTGTCCGGGAGTTGCAACTAGTTTACGGTGTTTGTAGGTAGTGTTAGTAGTCTACCAAGTGGCACCGATGCAGGTGGGCTTGGGACAGACTAAACCTGATGTACGGTGTACCAAGTGGCACCGGTTGGTGGGCTTGGGAACCCTGCTCACATTGTTTGGGGCGTGGCGACACCCGGCGGATCTCCTTGCGGATGGAACCGAATAGGCGATAAACACAGGCCGAGAGACTTGTGTGTTAGTCAGGTCGTGGCCGACTCCTCGCCCGGCTTCCGCTTGAAGGTTGCGAGGTACATGGCGATGTCTGAGGCGATAAGTGGCGAGGCGTGTGTGAAGAAGTACACCCTGCGGGGTTATCATTATCTATTGAATAGCGGTTCCTCGGATATGGAAACTTGGACCTTGCATAGTTCATAGACAAGTGAAAGTGGATACTCTAAAATCGCCAAGATAGCGTGAGTGCTATGGATGGCGTTCTCGTAGGTAGGCGGGGCGGATCCATAGTGGTGTATTGATATGGTGAATGTGTGGACTCGTGTGCATCACCTCAAAAGAGTTACTTGCGATCGTAGTTCGGGATAGCCACCGAGTCAAAGCTGGCTTGCTGCGGTCAAACTCCACCACCCCTTTTGACAATGATGCATATGTAGTTAGTTACGATGTAAGTCTTGCTGAGTACAATTGTACTCACGTTTGCTTATTTTATGTTTTGCGAGAGGCGTCGGTCTAGCTAGTAGTTCCACGTGGACTTGACGTTTAGCTTGTTACCTCAGCTACGATCTTGTGCCCTCGGCGGAGATCTGGTAGATAGTCGAGGCTTCTCGGCCTCTTTTCATTTATAGTTATGCGTACCCGGACATGTTTAGCTTCGCTTGTGCTTTGACTTGTATGCTCACGAGTGTTGGGTCATGAGACCCTGTTTGTATTATCTCGCTCCTCGGGCCTAATGAATAAATATTTTGAGTCGTAGAGTTATGTTGTGATGCCATGTTGTATCTACACATATTGAGCATATTGTGTGTATGTTTGAAATGCTTGGTATGTGTGGGATCGACAAACTAGTTGTTTATCCTTGGCAGCCTCTCATATGGGAAATGTAGTCTCGTGCCTCCGGCGATAGTAGTCCGCTTCTGCCCGGTTCACGAGTCACTGCTAGCCCAGCACTATTGCTTGGACACTTGGTGGCGGCATGTGTCTCCGCCGTTCCTATATACATCCCTTGAAATGTCACGCGGTGCTATTGAGTCCTGCCTAGCCTGCTACAGCCGGTTCACGAGTCTGTTAGCCATGCTACAGCCGAATACATCGTTGATGACCGACATGCTCGATGTGATTCATGTATGCCTGTCCCCATGGGTTAGTGCCGCTTTGGGTTCACGACTAGCCATGTCGGCCGGGTTCTTTGTCATATGGATGCTAGCGACACTATCATATCGTGAGCCAAAAGGCATAAGCGGTCCGGGCCATGGTAAGCGACACCGTAGGAATACCGTCGTGAGGCATAAAGTGATATGATGTGTTACATGCTAGATCGGTGTGACTTAGGATCGGGGTCTGACATATCTAAATATTATATTTTATATTTTTTTATATTGTGTGCGGGTAACTTTAACTTTGAAAGATGGTCGTTGGATGAGTGAATCCGATGGTCCAAAGATGGCAAATTTGAGCACTCTTGGTGGTTGGATATCATCTAGATTCCACCAGATTTAGCCACATGTATAATCAAGAAGACTCCATGGTTGAACTTAAGCGTAATGCACAAACATCAAAACACAAGCACTTCTTATTTGTTCTAGAATCTTCCATATTAAATTTCCCAAATGTTTTCTACATGATTTGCCATTATTTGTTTTTACTTTATTTCTTATGGCGCACAATTCCATGAATCTTAAAATAGATTAGCTTTCTTATAAAACTAGATGATTTTGAATGAAGTGAACTATAAAATTAAGCGAACATCTACATCATGCATATATGACTCAAAGCTTGCATGCTATAATGTGGTATTTATTCATAATTTGGTTGCCAAATCTCATGCGTGCAATGCCGTGTACCTTACTCTATTCTAAATGGTGTTTGTGTGTGTGTTGTGCGTGTTGAGGTGCAAATTGTCTTTTTGGTACGTTAAGCTTGTTCTTCCGAAATTTCAAGCCGTGCCTTGTTATGCGAAAATTCAAGCTAAGCGTATGTGTCTATCGTCTTTGAAACTCCGCATCTTCAACCCGCCTTGTTAGCCCAAAATATTTAAGATATATCTTTGTCTCATTGTGCTCGACAACTCCTCCATCTCAACCCACCTTGCTATTCGAAATTACAGCAGCACGAAAACTCCCACCTCTGTGAAATCCCAACAGCGAAATGCCGTGGTACCCTGAACCGAAAGAACCGCCTCTATTGGGTGGGGTACTTTAATAACATGCCACATTTCGGACAAGCGCATCTCGAGCCATGGTTCCCCACTGCCATCCCATCCGCCCACTCATTACATACTGCGGGGCCGTGAAAACCGCGTGAAACCCCACCGTGCTCCTTCCGCCACCTGGCGGAGGCTCTTCCCCGACGGCGTCGTCCACAGCAACACCTCAACGTCCCTCATCCACCGTGCGGATGGCGATCCGTCGTCGATCTCATGGTCTCGCCGGTTCAGCCACCCGTGCTCCACCTCCAAGGCTGCCCGGCGTTCCCCTCGTCTTTCGCGCCACCTCCATTCCTACACTGTCTTCACCTGCACCACGGAAAACATCATCATCACCGTTTCCTTGGATGAAGCTGCGGCCTAATCGGCGCCACCAAAGAGGTTGTACACTAATCGCAAGTTTTCTTCTTGATTCGATCTCACGGTGCTGCGGCGCTCGGTCCCGAGCTGACAGCGCGGCTCCATCCGGCGGTGTCGCGGCCACTTCCTCCACGGCGTCGCTCCCTCGGCGGCGGCGTCCTATCGATGGGAGCTCTGCTGCTTTAGCTCTCGCTTCGCGGTGCTGCTCTGCTCTTTCTCTCGATCCCTGCTGGTCTTCTCTTGTTATTGCTCTTGCTTTCGCTGCTGCTGCTCTCGCTCTTGCTCTTGCTTGCGATGCTGCTCGATTTAGCCACACTTGATCGGTGAATCGACTTTTGGGTCGATCGATTTTCAGGGGTGGGGGGCTCGCCGGGATGTAGGAAGAACCAGCCGCAGCGGAGGAGGGCTTCATTGGAGGTACCCACTATCTATCTTAGGGTTCAGGATGGGGCGGTGGTGGCGGCGATGGCGGGCGTTAGCGAAGCGGTGGCGTGGGGATCGCGGAGAAAAAGCTTCGCAGGGGGCCTAAAGGGATGGCAGGGCAGCGGCGGACGGCGATGGGGAGTATTTTAGGGCGGGCAGGCGGCGCACCGCCCGGCTTGTGGCGGAGGGCTGCTGTTTGGCGGTGGTGGCTAAGCGGCTCGGGGGTTGAGGTTGAAGATGAGCTACAGGCCCTTGATTTAGTATCCAGCGGCTCAAAATCGTGACCGAGAGATGAAAAAGTTAGTCGACCGACGTGTAGCCTCACCTTGCTAGAGCGTTCAGTTTCAACAGCAAATTTAGTTTCGACAACAAAATTCAGTTTCGATAGTTAAGTTCAGTTTCGACAGTTAAGTTCATTTTCGAAAGTTAAATTCAGTTTCGATAGTTAAGTTCAGAGATGAGCGGCTGATGTATTTTACATCTAGCACTTTGTGGTTATGTATTTTCGTCATGTATTGGAGATGCTATTAGAATTCCCTCAGGTTAATGTTGTTCGTTGTCTCTTGTCACCTTGACCTCGGCGTCGTACAACTCACGAAGCTGCTCCAACGACAAAACCCTCCATCACAGCGGAGGCGATACCTCGGGCTCCATCTCCGGACACCTAAGATCTTCTTCCCTCCTCCGACAGCCAAGTCAGTGGAGCATCCTCACCGACCAACCCAATCCGCTGAGATGGACATGGCCGCCAAAGAGGTTGGACACTTGTTGCATCTCTTTTTACTCTACATGTTATATATATTGTCCCTTTGAGCACTTTCGTAATAACGGAAATCGATTATTTTATCCTACTATATGACAAGTAGTGAGGTACCGAGGCAATTTAGCTATCCGTGATGGACTCTCTTGAACACCATCATTATTTATCTCTGTAGCGTTTGAGCTATGCATTTGTCGATGGGCACAGGAGTTGAGCTAGTATGGCGTGGCCTGGGTCCAAAGTAATAAAGTAGCACAAAAAAATTTAGTGTAGGATTTTCCTTGCTCAAGCCTGCCTACTAGAATCGCCGATGCTTGAAAGGAAAAGTGAATAGTAAACATCGAATTGGAAAGTTTCCTATGGTACTACTTTTCATGAATTTGGTGCAAAGGAATGGAGCAAAGGAAAACTGTAGGATTTGTTCCTTTAGTGTCTCCTTGAAATAAAAACCGTAGAATTCTAATTTCCACTTCTCCTCCTTTTCATATTCCTATTCATCAAGCACAAGACTAAGAGATAGTAGCATAATAGCATTATAACCGTACATTTTCTTGTGGTTTGACTTAATCTCACCATGCTTTTGCATCTGTGATCTTCAATTGTTGTGAATCAAACACCCAGTTAGCGGAAATCCTGTGTTTTAAATTCTCTGTTTTGCACATGCATTCCTATCCTATTCCTATCTATTTCCTATCCTGCATTGTTAGAATCCTAAAATTCAAACAAGCCCTTACTCAATTACTACATTACGGATATGTGTCAAAAAAAACCTTGTGTGGTTTGTCACTGCTCCTGCGGTGTTGTGTTCCACCCACCTCAGCTGCTCTAACGACGGAAGGGTTCACCACAGCAGGTATCCGCTCTCTAGACTGTCTTTACCACCTCGGATCTTCTTCCCCGCCCGGCATCTCGGCATGCTGCATTACCATCATCAAGCGAGCGAGATGACCTTGAGGACTACAGATTACGCAAGAGGTCGCACTCTTCCGTGTATGCTTCGTTATCGTCGCAATATGATGACATGCTACATTATCGTCGTGTTCACCTATTAGACTCAGTCGGGTCCAAACTAATGTTGAAACTTGAGTTTTAAATGGTTGTGGGGTACATATTGGGGCAGCAATCGGTACTATCATCTACTATCTGGTTAATCTCCGGTGTCTACTATGAGTTTCATGTTGGGTGCAAACAAACATTAAAGGAGCCATTATCTGTATTTTTAACTAAATCTATTATCTGCTGCTATCATTGGTTTTGGGTCTATACAGTTTGCTACCATCACTCTGGATTTGTGCATGCACTCCTTACATAATCTCACTATGTTTTATTCCTATGCATGCTAGTTATTGTACACAATGGAACTGATCATGTAGAGCAAAAGAGCGAGCCTTGTGTGGCAATAATATTTCATTGAGGCGTCGTTCCATGGTGGGCCTAAAGGCAACCCCCTCCACCCATTTGATTGTAATCAAGAGGAAGATAAGCATTACGAGGGGATTCAAAGGAGAGACAACTCCTATTTACCCCATGAGGTCTTCGCTCTAACTTGGCATCTTGATGTTGGTAATATCATGCATATGGTGCCTTGCATTGCTTCTTGTATACATTAAAGATGTCATCTGCTTAGTTTAGACATGCTTTGTGTCAATGCCATCTGTTTAGTTTCTTTATCGTATATGTGAATCATGCAATGCCATCTTATCTAGCCAGGCATCATATATGTGAATTTTGCAATGCCACCACAGTTGCAGTCATCTTATATGTGAATTATATCATGCCATCATTTTTTTATTACGTGTTAAATTTGTCAACAATTTTAGTACATTCAATTACTCTTCATGTGCATCAGCCATTAAGTCACAATCATGAAAAAATCTGGTGGAAACAAGGTCTTTAGAGTAGACAATGCTATCGTGAAGCGCATGTCTTCTTGGTTACCGATAGCTCCTCGGAGGAGGATTGAGAGCAGATGACGGTCATATTTCCCCGAGGTGCATGCCCTAACTTGGCGGGGTAATGTTCCTCATATCGTCGTATGGTATCTTGCATTGCTATGTCATTTGCTTAATTTAGACATGCTTTGTGTGAATGCCACTGTTTAGTGTCTAATTACCATATATGTGAATTATGCAATGCCATCTTCTTGCAAGACATTATATATGTGAATTATGTAATGTTAACTTGTTGCAAGGCATTATGTATGTGAATTATGCAATGCCATGCTGTTTAGGCAAGCGTCATATATGTGAATTATATCATGGCGTCCTTTTTTGTATTTCTCATTGCTTTTTATCGACAATGTTTGTATATTCAACTGCTCTTCTGTGCATCAGCCATTTGAATTGGTGATAGAAATATGGGTAAAACAAGGTCTTGAGCGAGACAATGCTACTATTTGAAGCAGATATCTTGCTGATTCTGAATAGCTCTTGAGAGGAGGATTGAAGCAGATGACCAGTCCTATTATACCCCTGAGGTGTATGCTCAAACTTGGCGGGGTTATATATAATGCATATGTTGTATTGCAATGCTTAGTTTTTACATCATATACACAATATTGAATGCCATCTCCTTAGTTGACACATCATATGTCACGATTGCCCTCTGCTCACTTCCTTAGTATATAAATCATATATTTGAATTATGTCATGCCATGATGTTTACATAGACAGCATGCATCTGAATTATAGCATGCCAACCCATTTTCTAAAGACATAATATAGTTATATCATCTCATCCTGTTTACATAGTCATCATATTTTAAATTATGTCATTCTATCCGTGAATTATATCATGCCATCATGTTTCCATCGACGGCATGTTTGTGATTTATGGCATGCCAACCACTTTAATAGACATATCGTATAGTTATATCATGTCATCCTGTTTACATAGTTGTCGGCATTCTGGGAACGGGGGTACCCAGACTTGCCTGACTGCGGCGTGGCTCAATGGGTGGCCCAGTACGGCCCATCTTCATCAGCACAAGCTCAAGAACCTCGCGAGGGGCCAAGCCTCGCGGGGCGGACGACAGGAAGCTTCCTCAGGTGCGGCCTCGTCGGGCTGGCTCACGAGGCGGAGAGATCAAGGCGGGGTACCTCGCGAGGTTCCCATGGCGCAAGCCATGACGACCAAGGCGCCCGAGGCGCCAGCCAGCAGTGTCCTCATTTCCTCTTTGGTGCAAAGGAGGCAAGCGCGGTGAGAGCATCAAGCAAAGGCAACCGTTTGATTGCAACAAGACCAAGACCATCTGGGCGAGAAAGGAGGTCATCGTGGAGCCCAAGCGGTGTCATAGTCGAGCCTTTGGCGAGAGACCAACTTTAGTCGAGGATAAGTGTACTAGATGTTCCCCTTCAAAATGGCCAATTGTTGGCGCCCTTCCCGCTCAATATTTGGGAAGAGGCCTGGGGCCTCTGCCTATAAATAGGACTAGCCACCCACGGGGTAGAGGAGAGAGGAGCATCGAGCATCTTGGATCCGGAATCAAAAGCGAGCTAGAGATCAAGCAGTCGAGAGAGAGAGAGAGAGAGAAAGAACTCCCTAGCATTAAATCGCACCGGCCAGAACAGACCCTCATGAGGCTATTCTTCCTTGTATTGTTCATCATTAGCCCACGAGGCAATCCACCACACCACACTTTGGGTAGGGTGTTACACCACAATGGTGGCCCGAACGATATAAACCTTGTGTCTCTTGTGTTGCTCTTTTGGTAGTTTAGATCCTTGCGGCGGCGAGGTGCAGGTAGGTAGGGGTGATATCTCCGCATGCACCGAGTTGAATCTATTGGGTCGCGGAACCGAAATCCGACATTTGGCGCACCGGTAGGGGTGCACAAGATCCGTCTTCGCCGCCTGTTCTTCGCCGCCCATCGCATCCATGTCGGGCGCTCGCCGGGCGCGCCTAGCTCGGGCGCTCTCGCCACCAGCGTCGCCCGAGCGGCCCCGTTGGTGGCTGCCCCGCCGTTCCCGTCGCTTTGCCGTCAACGCCGCCACCGGCCCGGCGAAACGAGCAGCAACATCGTCCGGCATCCGTCCGTGGCGAGGCGGCCGTACCGCTACTCGCCGCTCGCCCAGCTGGTTCTTCGTCTCGCGCTCTGCGGCGCCGCGGAAAACTCGAGCAGCGCTCATCGCGGCAAGCGAGCTCCTCGCTACCGCCTCGTCGGCGACATCTCGAGTGGCTCGACCGCATCGCCGAGCTTCGTCCGCGCCCGCGAAGGCTCCCCGCGCCGTCCTTCTCGCTGCACAGCGCCCGCCTTCTTGCGGCGATGATGGCTCGGGCGCCTCAGCCGCCTCCCCTCAAGCGCCTTGGCCCCAAAGCGCGTGGCCTGGCGGAACCCTCCGTCCGGCACCGGCCACACAAGCGAGCTGCCAAGAGGTCCCTCGCCCCAAGAAGATGCCAGTGCTCCTGCACGGCCCGTCCGACCAGCGCTCCTGCTCCGGCCGCCAAGACCCGCGCTGCTCCCGGCGGCGGTGCATGGGGACCCGCAAGACCAGGCCCTTTGTCACCAGAGGCCTCCCGTGGCCACTGCAGGCTGCCGCGCCTTCACCACGGAGTTGTGTAGCGTCGCGTGGCCCAGCAAGTTCAAGCGAGACCTGCCTCCTCGCTTCTGACGACCGGCCGACCACTGGAGTTCCTCGGTGGGCATCGAAGCCGCCAGCGGGGATGAGAATGTCATGGCGAACTGGTTTCCCATGGCGCTCAAGGGCGGTGCCGCACCTGCCTCTGAACACAGGCTCCTTGCGATCTCCTCTGGGGCGAGATCGCACCGCTTCATCGCCAACTTCCAAGGCACTTTCGCGACCGGCCTCCTGCCATGGCGACATCGCGCGCATCAAGCAGCAGCCGGGAGAGACCTGCGAAGTACATCCGGCGCTTCAACAATGCGCCTCAAGATTCCCAAGGTGACCGAGGAGGCCATCATCTCAGCCTTCTCCGGCGGTGTGCGTGGCGTCAAGATGAAGGAGGCTGGCGATGCATGAAGATCTGTGCACATCCTTGGAGCTGTTCAACTTGGCGACCAAGTGTGCGAGGCTGAGGAAGGGCGCCTTTCCCTCCTCGAGCTGCCGGCCGCAGACCGAAGAAAAAGCCCAAGGTCAGGGCGTGAAGCGCAAAGGGGCTGCCGTGCTCCGGCGAAACCAGATACCAAGCGGCGAGATCAACCCGAGTCTTCCAAGGCAGCGATGCTGTGTGTAACACGACCTCCACACCACAACACCAATGAATGTCAAGAACTCCGAGCCGTGCGAGAAGAAGCGAATCGATCGGCCGCCCGACGCGATGATTGAGGCTACGGCGAGGAGGAGGAAAAGCGTGGGGCCTGGGAAGACCGTGGCCCTCGGCAAGGGTGGCGCGACCGACCTCGCGAGGACCGCTGGCAGGATCAGCCTCGCGAGGGAGGTTGGAGGGACCTGCCTCGCGAGGGAGGCTGGAGGGATCAGCCTCGTGAGGATCGCCCGCAAGGCAATGCAGGCCTCCCTCCTCTGCCACCGCAGCCAACGAGAAATGAGGACCACCATCAGGATGAGGGGGCTGGGGGCTTCCAGGAGCCGCGTGCAATCGCTTGCATCCTGGGCGGAGCTCAAGCCCCAACCTCTCAGCGCATCTTCAAGCAGTTCACCACACGCCCTCTCAGGTGGTCAGCGTGCGCCATCACGTTCAACTCAGGGATCAGCTCAAGTGCGCGGCCACAACCGGAGTCCTCCCGATGCTTTGTTCCCCAATCATCAGCAATGTGCAAGTCACCAGGACCCTCATCGATGGCGGAGCAGGGCTCAATGTCCTGTCCGTAGAGACATTCAACAATCTCCAAGTGCCTTACAATCAGCTTCAGCCAACCAAGCCTTTCTCCGGAGTCACCGATGGCTCCACAGTTCCGATTGGGCGGGTCCGCCTCCCTGTCACCTTCGGGGCGCGCGACAACTACCGCACCGAGCTCATCGACTTCGACGTCGCCCACATTCACCTGCCATACAATGCCATCCTCGGGTACCCAGCTCGGCCAAATTCATGGCGTGACTCATCCACAGATACTAGCGTCGTCAAGATCTTGGGAAGCGGTGGAGTCATCCACGGTGCCTTGTGAAGAGAGAGGCAGTGAGCTCCTGGGCGTGCTTTTCAAACCGCATCACTTTAAGACCAGATCGCGGGAGGCGGGAGGCTCCCGAGGCTGCTCCCAAGAAGAAGAAGACATCGCCTGGCCCGACTCCTCGGGAGGCAGGCCCCTCAGGGTTCGCGCCTGTTCAGGGGGCACCTCCATCTGTCGCATAGGAAGGCGCGCTCGACGCCCTCCTCGAGCAAGGCTCGGAGGCTCTCTCCTGGAGGGCCAGCGACCTTGCTAAGATCACGAGGGAGGTGCTTGGGCACCACTTGGAGGCGTGTTTCAAAGCACATTTCCCTCAGGAAGGAGCAAGGCAAGGAGGGCCAAACCCTCAGGAGTTCGTCAGCCAGATCATTCAGGAGCTGTGGGAGTCAAGAGTCATGAGTGGCAGCCGCCTCTTACCCGCCGTAGCTCCTCATCCAGGCGAGGATGGTGGGCTGCGCATCTGCATTGACATACCAGGGCTTAACTGGGCCGCCTCTCAGGAGCGCCTCTGGCCCTCACGCGTGGGGCGCTGTGAAGAACCGCCCACAGCTATGTTCACATGCCCTCTGGCGTGCGAACTCACAGCTACTGCGCCCGGCGCCTCATGGGAGCATCACGGAGGCTCAAGGCCGGGCGTTCCGCAGTCTGGCGAGAGATGGAGATGGTCGCGAGGAGCCACGGCGCCTCCGGGCCTCCGAGGCTCTGGGCACAGGGGCTCGTGAAGTCGGCTTCCGCAGCCCGGCGTCGCTACTTCAGCATCCCTTCGTCTTCAACGTTATCAGGTGACATCCTTCAAGTTTCATTTCCATCTGGGAGCGCCCCCCAGGGCTGCATCATTCCCAGGCCGCGTGGGTCCGTCCCTGCAGCGTGTATCCCTTTTGTTTCATGTTCCTAACTTACTTTATTGGGGGCGCCCCTCGGGCTGCATCATCCCCAAGCCACTCGGGCCAGACCAAGTGGCATGTACCCCTCTTGCGTTTATTCAGGTTGTGCGCTTGACCCATCATGATTGTTATTTGGTGCCCGTCTGTGGCACCCCTTCTACCTTCATGTCGGCGCTTGCGTTAAAGGGGGTACACGAGCATAGCGACTCATGGGCTCCTACTAGCTCTCCAGCCCTCACCCTCGGCCTTGTCCACGGCATCGCGACACAGCATACCGGCTGTTGAAACCAGCTCGAGGGCGGGACCGGGGCGTGGCGTCGACATCTAACCAAATATGCAGGAACACATCACAAGTTAAGGCCCAGTTCCAGGCGGAACCCGCCTTGAGATAGGGCCCCATGAGTCCCGCGCTGGCTCACGGCTGCCCAGATACACCTCGTCAGGCCCTACCATGCCAGGCACGTGTCAGGGCGGGGCTGTACCTGCCCAGGGGCTCCTCTGGAGGATCCCCTCCCACGCACCGATGGAAGCACCATGCTCCGCCTTTGCTGGCGACCTTGCCTAGGGCGGCTATGCCCATACACATCTGAGCGCTATGCTCATGCTGGTGATAAACAAGCGAGGTGGCCCCGTCGCATCAACCTCGGGGTGCCCAGGCTCAATGTCGGCCTCATCCTGCGCGCCTCCCCTCGGGAGTGCAGCGAGGGCTGGGCACGGGGCTACGCTGAGTCACGCCCAGGCGCCGCCACACAGCCAGGCCCCTCGGGCCTGGTTCGTCCTGCGTCCCTCCTCGGCGGAGCCAAGGTGCGAAGGCCGTTTGAGCGTCAAGGGGACTCACGAGAATCGCGACTCGGGGCCTAACTGGTCACGTAGCCTTGTTGGAAATATGCCCTCGAGGCAATAATAAAAGGATTATTATTATATTTCCTTGTTCATGATAATTGTCTTTTATTCATGCTATAATTGTATTATTAGGAAATCGTAATACGTGTGAATACATAGACTACAACATGTCCCTAGTGAGCCTCTAGTTGACTAGCTCGTTGATCAATAGATAGTTATGGTTTCACGACTATGGACATTGGATGTCATTGATAACGAGGATCACATCATTAGGAGAATGATGTGATGGACAAGACAATCCTAAGCATAGCACAAGATCACGTAGTTAGTTTGCTAGAGATTTTCCAATGTCAAGTATCCTTTCCTTAGACCATGAGATCGTGTAACTCCCGGATACCGTAGGAGTGCTTTGGGTGTACCAAATGTCTAGCGTGGCGGGTGACCATCAAGGTGCACTACGGTATCTCGAATGTGTGCATTGGGTTGTCACGGATCGAGGCGGGATTTGTCACTCCGTATTACGGAGAGGTATCCTTGGGCCCACTTTCGGTAATGCATCATCATAATGAGCTCAAAGTGACCAAGTGTTTGGTCACGGGATCATCATTATAATCTGAGTAAAGTGACTTGCGATACGAGATTGAGCGAGTATTGGGATACCGACGATCGAATCTCGGGCAAGTAAAATGCCAATTGACAAAGGGAATTGTATACGGGATTGCTTGAATCCTCGACATCGTGGTTCATCCGATGAGATCATCGAGGAGCATGTAGGAGCCAACATGGGTATCCAGATCCGCTGTTGGTTATTGACGGGAGAGCCGTCTTGGTCATGTCTATGTGTCTCCCGAACCCGTAGGGTCTACACATAAGGTTCGGTGGCCTAGGGTTGTAGAGATATGGTATGCAGCAATCCGAAAGTTTTGAGTCCGGATGAGATCCCGGACGTCACGAGGAGTTCGGAATGGTCGGGAGGTAAAGAATTATATATAGGAAGTGTAGTTGTGGCCATCGGGAGAGTTTGAGGGTCACGGTATTGTCTTGGGACCACGGAAGGGTCTGAGGTCCACGGGTGAACCACCTATCCCGGAGAGCAATGTGGGCTGGAGTTGGGAGGGACCAGCCCTTGTGAGCTGGTGCGTGTGACGCCCCGGATTCGATGCGCCAGGTGTCCGCCAGTTATTTGTCGTCCTTGCCATGTCATGTGCTTGCGTGTTGCACTTTGCCATGTCATCATCGCATTTCATATCATGTCGTCATGTGCATTTCATTTTGCATACGTGTTACGTCTCATGCATCAAGCATTTTCCCGTTGTCCGTTTTGCAATCCGACCTCCTATGTCTCCCGGCGCCCGCTTTTGCCTCTTTTCGTGTGTGAGTGTTAAACGGTCTCGGAATGGACGAGGTTTGTCAAGCGACCTTGGTACACCACGGTGAACCAGCGTGTCAAGTTTAGTGCCATTTGGAGGTCGTTTGATACTCAGCGGTTAGCAAGGTAACATAAAAGACCCTTTCTCATTGCAGCCCAACACCCTTTCAAAGTGGCCCCAAAGCCCAGCAAACTCCCCTCCATGCTCTCGGTCATTCGATCACGATCGTGTGGGCGAAAACGGCTCCTCATTTGGACACTCCTAGCTCCCTCTACCTATAAATATGCACCTCCCCCCGAAATTCGCGGATGATTTCCCCCTAACCCTAGCCTTCTTCCACCCAGCGCCCGGACACGTCCGGTCGGCGGACAAAATCCGTCGCCCTCGTCCAATCGGGCGCGCCCGTCGCCGAACCCCCCCCGCCCGCGCCTCCACGCGGTCCAGCAGCCCGTGGCGGCACTCCCGCCCGCCAACCGGGCCGCGCCCGCCTCCCGCGCCTCCCGAGTCCGATCCGCCGCCACCATCTCCGCCTCCCTCATTGGCGCCGCCCGTCTCCTGCAGCCTCGCCCGGCCACCTCCGGCGCCTCCTCCGCTGGCCCCGCTGCAGGCCACGCCCGCGCCTACTACCCGGCGCCCGATCGCCCCTCGGACCAGCGTCGCCGCCTCGGGCAGCTGCCGCCACCTCACCGGGCATCGGCGCCGCCCCCTCCTCCGCCCAGCGCGGTCCCCTCGGTCCGGATCCGGTGGGATCGGCGGATCTCGCTCCGCTTGACCACCGCGACCTCCCGGCGGCCTCCTCGCCCGCGTCTCCGGCGCCGTCGTCAACTCCGCGAGGTCCGTGGATCGGGACCAGATCCACCAAGCCCCGATCCAAGCGCCTCCGTCCGGATCGCCCGTCCACTTTGTCCCGAAGGTGAAATTTCCACCAAGTCCCGTAGTTTGGCATATTACGGTGCTATCTTTGACCTATCATAACTTGCTGCATCTGCTCCTTTTCATGCATTTAATATATCAAATTGTTCCTTTGTGAGATGCTCTACATTGCATTCCATTGCACCATGTTCATTTGAGTTCATCTTGATGCCTAAATCTTACGTTGCAAGAGTGTTATATGATATTAACTTTCTTTGAAACTGTTATAACTTGATGATTTGTCATTTTTGTTGCATTTGATGTGTGCATCCTATGGCGTGAGCTCTACATGTGTTTTGTGCTATGTCATGCCATTTTCACAGTGGTGCCATCCATGTATTTTTGTGGGTCTTGTAGTAGTGCATCGAGCTTGTTAAGTAGGGTACTTGCTTATTTGCTATTTTGCTAGGCTGATTACATTATATTATGATGCTATGTAAACCTGCTGCTACAACTCATTCTATGCATATCTGGAGATGTTCATTAAGGATGTTTTGTTATACATGTCTTTCTCTATCCATCCATGTCCATTGTTGCAATTATAGTCTGCTGTAACTGGTTGTAATCTTTCTCTCAAATTGCTAAATAATGTTGCTGTCAGCCTGTTAACATTAAGTTCAATGTTGCCATGATTGTTGTTAGTGATCCATGCACTATATGAACTTTCTCTTGCCATGGTTAGCTTCATAAACATGTATTCTTACTGTGAGTTGCCTTGCCATGCCATGTATTGCTCTATGGTGAGTGGTTCAAGCTCACCAACATGTCTACTTATTGTTGTTCCTGCCATGTATGTATCTGTCTTATCTTTGGCCATGTTTACATGGGTGTCATCATATCTTCTGATCCTTTTTTTCTCATGGTAAGTAAAGGACTTTTGTTCTATGCAATTAGTAGATTCATGCCATGCCTTTGTTTGCCATGATAAGTTCCTGTAGCATGTTGTTTGATAGCTCTAAACATTGCAACCTGATGTTATTTCCTGATAAGTCTGAAACTGTTATTATTTACAATCTTGCCATGTGTTTTTGAGCATGTTCTAGTGATTTATGGAGATAGCTCAGTGTTCATGTTTTGTCATGTTTTACCTGTACTTCATGCCCATGCCTTTTTTTCACGTTGAGATGCTGTAGCATAGTGTTTTGATGCTTGCAATATGCCTAGTTGCCGTTTTGGACAGATTGTTGTCATGACTTGTATAGGGTGTATGTGTTGAACCGTTGCTCCGTTTTGCGTGTGCTCTATATGAAACTTGCTTAGAATTGCATGTAGTTTCATATTATCATGTTGCATCCTTGTTTTGAGGTGTTTGCTTGATGTTTGGATGCATTTTGCATCAATGCGATGTTTACTTGTTTTGGAGTTCTTCTGCTTCTTCTTCGATCAGGGGATAGGTTCCAGGTCGGCAGCCTGGGCTAGCAGGGTGGATGTCGTTTGAGCTTCTGTTTGTGTTTCATCCGTAGTCGGATGTTGATCTTATGGATGATGTATTGTTGTATTCGTGTGACATTGTATGCCTTATGTATGTATCCCCATCTATTATGTAATGTTGATGTAATGATATCCACCTTGCAAAAGCGTTTCAATATGCGGGTCTATCCTTGGTGGGACCTTGAGCTCCTTTTGGATAGGGTGCATATTAGGCGTGACAAGTTAGTATCGAGCCTCGACCGACCCTAGGAGCCCCTTGATTGATCGTGTAGTTTGGCGTTGTTGAGTCTAGAAGAAAACTGATTTACGAGTCTAGTTGTATCGGTAGAATTCTTTTTACTCCTCATTCCTTCGTCGCTCTTGTGAGGAATCTTGGCGTAGGTGTTTTGAATTACTCCTCTTCCCTTCAAATTTTTATTTAGGATCACGCAGTTGGTTTTCCGATCGTTGGTTCTCATCTCTTTTCATCCGGTGCATTTTCTCGTCAAAGCGATTCGACCCTCTTCATCTTTGCCAAGTTCAATCCTCGGTTGTCTTCTTTTCCCACCGCCCACCCTTTTTCTTCTCGGGCGGTCCGTGTCAGTATCCATCCTACTCGTGTGAAGCATTTGCATTCGTTCAACCGGTGTTTCCTCTTGAAGTTATTCATCGGGTTTCCCCTTCCAAGTTGCCTTTGTTTTCCGCCCTCCACCCTTCTTCTTCCCAGAGTTTGAGTCTGTTTCGACCATCAATTTCATTCGTATGGAGTCTCTTCAGTCTTCCCTCAATTATCTCAACCGGTGAATTCTCGTTTTGTTCGACATTCTTCATCTCTCTTTCTTCTCCGGTGAACTCAATTCAAGTTTTTCGGATTGATCATATTCTTTTTCCTTGGATCAAGTGTTTCCCCTTGCTCGTTCGCCTCTCGCCATTTAATTCGAGGTTGTCACCTCATTCAAATATTTCAATTGTTCCGGTGCATCATCTATCTGTTCAACAATCCTTTCCAACGGTGTTTTTCTCTTCAGTGGGCCCTAACCCACAGGTCTTTTTCCAGGATCTTACCTGACTCTTCTAATTCCCCCAGAGTTATTCTTTATTCTTTTCAAGTGTGACGTAAGGATGAATTTCCTCAGTCACATGCCTTTTCAAAGATCGATTTCAAATCATTTCATTGTTGGCTCAACATCTTCGCTTATCATTCTCCCGGAGTATCTCCGTAATTTCAGTGGTGTTTCTCGTCGTTCCTCTCTTCTTCTCGTGTGCTCTCTATTCTTTGATTCTTCTTTTGAGTTCTTGTTTCACCTCATCCCTTTTCCCTTCCGTCTCGGTCCTAAGATCTCGGGACGAGATCTCTTGTTAGTGGAGGAGTGTTGTAATGCCCCGGATTCGATGCGCCAGGTGTCCGCCAGTTATTTGCCGTCCTTGCCATGTCATGTGCTTGCGTGTTGCACTTTGCCATGTCATCATCTGCATTTCATATCATGTCACCATGTGCATTTCATTTTGCATACGTGTTCGTCTCGTGCATCCGAGCATTTTCCCCGTTGTCCGTTTTGCAATCCGACACTCCTATGTCTCCGGCGCCGCTTTTGCCTCTTTTAGTAATGCGGGTGTTAAGCGGTCTCGGAATGGACGAGGTTTGTCAAGCGACCTTGGTACACCACCGGTGAACCGCTGTCAAGTTCGTGCCATTTGGAGGTCGTTTGATACTCCAATGGTTAGCAGGTAACCATAAAGACCCTTTCTCTTTGCAGCCCAACACCCCTTTCAAAGTGGCCCAAAGCCCAGCAAACTCCCCTCCATGCTCTCGGTCGTTCGATCACGATCGTGTGGTCGAAAATCGCTCCTCATTTGGACACTCCTAGCTCCCTCTACCTATAAATATACCTCCCCGAAATTCATGGATGATTTCCCCTAACCTAGCCTTCTTCCACCCAGCGCCGCGGACACGTCTGGTCGGCGGACAAAATCCGCCGCCACCCTCGTCCAATCGGGCGCGCCCGTCGCCCGGGCCGCCCCGCCGCCGCGCCTCCACCACGGGCCCTCGGCCGTGGCCCTCCCTCGACACCAGCCGGGCCGCGCCCGCCTCCCTTAGCGCCTCCCGTGGCCCGATCCGCGCCACCATCTCCGCCTCCCCTCGCCCGGCGCCGCCATCTCCGGCAGCCTCGCCCGGCGACCTCCGCCGCCCTCGGCGCCTCCCTCCGCCGGCCGCGCGCTGCTGCACCGCCGCCCTGCTGCGCCAGCGCCCGTCGCCCCTCGGACTCGCGTCGCCGCCTCGGCACTCCGCGACCGCCGCCACCTCCACGGTCTTGGCGCCGCCCGCACCTCCGCCGCGCGCCGGTCCCCTCCGGTCCGGATCCGGTGGGATCCGGCCGGATCTCGCTCCGCCCGGCCACCTCGACCTCCCCGACGGCCTCCTCCGCCCGCGTCTCCGGCCGCCGTCGTCAACTCCGGCGAGGTCCGTGGATCGGGACCAGATCCACCAAGCCCTCGATTCAAACGCCACCGTCCCGGATCGCCCCGTCCACTTTGTCCCCGAGGTGAAATTTCCACCAAGTCCCTGTAGTTTTGCATATTCTGGTGCTAACTTTGACCTGACATAACTTGCTGCATACTGCTCCGTTTTGTGCGTGTAATATGTCAAATTGTTCACTGTGAGATGCTCTACATTTCATTCCATTGCACTATGTTCATTTGAGATCATCTTGATGCCTAAATCCTCGTTGCAAGAGTGCTATATGATGTTAACCTGCTGAAACTGTTATAACTTGATGATTTATCATTTTTGTTGCGTTTGATGTGTGCATCTTATGAGCGTGATCTCTACATGTGTTTTGTGCTATGTCATGCCGTCTTCACAGTGGTTCCATCCATGGATTTGTTTGGGTCTTGTAGTGAGTGCATCAAGCTTGTTAAGTAGGGTACTTCTTTTTCTTTGTTTTTGCTAGGCTGATTACATTATATTATGATGCTATGTAAACTCTTGCTACAAGTCATTCTATGAATAATATGGAGATGTTCACTAAGGATGTGTTGTTATACATGTCTTGCTCTATCATCCATTCCCTTTTTTTCAATTATAGTCTGCTGTAACTTGTTGTAATATTGCTCTCAAATTGCTAAATAATGTTGTTGTCAGCCTGTTAACATTAAGTTCAATGTTGCCATGATTGTTGTTAGTGATCCATGCACTATATGAACTTGCTCTTGCCATGCTTAGCTTCATAAACATGTCTTCGTACTGTGAGTTTCCTTGCCATGCCATGTATTGCTCTATGGTGAGTGGTTCAAGCTCACCAACATGTCTACTTATTGTTGTTCCTGCCATGTATGTATCTGTCTTATCTTTGGCCATGTTTACATGGGTGTCATCATATCTTCTGATCCTTTTTCGCTCATGGTCAGCAAAGGACTTTTGTTCTATGCAATTAGTAGATTCATGCCATGCCTTTGTTTGCCATGATAAGTTCCTGTAGAATGTTGTTTGATAGCTCTAAACATTGCAACCTGATGTTATTTCTTGATAAGTCTGAAACTGTTATTATTTGCAATCTTGCCATGTGTTTTTGAGCATGTTCTAGTGATTTATGGAGATAGCTCAGTGTTCATGTTTTGTCATGTTTTACCTGTAATTCATGCCCATGCCTTTTGTTTTCACGTTGAGATGTTGTAGCATAGTGTTTTGATGCTTGCAATATGCCTAGTTGCTGTTTTGGACAGATTGTTGTCATGACTTGTATAGGGTGTATGTGTTGAACCGTTGCTCCGTTTTGCGTGTGCTCTATATGAAACTTGCTTAGAATTGCATGTAGTTTCATATTATCATGTTTAATCCTTGTTTTGAGGTGTTTGCTTGATGTTTGGATGCATTTTGCATCAATGCCATGTTTAACTTGTTTTGCTCATATCTTCTAGGCCGTAGCTCCGAATCTAATGAACTTTATATGTAACTTGACTAGAATTTCGTGTACATATTCTTGGTGCATCTTAACTTGCTGTTTAACAAATTGAACATAAGGTTTATTCAGATCTGGAACAATTTCGAAATTTGCATATGAGGACTTACCGGAATTGTTCTATGTTGTTTCCGGCCTCATTTAAACTTGCTTTGATGTGCTGCTCTTGTTTGCATCATCTCTTGCCATGAGTAGTTTCATGTAGGATTGCCATGCATCATACTTGTTTGAGTTTCATGCCTTGTTCATGTGTGGTGTGTTTACCTTGTTGTGTGCTTCTCTCGATACTTCCCGTTTCGTTGCGAGCGTGAGGATTCGTTCATCTACGCTTGGTTCGTCTTCGTGGCTTCATCTTCTTCATGGACTCGCTCTTCTTCCTAGCGGGATTTCAGGCAAGATGACCGCTACCTTGGATCTCACTATGTTGCGCTACCTATCACTTGATGCTCAAGCCTCCCAAATTGCCATGAACCTATAAGCTTTGTCACCCTTCCTAGCAAACCATTGCTTGTCTATGTTACCGCTTTGCTCAGCCCCTCTTATAGCGTTGTTAGTTGCAGGTGAAGATGAAGATTGCTCCATGTTGGATTATGTTTAAGTTGGGATATCACAATATCTCTTATATTATTAATGCATCTATATATTTGGTAAAGGGTGGAAGGATCGGCCTTATGCCTGTTGTTTTGTTCCACTCTTTCCGCCCTAGTTTCCGTCGTATCGGTATTATGTTCCCGGATTTTGCGTCCCTAACGCGGTTGGGTGATTTATGGGACCCCCTTGATAGTTCACTTTGAATAAGACTCCTCCAGCAAGGCCCAACCTTGGTTTTACCATTTGCCTCACCACCACCTACTTTTCCTTGGGAGTAATTAACCCAAGGGTCATCTTTATTAGCCCCGGGCCAATGCTTGTCTAAGTGTTGGCCCGAACCGAACTTCTGCGGGGCCCCTCGGGAAACTTCGAGGTCTGGTTTTACTCGTAGCTTGACTTATCCGGTGTTGCCACGAGAGCGAGATATGTGCAGCTCCTATCGGGATTGTCGGTAGCATCAGGCGGCTTCTTGGTCTTGTTTTATTCTTGTCGAAATGTCTTGTGGCCGGATTAGAGACTGATCGGGTCTTCCCAAGGAGAAGGAATATCCTTCGTTGATCGCGAGCTTATCATGGGCTAAGTTAGGACACCCTGCAGGGTTTGAACTTTGAAAGCCGTGCCCGCGGTTATGTGGCAGATGGGAATTTGTTAATTTCCGGTTGTAGTAAACTTGAAGTAAACTCTTCTAAAATACACCAACCGTGTGCGTAACCGTGAGTGTCTCTTTTCAGGGCGGATCGAGAGGAGAACACGGTTTCTGGGTAATGTCTGACGTAAGTAGGAGTTCAGGATCACTTCTTGATCATTACTAGTTGTCGACCGTTCCGCTTGCTCTCTTCTCGCTCTTATTTGCGTTGGTTAGCCACCATATATGCTTAGTCGCTACTGCAACCTCACCACTTTACCCCTTCCTTTCCCTTTAAGCTTTGCTAGTCTTGATACCCATGGTAATGGGATTGCTGAGTCCTCGTGGCTCACAGTTTACTACAACAACAGTTGCAGGTACAGGTTTCGCGATAATCATGGCCGAGAGTGATGTTTACTAGTTTTGGAGTTCTTCTTACGCTTCTCCTTGATCGGGGATAGGTTCGGTCGGCCTTTGGGCTAGCGGAGTGGATGTCGTTTGAGCTTGTTTGTGTTTCATCCGTAGTGGGATGTTGATCTTATGGATGATGTATTATTGTATTAGTGTGACATTGTATGCCTTATGTATGTATCCCCATCTATTATGTAATGTTGATGTAATAATATCCACCTTGCAAAAGCTTTTTAATATGCGGGTCTATCCTTGGTGGGACCTTCGAGTTCCTTTTGGACAGGGTCGCATATTGGGCATGACAGTGCGCCCCCCCCTTGGCCCCCCTGCGCCTAGGTTGGAAACCCTAGGGTGGGGGCGCCTCCACTTGCCTTGGGGGGCACTCCACCCCCCTGGCCGCCGCCCCCTTGGGAGATCCCATCTCGGGGCGGCGCCCCGAGGCCTATATAAAGGGGAGGAGGGCAGCCGCACCTGAGTATTGGCGCCTCCCTCTCCCCTGCTACCCCTCTCCCTCTCATGAAGCTCGTGGCTCTGCAAAACCTGCTGCATCCACCACCACGCCGTCGTGCTGCTGGATCTTCTTCAACATCTCCCTCCTCCTTCTTTGGATCAAGGTGCGGAGATGTCATCCCTCCGTACATGTGTTGAACACGGAGGTGCTGTCCGTTCGGCACTTGGTCGCCGGTGATTTGGATCACGGCAGTCGACTCCCTCAACCCCGTTCTCTTGAGCGCTTCCGCTCGCGATCTACAAAGGTATGTAGATGCACTCCTATCACTCGTTGCTAGATGAACTCATAGATAGATCTTGGTGAAACCGTAGGAAATTTTTATTTTACTAGCGTTCTAGCAGTGGCATCATGAGCTAGGTCTGTCGTAGTTCTCTTTGCACGAGTAGAACACAAATCTGTTGTGGGCGTAGATGTTGTCAACTTTCTTGCCACTACTAGTCTTATTTTGCTTCAGCGGTATTGTGGGATGAAGCGGCCGGACCGACCTTACGTGCGCTTCGTGAGGCAGGTTCCACCGGTGACATGCACTAGTTGCATAAGGTGGCTAGCGGTGTCTGTCTCTCCACTTTAATTGGGCGGATTGGATGAAAAGGGTCCTTATGAAGGGTAAATAGAAGTTGAAAAATCACGTTGTGGCTTTTTTCAGAGGTAAAAAACGTTCTTGCTAGAACCCTATTGCAGCCACGTAAAGATGCAACAACAATTAGAGGATGTCTAACTTGTTTTGCAGCAATTGCCTTGTGATGTGATATGGCCAAAAGTTGTGATGAATGATGAATGATATATTGTGATGTATGAGATCATGTTCTTGTAATAGGAATCATGACTTGCATGTCGATGAGTATGACAACGGCAGGAGCCATAGGAGTTGTCTTAATTATTGTATGACCTGCGTGTCATTGATTCAATGCCATGTAATTACTTTACTTTATTGCTAAACCGTTAGCTATAGTAGTAGAAATAATAGTTGGCGAGCAACTTCATGGAACACGATGATGGAGATCATGGTGTCATGCGATCTAAGATGATCATGGAGCCCCAAGATGGAGATCAAAGGAGCTATATGATATTGGCCATATCATGTCACTACTATATAATTGCATGGGATGTTTATTATGTTTATGCATCTTGTTTACTTAGAACGACGGTAGTAAATAAGATCATCCTTTATAATAATTTCAAGAAAGTGTTCTCCCTAACTGTGCGCCGTTGCTAAAGTTCATCGTTTCGAAGCACCACGTGATGATCGGGTGTGATAGATTCCTATGTTCACATACAACGGGTGTAAGACAGTTTTACACATGCAAAACACTTAGGTAAACTTGACGAGCCTAGCATGTACAAACATGGCCTCGGAACATAGAGACCGAAAGGTCGAACATGAGTCGTATGGAAGATACGATCAACATGGAGATGTTCACCGATGATGTCTAGTCCGTCTCACGTGATGATCGGACACGGCCTAGTCGACTCGGATCATGTAACATTTAGATAACTAGAGGGATGTCAAATCTGAGTGGGAGTTCATTAAATAATTTGATTAGATGAACTAAATTATCATGAACATTAGTCTAAAATCTTTGCAAAATGTCTTGTAGATCAAATGGCCAGCGCTCATGTCAACATGAACTTCAGCGTTCTAGAAAACCAAGCTGAAAGATGATGGCAGCAACTATTCAGACTGGTCGGAACACGAGGATCATCCTCATAGCAGCCAAGAAACAATATGTCCTAGAAGCACCGCTAGCTGAAGCACCATCGAGAGAACCAAGGCGTTATGAGCGCTTGGCGGTCTCGTTGAGGGAGTCCGGATTAGGGGTAGCAGGACTATCACCGTTGGCGGACTCACGGACTATGAAGATACAAGATTGAAGACTTCGTCCGTGTCCGGATGGGACTTTCCTTGGCGTGGAAGTCAAGCTTGGCGATCGGATATGTAGATCTCCTACCATTGTAACCGACTCGGTGTAACCCTAACCCTATCCGGTGTTTATATAAAGCTGGAGGTTTTTAGTTAAATGGGACGAACAACAATCATACCATAGGCTAGCTTCTGGGGTTTAGCCTCCTTGATCTCGTGGTAGATCTACTCTTGTACTACCCATATCATCAATATTAATCAAGCAGGAGTAGGGTATTACCTCCATCGAGAGGGCCCGAACCTGGGTAAAAACATCGTGTCCCTTGTCTCCTGTTACCATCCGCCTAGACGCACAGTTCGGGACCCCCTACCCGAGATCCGCCAGTTTTGACACCGACATTGGTGCTTTCATTGAGAGTTACTCTATGCCATCGCCGTCAGGAAGGATGCCTCATTCCGTCTTTAAAGACGATAATATCGCCAAAGGAGCCTCGACCACTGGTCAGACTCTTCGGCTAGGTGGTTTTGTTATGACCGCCAGTTCGGCCACCGCGCCGACGATGACTTCTTGAGTCATCGAAACCAATCTTCACGTTAACTCGGAACTTGCCGAGCAGTTAGATCCGATCGAGCTCTCCTCCATAAATGAGCTCTTGGATCGCATCGCTGCCCTGGGAGGCACCACAGACTACGATCAGATCGGGCCTAAAACCGATCTGAGAGAGATCAACTCTCCCAGGCTACCCATCATGTTGCTGTGATAGAGAAGCAATACGTCGATTCTTCTTCTATCTTAAGGACTAGCTACGTCCGGATTCCCGATCCCTCCATGCCGGTTTCCCATAGAGGGGCGGATGTCGATCAAGCCACGAACCTAAAGTCGGTGGCGGGTTGGATTCATTGGATAGCATTCAAAAATCCAAACTTCCAAGTTCGGAAACTTCTCGGCCCCTAAGTCTTAAATTGGACGGGGTTCGGATCTAGTTCAACCGCCTACCCAAACATTAGCGATCTATCCCGAATTCGGCAAGAGCCGCTGAAGCGATTACATCATTCTTGGGCGATTCCTCCACAGTTATGGATAGGATAAATGACTGCCGAGAGAAGGACGCAATCTCACTTTTCTGCAATAATTGCACGGACTAGGGAATCCTAAACGCCATAAGTCATCGTGAAATTACACGCTTTGCTGACTTGGCGAACATAGTACAAAAGTACTGTGAGATGGAAAGTGCCTGGAAAACCGAAAGTAAATTTTGGGATAATCCGGCCCCAAATACAGCCCTAGTCCGAAATAAAAGGGTGCATCATCACCAAGCACCTGGGTTATACACCAAAAATAAAAAACCCCTAAAGACACGGAACCGTCTTTGGAGGGTTGGCTAAGCGGACCCTGCAAAATTCATAGCACGGAGGCGCCACTCCAACTCATAGCCTTCCGGCATGTTGGATATTACGGCAGGTGGCCAAAAGTGGCGAAGAGCTTCTAGCCTCGAATCCCAGCCCGGCAACACCGATGCGGTATTAACGAGTCTTGAGACTTTCGCATCAAATAATATCGAAGCGAACACTCCATAAACTTGCGAAGTCTACCAAGTAGCAACAATAAATCCATGGGTAACACGGCTATTACCTTTAATGCCCGGTGTGAACTGTCGGGACCCGATTCCAAGTCACATCGACCTAGCTGGTAACACCTCATATCACTTTGCGGCCTCACGCGGTATTCCCACGGTGTCGCCTTACCATGGCCGGGACCGTTTGCGTCTTTTGGCTCACGTATATGATAGTGTCGCTAGCATCCACATGACAAAGAACCGGGCCGACATGGCTGATCGTGAACCAAAGCGGCACTAACCTATGGGGACGAGCATACATGAAACACTTGAGCATGTCGGTCATCAGCGTATGAACTTGGGCTGTAGCCTTGGGCTAACAGGACTCCGGTATCCCGGGCTGTAGCAGGCTAGGCAGGACTCAAAGTATCACCGCGTGACATTTCCCGAAGAACAGACATAAGGAACGAAATGAATCACATGCCGGCCAGTCAAGTGTCCAAGCAGTAGTCTTTGGGCTAGCGAGGACTCCGGTGAACCGGGCTGTAGCGGACTACTATCGCTCGAAGCAGCGAGACTACATTTCCCCATATGAGAGGCTGCCAAGGATAAACAACTAGATTGTCGGATCCCACTCATACCAAGCATTTCAATCATACCATAATATGCCCGATATGAGTAAATACAACAAGGCATCACAACAAAACTCTACAACTCAAGTACTTTATTTAAGAGGCTCAGGAGCCATACATAACTATAGTCATACAGGTGGGGTCACATGACCCAACACTCAAATCATACAATCATACAAGCACATGCGGAAGCAAGTAGTCTGAGTCTGGACTCTAGAAAGAAAGAAAGCTTGTTGGAGCCTTTCTATCTACAATGGCCCTTCACAAGTCTTAGATCGCCACGGGTGGCTAGCTTACTAAATCGAAGTCAACATCTACATAGAATCCGTCGGAGGGTAGTATAGTCCTCTGAAAATATTGATTAAACAAACATGAGTACAAAAGTACTCAGCAAGTCTTACCACAGAATCCTATCATACATGCACATTCTCAAGAAGGAGGTGGAGTTATTTGCAGCAAGCCAGCTTTGACTCTTGGCTAAGCTATCCTCGACACACTTTGTAAAGCATTTTTATGCATACAGAGTCCACTATTCACCATCACAATACTCCACCGTGGATCCTCTCTCATCATCCCGAGAGAGGGCCATCCACGATACTCACACTTATCTTGAGGCTTTTAGTAGTATCCATTTACTTGTCTATGAACTGATATAGGTAACCCGAAGTCCTTCTCCGTGGACACGGCTATTCAATAGATCATATTTAACCTGCGAGGGTATACTTCTTCACACGCTCTCACCACTTATAAATGCGTTTACGACATGTACTCGGCAACCTTCAAGCGGAAGCCCAGCGTGGGTGTCGGCCACAGCCTACCTAAACACTCAAGTCCCTAGTCCGGGTTATCGCCTATTCGGGTTCCATCCGCAGGAGTCCGGCGAGGTTTCCCATACAGCCCGAGCGATGTGTGCGGGGTTCCCAAGATACCAAGCGGGCACTTTCGGTACACAACCCACGGTGCCTACCGCAACACAACCCACCCCTAAGGTCAGCGTTGCGTGCGGCCCCAAACATGCTACAAACACGAAACTACTTGCAACTCCGGACTATGAGCAGGGGTGGTTAAGAAGCCGAGAGGGTCCATTGGTTTGGGCCCAATGCGTGGTAGTAGCTAGTTCATGGATCACAAACACAGATCTCAGTTCTTAAGTTCGGCCTCAATGAAACAACCCACCATGTACTCCTACATGGCCTCTCATCGATACCTTTACCAAATCGTGTTCAACACTTATACTCTCGAACCAACACAACCTTTCACTCCAGTTCATCATCCCGATGAGCGGACGACACAACTCTAAGCATAGCAAGCATAGCATGGTAGGAATCACAAACATGGCTCAATCAACTCCTACACATACTAGTGGGTTTCATCTGAATTCTTGTGGCAATGACAGGTCATGCAAAGGAAGTGGGTTCAACTACCGCAGCACACAACAGTTGAATCGCGTTGTCTTAATGCAGATAAAATGAGAGCGAAGCGAGAACATGGGTTTGTATCGGAATGATCAATGAATTGCTTGCTGATGGGCTGGGGTGAGAACTGCCCTTGGTGGGTAATCGAGGTTATCTTGAGGCAGAACCTATCATGAAAACACACCAAAATAAACATACAACCAATATGCAACAATATGATGCATGCTATGACATGGCAAGATGAATGTGTGTTGGCCTAATGCAAGTTGAAGGGCGAGGGATGATCTCATTTGAACCAAAGGTTCAAATGATAGATCATGTGAGTTAGTCCTAATGGTGCAAAATCTTAATCTGGTTATTCAGCATAGTTAACTTGTTTTAACATGCATGAAACCTGTACCAATGGATAGAGTGTATTTTTCTGATAATTTTTCATATATAAATCTTTGCATTTGGAGTTATAGAATAAAAGTTATAAGCATTTGAAATTTGAATTATATTCTGGATTTTATTATATAAAATAATTCCAGAATTTGAATTAATCTTGTCGGCATGAGGTCAACATGGCGTCGAGGGTCAGCGGGTCGTCCAGGTCAAACTGACCAGTGGGACCCGCATGTCGAGTTAATCTAACTAATTTAATTTAATTAGAACTAATCCTAATTAGTTTAGCGGAGGGTCCACTGTCATTGACCCGAGGGTCAGCAGGGCCTGAGGGGTCAACTCACCGGCGTCTAGCCGCCGAGGCCGAGCAGAGCGGAGCAAGTGCTTTTGCACTTTCCGGGCTCCAAATGGGCGCTGGGAGCACCTCGTGATCTGGAGGTGAGCAGCGGTTAGTGGTGGAGTCGGTAGGGTTAGGGGTGGCGGAATGGGCGCCCGGCGACAAGTCGAGGCGGCGGCAGGGCTCGGCCACCGACGGGTTTGGGGTTAGAGGGCCCGGCGAGCGCGGGAGTGCAGTTAGGCCTGTGAGGCGTGGTGAGTCACGATGGGCATAGTGGCGTGGCCATTAGGTGACCGGAGGCTCGTCGGCTGACGAGTCCCAGCGCGATGGAGTTCGAGCGATCATCGAGTGCTCGTTGTGGTGCAAGAAGAAGAAACGGAGAGGATGGAGGGGTAGCTAGGCTCACGGTGAACCTGTGGGGAGCTTCGTCGGGGTCGGGGCGGACTGATCGGCGGCGGCGGCGATGGGGATCTCCGCGACCTTGAGCTCGGGCGAGGTCGGGTAGTGGCCTCGGGGTGTTTGGGCGAGGGAACTAGCTGGCTAGGGAGTAGCAGGTCTTGGCGGAGCTGCAGGACATGGCGGGAGGAGTATGATCGGCGGGAGCACAGGCGTCGGCGGTGGCGTGTCGGCGATGGCGTCGGCCAGGTCGAGGCGGCGAGAGAGAGGCGGGGAAGTGAGGTGTCAGGAGGTCGGGTGACGACGCGTGGGTCAGCGGCGAGGCGGCGAGGGATGAGGCAGGGGCGGCCAGCTGCGTGGCGCGCCCTGCGCTCGCCGGCCCGGCACCAGCCTGCTGGCTGGCGAGCCAAGCAGCTCATTGGCCAGCTTCTTTGGGCTGGGCCGGCAGGTGGGCCGGTCGCTGGCGACAGGTAAGACTTTCTTTTTTTTAGTCTTTTCTATTTCTGCAATTCTGTTTAGGGTTTTTAAAAATACCAAAACCTTTTCAAAAATTACCAAAATGCTCCTGGTCACTTGTTGGAATATTCCCAACATGAAACATTTTAGTTTAACAATTTTTGAACACTTAAAATATTTTCCATAATTTAAAATGCTCTTTTCAAAAACTTGTGAATTATATCTAGAACCCTTAGGTGACCTAGAAAATGTTCCACCTTCTTTGACATGGATCCTAAACCCAAACAAAGAGGATGAGCATTTTGAAGGGCATTTGGATTCATTGAAATAAATTTTAGTAAACCCTAGTTATTTTAAGGGGGTGTTACGGGGTTTCTGCCTTCCCCATTTCAAATTCAGATGAAATTTAAACATGATGCACACCCTAATGCATGGTCTATACGGGATGTGACAACTCACCCCACTCAAAAGAATCTCGTCCGAGATTTAGGATCTGTTCTTGAAAAGGTGGGGTACTCAAGTCGAAGGCGATCCTCCCTTTCCCAAGTTGCTTCTTGCTCGGAATGGTTTGACCATTGAACCTTTAGAAACTTGATATTCCGGCGTCGGGTGAGTGCGCTCGGTTTGATCGAGAATCTGAGCGGGATATTCTCGATAGGTGAGGTTATCTTGGAGATCAAGCGTTTAGTGGTCCACTCCACGGATAGGATCCGAAAGCAACGCTGAGTTGGGAAGCGTGGAAGACATCATGGACCTTGGAAAGATGCGGAGGTAGTTCAATTGGTAGGCAACCTCCCTCGTTTGGCAAGAATGCGAAAGGGTCCAATGTAACGAGGGCCAACTTGCCCTTGATACCGAATCGATGGGTTCCTTTAAAGGAGTAACCGAAGGTAAGCCTTCGCCAATTTCATAAGCCATAGGCTTATGCTTGCGATCATATTGGCTCTTCGGCGAGATTGGGCTGTTTTCAAATTCTCACGAACAACGCGAACTTGCTCTTACGCTTCTGGATCATATCCGGGCCAAAGAGTTGTCTCTCCCGGTTTCGACCCGTTAAGAGGCGTTCGACATTTTCGTCCATAAAGAACTTGAAAGGGCTTTGCCAGGTGGCTTGATAACTGTTGTTATAAGCGAACTTCGGCGAATGGAAGGCATTTCTCCCAATTCATGCGAAAGAGATGTGAGCTTCGAAGCATATCCTCTAAGATTTGATTGACTCGTTCTACTTGACCACTTGATTGGGGATGGAAGCGGTGCTAAAGGAAGGCGAGTTCCCATAGCGTTTTGAAACTTTCCCAAAATCGAGAGGTGAAGAGACTCCCACGGTCGGAGTTAATCTCGATGGAACACCATGAAGAGACACTATTAGGAGATGTACAAATCAGCTAGCTGGCTAGCGGTTATACTCTCACGAACAGGTAGGAAGTGGGCTACTTTGGAAAGATGATCAACAACAGACGAAGATAGCGTTATTCCCTCTCTTGGTCTGGAAACCCGGTAATGAAATCCATACCGATTTTATCCCATTTCCATTCAGGAATTTCCAAAGGTTGAAGGGTACCAGCAGGCCGTTGATGCTCTGCTTTAACTCGACGACAAGCGTCGCGATTAGCAATGTATTGAGCGATTTCTCTCTTCATCCTAGTCCACCAAAACCTCGGCGTAGATCTTGATACATTTTAGTACTACCGGGATGAATGGTGAGAGGAGAGTCATGAGCTTCCTTAAGGATCAATCGCCTCGGGTTGCGCACCTTGGGGACCACTAGGCGGTCTCCAAAGAACACGACACCTTGTTCATCAATGGAGAAACAATCTGCGACTCCTTTCTTGATGTTTCTCCTGATCAGGAGATTCCGGATCTACCTTACGTGCTTTGATGATCTGATCCGTAAGGGTAGGTTTACGCCACCAGGGTGGAAAGGAATCCTCGAGGAACAATGTGAAGATTAAGCTTACGAAATTCCTCGTGGAGAATTGGTTGACTTTGTTGTAACATCAAATTGTTACAATAAGATTTGACTTAGTCGTCAGCCATGACATTAGCTTTGCACAGGGTGTAGATATTCCTAAGTCGAAATCTGTAATCAACTTCGACCCAACGTCTTTGCACGAGATTCAAATCCGGTTGGGTGAAGATATATTTCAGACTTTGGTGATCTGTGTAGATTTATAGCGATTACCCGAAGGTAATGTCGCCAGGTTTTGAGTGCATGAACCCTGCTGCAAGCTCTAGATGCGTGTGTGGGATAGTTATCCTCATGTGGGCCATTAGCTATCGAGAAGCGTAGGCAATCACATGACGATCTTGCATGAGTATGCAACCTAGTCCTTGTCGCGGCGTCGCAAATAGATAATAAAGTCCTTAGAAATCTGGTGGAACAAATGCGGGAGCAGGATGTCGAGCGTCTTTTCGGTTCTGAAAGCTGATCTCGCCTTTATGGCGTCCATCGAACTTCTTATCTTTCTTGAGGAGTTCGGTTAGAGGTTTAGCAACTTTAGAAATTCTCGGCGAAGCGGCGGCAATAGCTCGCTAAACCGAGAAACTCGAACTTGCTTGACCGATTCGGTGGAGTCCAATCAAGGACAGCTTGAACTTCGCTCGGGATTGACAGCAATACCCTTACCGGAGATTACATGTCCTAGATAGGTCACTTCGGTAACCAGAATTCACATTAGAGAATTTGGCATAAAGGCGGTGCTCTCGAAGTTTCATCAATACTAGCCTTAGGTGTTGGCATGTTCTTCCTCATTCTTGGAGTAGATGAGTATATCATCGAGGTATACCACGACGAATTTATCCAAATACTCCATGAAGATTGAGTTCATTAACCGAGAGAAGGTGGCTGGAGCATTGGTTAATCCGAAGGACATGACGGTGTACTCGTATTGGCCATAACGAGTGACAAAGGCCGTTTAGGTATGTCCCGTTCTTGATTTTGATTTGATGGTAGCCCAACCTCAAATCCATCTTGGAAAGGCGAGGATCCAGCGAGCTGATCATACAGTCGTTGATCTGAGGGAGCGGATACTTGTTCTTGATAGTGACCAAATTGACAATCGGTAATCTACAACCATCCGATCCGTACCATCCTTCTTCTTGACGAAGAGGACGGGCAAGCCCATGGAGATGAACTAGGGCGGATGAAACCCTTTGCAAGGACTCATCGAGTTGTTTCTTAAGTTCAGCTAGTTCTAGGGGTGCCATCTTATAAGGTCTTCTAGAGATTGGGGCGGTTAGGGAACAAGATCTATCACGAACTCGACATCCTGTCGGTGGAACACTGGCAGTTCTTCGGAAAGACATCCGGAAATCACGGACTACGGAATATCTTGAGATCCGGAAGAGGGTTGGCATTTAAAGAGTAAAGGCGGCGCTTAGACACTCGGGTTAAAACATCCTTTGTTTTGCCGAAGGATGGGTAAGTTGAGCAGTTCTAGTAGAGCAATCAATCTTAGCATAATGGGCTGACATCCAGTCCATACCCAAGATGATGTTTATGTCAGAGGACTTAAGAGCTATTAGAGATGCGAGAAAGACTAATCTGTCGACAAGAATTTCATTCCCATGACTTATTCTAGAGGTTTGCCATCTAGAACCGGGAGTTTAATTTCCATGGAGGTAGGCATGTCGCGAGAATGTGGTGTTGTGCAATCGAGCATAGCTCTCGAAATAAATGAATGAGATGCTCGATATCAAAAAAACGATTGCGGATGGCAATTAACAAGAAGCGCGTCCGAGGGCGGCGTTGGGATCCTCATAGGTTTCTTGATGAGAGACATAGTTGACATGGCCACGGCGGTGGCAAGCGGCAGCATAGGGAACCTTTCTGCTGGCTTGCCGCGACCAGCAGACTTTCCATTGATTGGGGTTGTTACGGGACACTCTCGAATATAGTGGCCCGTCTCTCCACATTTGAAGCAAGTGATCACATTTGGCCGTGGGGCCACATTAGCGATTGGACCTCCATATGTCTTGGGTGGAAAATCGGCTGGTTGGGGCGGCGCCTCGAAGGATGGCCTCGGGGTGTACACAGGGTGGTAGAGCCGTGTTGGGACCCAAACCGGCGCTTCGGGAACGAGCGGATGATGATCGAGAATCACGGATGTGCTTGCGTGAAGCCTCGAAATCGATCTGCCGGTCTCGGCGCTGATAGCCTTATTGACTAACCGAGAAGAGGTACATTCATGCGGCGGAGATCTCGGCGTAGCTCGGGGCTAAGTCCCTTACGGAACCTCGCTTTGCTTCTTAGCATCGGTAGAAACTTCTTGGGAGCATAACGTGCTAACCTCCCGAATTCACGGTAGTAGGCATCCACCGTCGGCCGCCTTGGGTGAAACTGCAGAATTCCTCACGTTTGCGGTCCATAAGTCCTTACGAATATGGTGCTCATGAGCGGCACTGAATTCATCCCAAGTTGTAACTTGTCCAGCGGACGCATAGCCTCATAGTTTTCCCACGGTGGCGGGGCCTTCCGGATGATAGGCGGCAAAGATAACTTTGTCAGCCTCGGCCACGATGGCGGAGCGCAGCTTGTGGTGGAATCTTGCGGAGCCAATCATCGGCGTCAAGTGGCTCGGCGAACATTTGAATTTTGGAGGATATAGCTTGCGAAGTCATTGAGTGAAACCCATCGTTTCTTGGCTGGCGTGCTGTGTTTTGTTCAATCCGCTCCAATAAGCGGTTGGTTTCGCGCTTATTGCGTTACGCTTCGGCATCACCTCAGCCAAAGATGGCGGTTGCGGCGATTCACATTTCGGCTGCATGGCCTCTCCACCTGCTCTGGAACAGCGGGGAGAATTTGAGTGTTGACCATCACGGGAGACAAAACAAAGGTTTAAACCAGGATGGCAGAATTTAACAAGGAAGTGCGGAAGGTAATGGACAGTATGGAATGCAAGATGTTCATCCGTATGACATGGTAATATAAACTGCCATATATATATATATATACCAGCGGTCATACACACCATTCATAGTTTAGTACAAGCTGACGGAGTACAACTATAAGGAAAGGCGTTACATCTCATCGGAAGCATTCCAACTCCTATACATTATTTTCTACACTTAGGAATGATACACACTAAGTCGTATTCCACGAGTCACGCAGGGCGGTGGAAACACAACTAGTACCATACTAGGAATACTACTACTATCTCGGGCAGCTCCATAGTAGTCCTCATAGAAGTCACCACCCAGGACACGAAGTGGGACATGATCGTCCAGGAAGCAGACAATCTGTGAAGCTCTGTGGACCATAAGGACTCGGATGTGGTCGTGGACCCACAAAGGGTGGCGAGAAGAGGCCCACGAGGAGGTGATGCCTCCAACCTCACGCCACTCCATGAAGTCCGCAAACTCGCCCGCACAGGTACAAATCTCTCATGTCCATACATCCGCTTGCACGGCGGTGCAAACCTAGTCGAGTAGCCCGTGGTCGGAGCGGGCATTATACAGCTCCATACGCAAGGCCGGTTCTCACGGTCCTTGTCCTCCGACAACTCGGTGTGGTAGTGCGGAGGTGAGTCCTCATGGGATGCATCACCGTACAAACCACGAAGGTAGCCATGCGCCCGGGAAGGATCTTGGCATATAGCGGAAGTCGGTGTTGCTCGACAAAGCAGTCTGGCTCGAATAATAGTCATCATGGAATAGGCTGCATCTTGTGCAGACATTCCAATAGTGATTCGAGCCCATAGGAGCGATGAAGTGGCTCAATAGCTCGGGATAGGATGGATAAATCCGGACCGTGCATAGATATTGGCTTTGATTGAAATCCTGAACTGCTCCTCGGCGGTATATTCAGGATACCATCGATAACCAGCCTCAATCATCACCCTAACCAACATGGCCGTGTGACCGCACACATCAATGCAGCGGTCGAGCGAACCACTTGGTTACGGGAGCAGGTGGCCATCTGAAAGCACAGCCATAATGCAAAGGCATTAGAATTCCTAGGAAAATCGGGCAGCATAACATCTGTAAATGCTCAAATCAAATTTGAGACATTCAAAATCAGATTTGCAAAACCACTCAACAACATCATATCAAGGTTACGGTTCAAGTAATAGCATACTAAAATTTAGTAGCACCGAATCGAGGATGTAACCAACAATCCTACAAGGTACTACGGATAGTAACACGTGAACTGATAGAGAAAGAGAGCCTAGTCCTAAACCCACGTTGAATGAGAAGAGGATGACTCGGATCGAGGGCATAAGGTAAAGGAGTAAAAGAGCCTTACGTTCCCTTCCACAATCAATTCCCCTACATATAACTAAAGCATTTCTAGACTCAACTCCGACCAGTTTGGCTTAGCGGACCTACAGCAGCCCCGCTCGATGCCAACGCTGTCGGGACCCGATTCAAGTCACATCGACCTAGCTGGTAACACCTCATATCACTTTGCGGCCTCACGCACGGTATTCCCACGGTGTCGCCTTACCATGGCCCGGACCGTTTGCGTCTTTTGGCTCACGTATATGATAGTGTCGCTAGCATCCACATGACAAAGAACCGGGCCGACATGGCTAGTCGTGAACCCAAAGCGGCACTAACCTATGGGGACAGGCATACATGAAACACTTGAGCATGTCGGTCATCAGCGTATGAACTTGGGCTGTAGCACTGGCTAACAGGACTCCGGTATCCCGGCTGTAGCAGGCTAGGCAGGACTCAAGTATCACCGCGTGACATTTCCCGAAGGAACAGACATAAGGCGAAATGAATCACATGCCGCCATCAAGTGTCCAAGCAGTAGTGCTAGGCTAGCGGGACTCGTGAACCGGGCTGTAGCGGACTACTATCGCTCGAAAGCACGAGACTACATTTCCCCATATGAGAGGCTGCCAAGGATAAACAACTAGATTGTCGGATCCCACTCATACCAAGCATTTCAATCATACACATAATATGCCCGATATGAGTAAATACAACAAGGCATCACAACAAAACTCTACAACTCAAGTACTTTATTTAAGAGGCTCAGAGAGCCATACATAACTATAGTCATACAGGTGGGGTCACATGACCCAACACTCAAGTCATACAATCATACAAGCACATGCGGAAGCAAAGTAGTCTGAGTACAGACTCTAGAAAGAAAGAAAGCTTGTTGGAGCCTTTCTATCTACAATGGCCCTTCACAAGTCTTAGATCGCCACACGGTGGCTAGCTTACTAAATCAAAGTCAACATCTACATAGAATCCGTCGGAGGGGGTAGTATAGTCCTCTGAAAAATATTGATTAAACAAACATGAGTACAAAAGTACTCAGCAAGTCTTACCACAGAATCCTATCATACATGCACATTCTCAAGAAGGAGGTGGAGTTATTTGCAGCAAGCCAGCTTTGACTCTTGGCTAGACTATCCTACGACACACTTTGTAAAGCATTTTTGTCGTACACGAGTCCACTATTCACCATCACAATACTCCACCGTGGATCCTCTCTCGTCATCCCCGAGAGGGCCATCCACGATACTCACACTTATCTTGAGGCTTTTAGTAGTATCCATTTACTTGTCTATGAACTGATATAGGTAACCCGAAGTCCTTCTCCGTGGACACGGCTATTCGAATAGATCATATTTAACCTGCGGGGTATACTTCTTCACCTGCGCTCACCACTTATAAATCGTTTACCGACATGTACTAAACAACCTTCAGCGGAAGCCCAGCGTGGGTGTCGGCCACAGCCTACCTAAACACTCAAGTCCCTAGTCCGGTTTATCGCCTATTCGGGTTCCATCCGCAGGAGTCGGCCGAGGTTTCCCATACAGCCCGAGCGATGTGTGCAGGGTTCCCGAGATACCAAGCGGGCACTTTCGGTACACGACCCACGGTGCCTACCGCAACACAACCCACCCCTAAGGTCAGCGTTGCGTCTGCCCCCACATGCTACAAACACGAAACTACTTGCAACTCCGGACTATGAGCAGGGGTGGTTAAGAAGCCGAGAGGGTCCATTGGTTTGGGGCCCAATGCGTGGTAGTAGCTAGTTCATGGATCACAAACACAGATCTCAGTTCTTAAGTTGGCCTCAATGAAACAACCCACCATGTACTCCTACATGGCCTCTCATCGATACCTTTACCAAATCGTGTTCAACACTTACACTCTCGAACCAACACAACCTTTCACTCCAGTTCATCATCCCGATGAGCCGGACTGACACAACTCTAAGCATAGCAAGCATAGCATGGTAGGAATCACAAACATGGCTCAATCAACTCCTACACATACTAGTGGGTTTCATCTAATTCTTGTGGCAATGACAGTCATGCAAAGGAAGTGGGTTCAACTACCGCAGCACACAACAGTTGAATCGCGTTGTCTTAATGCAGATAAAATGAGAGCGAAGCGAGAACATGGGTTTGTATCGGAATGATCAATGAATTGCTTGCTGATGGGCCTGGGGTGAGAACTGCCCTTGGTGGGTAATCGAGGTTATCTTGAGGCAGAACCTATCATGAAAACACACCAAAATAAACATACAACCAATATGCAACAATATGATGCATGCTATGACATGGCAAGATGAATGTGTGTTGGCCTAATGCAAGTTGAAGGGACGGGGATGATCTCATTTGAACCAAAGGTTCAAATGATAGATCATGTGAGTTAGTCCTAATGGTGCAAAATCTTAATCTGGTTATTCAGCATAGTTAACTTGTTTTAACATGCATGAAACCTGTACCAATGGATAGAGTGTATTTTTCTGATAATTTTTCATATATAAATCTTTGCATTTGGAGTTATAGAATAAAAGTTATAAGCATTTGAAATTTGAATTATATTCTGGATTTTATTATATAAAATAATTCCAGAATTTGAATTAATCTTGTCGACATGAGGTCAACATGACGTCGAGGGTCAACAGGGTCGTCCAGGTCAAACTGACCAGTGGGACCCGCATGTCGAGGTTAATTTAACTAATTTAATTTAATTAGAACTAATCCTAATTAGTTTAGCGGAGGGGTCCACTGTCATTGACCCGAGGGTCAGCAGGCCCACTTGACGGGGTCAACTCACCGGCGTCTAGCCGGGCGAGGCCAGACGCAAGCGAGCAAGTGCTTTTGCACTTTCGGGCTCCAAATGGGCCTTGCGGGAGCACCTACGTGATCTTTGGAGGTGAGCCGCGGTTAGTGGTGGAGTCGGTAGGGTTAGGGGTGGCGGAATGGGCGCCCGGCGACGAGTCGGCGGCGGCCGGGGCTCGACCACCAGCGGGTTTGGGGTTAGAGGGCCGGCGAGGCGCGGGAGTGCAGTTAGGCCTGTGAGGCGTGGTGAGTGCGATGGGCATAGTGGCGTGGCCATTAGGTGACCGGAGGCTCGTCGGCGACGAGTCCCGGCGGTGGAGTTCAGCGATCATCGAGTGCTCGCTGTGGTGCAAGAAGAAGAAACGGAGAGGATGGAGGGTAGCTAGGCTCACGGTGAACCTGTGGGGAGCTTCGTCGGGTCGGGGCGGACTGATCGGCGGCGGCGACGATGGGGATCTCCGCGACCTTGAGCTCGGGCGAGGTCGGGTAGTGGCCTCGGGGTGTTTTGGGCGAGGGAACTAGCTGGCTAGGGGTAACGGGTCTTGGCGGAGCTGCGACATGGCGGGAGGAGTATGATCGGCGGGAGCCTGGCGTCGACGGTGGCGTGTCGGCGATGGCGTCGGCCAGGTCGAGGGCGAGCGAGAGAGAGAGGCGGGGGGAAGTGAGGTGTCAGGGAGGTCGGGTGACGACGTGGGTCGCCCAGCGGCGAGGCGGCGAGGATGAGGCAGGCGGCGGCCAGCTGCGTGGCGCGCCTGCGCTCGCCGGCCGACACCAGCCTAGCTGCTGGCAAGCCAAGCAGCTCATTGCCACGCGCTGCTGGGCTGGGCAGCAGTGGGCGGTCATTGGCATGTAAGACTTTCTTTTTTTAGTCTTTTCTATTTCTGCAATTCTGTTTAGGGTTTTAAAATACCAAAACCTTTTCAAAATTACCAAAATGCTCCTGGTCACTTGTTGGAATATTCCCAACATGAAACATTTTAGTTTAACAATTTTGAACACTTAAAATATTTTCCATAATTTAAAATGCTCTTTTCAAAACTTGTGAATTATATCTAGAACCCTTAGGTGACCTAGAAAATGTTCCACCTTCTTTGACATGGATCCTAAACCCAAACAAAGAGGATGAGCATTTTGAAGGGCATTCAGTTCATTGAAATAAATTTTAGTAAACCCTAGTTATTTTAAGGGGGGTGTTAGGGGTTTCCTGCCTTCCCCATTTCAAATTTAGATGAAATTTAAACATGATGCACACCCTAATGCATGGTCTATCTGGGATGTGACACGAACCCAAATTCCGAACAGCCCGAGCACCAGCCGCATTGGTCCTCAGTCTAATAGTGGACGGCTTTCGCCTTACTGAGGTAGTCATGGATGGCGGCAGCGGACTAAACCTCATCTACGAGGAAACCCTCCAAAAAATGGAAATAGACTAGAACCGCATTGAGCGAAGCAGCACAACCTTTAGAGGAATAATCCCTAGCCGGGAAGCATGTTGCACAGGAAAAATCACACTGGACGTAGTGTTCGGCTCGCCGGACAATTACAGGTCCGAGGAGGTCACATTTCAAGTGGCCCCGTTCAGCAGCGGATACCATGCTTTATTAGGGCGAGAGGCATTCACAAGTTTTCAAGCTATACCCCATTATGGGTACATGAAGCTTAAAATGCCCGGACCTAACGGAATCATCACTCTCTCTAGTGATCCGAACATAGCACTCCGCGCCGAAAACAAGACAGCCGCACTAGCCCTCGAGGCACTATCCGAAGCCCTAGCGGCCGAAGAACTCACTACGATGCGCTCCACGGTGAACAGGGACGATGTGATACATGATAAAAGATCCAAGTCCACCTCTTTTAAACCAGCGGATGAAATAGTCAAATTCCAAGTCCACCTAGCGGACCTGCAAAGCGGCCTCCATTGGGGCACAATTAAACCCTGATGTAGACGCCTCACTACGAGAATTTCTCGAGAAAATGGGACATTTTGCTGGCACCCTTCGACATGCCAGAATCCCGTCGGCTGGCGAGCACAGCCTAAATATCCTAAAAGGATTCAAGCCGTTACCAAACAGGCTCTTGGTGCTTTTCGAACCCAAGAGACGGGACATGGGAGAGGAGCTAGCCAAACTTCTAGAAGCCGGATTCATCGAGATATAAAACATCCGGACTGGCTAGCAAATCTGGTGATGGTACCAAAGAAGGATAAATCCTGGCGCCTATGTGTTGATTTCAAAGACCTTAATAAGGCTTGCCCAAAGGATCCCTTCCCTCCCCGCATTGATCAAATTATCGGCGCTTCAGAGAGGGCACGACTCATTGTGCTTCCTCGACGCGTACTCGGCTACCACCAAATCAAGATGGCGGAGCAGACCAAGCTGCAACACATTCATCACTCCATACGGCCCATTCGCTTCAACACAATGCCCTTGAGGCTCAAAAACGCCGGCGCAACATATCAGCGCATGATTCAGACATGTCTGGCAAACCAGATCGGCAAGATAGTGGAAGCATATGTAGATGACGTGGTCGTCAAATCCAAGCATGTCGAAACTCTAGTAGACGACTTGAGGCTCACATTCGACAATCTCCGAAATTACGACATTAAGCTCAATCCGAAAAAATGCGTCTTCGGCGTTCCAGCCGGAAAGCTCTTGGGCTTCATTGTGTCCGGTAGAGGAATTGAAGCAAACCCAGCCAAGATCCGAGCTCTGTCACAATTGGATATCCCAAAAGACCTCAAACAAATACAAAAATTGACAGGATGCGTAGTGGCTCTAAGCCGCTTTATTTCCCGTTTGGGAGCAAAGGCGTTACCCTTTACCGCCTCCTCCGTGCCCAACACTTCGTGGGCGGAGGCCGCCACGGCCGGACTCGAAGAAATAAAAGCCATATTGGCAACAAATCCGGTCCTGGCTGTCGGCGTTCTGGGAACGGGGGTCCCCAGAGTTGCCTGCCTGCGGCCTGCGGCGTGGCTCAAAGGAGGCCCAGGACAGCCCATCTTCAACAACGCAAGCTCAAGACCCTCGCGAGGGGCCAGCCTCATGGGCGGGCGACAAGGAGCTTCCTCGAGCACGGCCTCGTCAGGCTGGCTCATGAGGAGGCGGAGAGTTCAAGGCAGGGTACCTCACGAGGTGCCCATGGCGCAAGCCATGACGACCAAGGCGCCCGGTCAGGCGCCAGCCCGTCAGCGTCCTCCTTTCCTCTTTGGTGCAAAGGAGTAAGCGCGGCGAGAGCATCAAGCAAAGGCATCCGTTTGGTGCAACAAGACCAAGACCAGCCCCAACGGCTGGAAGGAGTCATCGTGGAGCCCAAGCAGGCGTCATCACCAGAGCCTTTGGCGGCGAGGACCAACTTTAGTCGATAAGTGTACCTGTTCCCCTTCAAAATGGACAATTGTTGGCGCCCTTCCCGCTCAATATTTGGGAAGAGGCCGGGGCCTTCGCCTATAAATAGGAGTAGCCCCACACGAGCTAGAAGGAGGGGAGAGGGCGGACACCCGGAAAGATAGCAAGAGAACAAGCGAGAGATAGAGAGAGCGATCAACACCACCTAGCAGTTCATCGCACCCGCCAAGAATGACCCTCGCGAGGCTGTTCTTCCCTGTCTTGTTCCTCATCAGCCCAGAGGCAATCCACCAAACCACACACCGGAGTAGGGTATTACACCACAATGGTGGCCTGAACCAGTATAAATCTCGTGTCTCTTGTGCTTTTCTGCTTAGTAGTTTAGGTCCACGTGTTTTTGACGAGGTAGGAGATGGTGGAGGTCGGATCTCCATGCGCACCCAGTGTTCGAACCTCAAGGGTCTGCGAGAACCGAAATCCGACATTTAGCGCGCCCGGTAGGTGCGCTGAATCTTCCTTTCGTCGCCTCGTTCTTCCCGACCACCGCAACCATGTCGGCGCCCGTCGGGCTCCATTACCAGCGCCGAGCCGCCTCGCCTCCCATGTCGCCCAGACAGCTCCGTCGGCGGCGCCCTCGTCGTTCCCGTCACCTGCCGGTAACGCCGCCACCGCCCGGCGAGGGAACAAGCAACAAGCATCGTCCCAGCACCCGTCCATGAGGCGGGGCGGCCGCACCGCCACGCTTTCGCTCACCCGCTGGTTCTTAAATCACCTGCGCCAAGCGCGCCATGGAGGCCCGAGCTGCACTCATAGCGGCTAACGAGCTCCTGCGCTACCGCCCGTCGGCAGCGCCTCGAAGAATGGCTCGATCGAGTCGCCGAAGCTTCGTCACGCTGCAGGGCGCCCGCGCCCGTCCGTCTCGCTGCATCGCACCCGCCCATGCTGGCGATAAACTCGAAGCGCCTCGGCCGCCTCCTCCGAGAGCGCCCACAGGCCCCAAGCGCGCGGCCTGGGCGGAACCCGTTCCGCCCGGCGCGCAGGCTGCAAGAGCAGAGCTGCCAAGAAGTTCGCCCACAAGAAGCTGCCCAGCGCTCCCTGCTCCAGCACGTCAAGACCTGCGCTGCCCCGGCCAGCGGCGCAGGGAGGCCCACAAGACCAAGCTCTCTGCCGTCAGGGCCCCAGCGGCCACGGCGGGCGGCCGCGCCTTCACCTCGAGCTGCGCCCAGCGTCGCGTAGCCGCCAAGTTCAAGCCAGACCTGCCTCCTCGCTTCTGACGGCACAGCTGACCCTCGGAGTTCCTCCAGCTCTACAAGCTGGGCATCGGGCTGCCAACGGGATGAAAAGGTCATGGCGAACTGGTTTCCATGGTACTCAGGGCCGGAGCCCGCACTGCTCCTGAATCTGGCCCTGAGCACGATCTCTTCTGGGCCGAGATGCGTGCCGCTTCATCGCCAACTTCCGAGGTACTCGCGACCGGCCACCCGTAGTGTAGCGACATGCGCCGAATCAAGCAGCAGCCGGGAAACCCTGCAAAATTACATCCAGCGCTTCAACAACGCCTCAAGATCCCTAGGGTAGCGGAGGAGGCCATCATCTCTGCCTTCTCCGACGGCGTCTGTGACGTCAAGATGAAGGAGGAGCTGGCGATGCATGAAGATCTGCACCTCCACAGAGCTGTTCAACTTGGCGACCAAGTGCGCCGAGGCTGAGGGCGCCTCTCCTCCTCGAGCTGCCCGCCGCGGATCCCAAGAAAAGAAGTCCAAGGCCAAGGACATAAAGCGCAAGGGGCTGCCGTACGCAGGCAGACCAGGACACCAAGCAAGGCAGAGGTCAGCCCGAGTCCTCCAAGGGCAGCCGGTACTGCGTGTACCACGACCTCAACACCCACAACACCAATGAATGCCAAGAGCTCCGGGCCGTACGCGAAGGAAGGGTCGGCAGACGCCCCGAGCGCAGCGACTGGGGCTATGGCCGAGGAGGAGGAAGGAATGCAGGACGCTGGGAAGACCGCGGCCCGCGCCAAGGGTGGCGCGACCAACCTCGCGAGGACCGCTGGCAAGACCCACCTCGCGAGGGAGGTTGGGGGGATCAGCCTCGCGAGGATCGCCCGCAGGGGAACGCAGGCCTCCCTCCGCTGCCGCCGCCGCCGCCAAGGAGAATCAAAGACCGTCATCAGGACAAGGGGGATGGGGGCTTCCAGGAAGCGCGTGCGATCGCCTGCATCCTGGGCGGAGCTCAAGCCCCAGCCTCTCAGCGCATCTTCAAGCAGTTCGCCCGCGAAGTGAATGCAGTCCTCCCCAAGCTCGAGGCCATGCGCCCTCTCAGGTGGTCGGCGTGCGCCATCACGTTCAGCTCAGCGGATCAGCTCAAGTGCGCAGCCACAGCCGGAGTTCTCCCGATGCTTTGCTCCCCAATCATCAGCAACGTGCTGGTCACCAAGACCCTCATCGGCGGCGGAGCAGGGCTTAACGTCCTGTCCGTAGAGACATTCAACAATCTTCAAGTTCCTTACAGTCAGCTTCAGCCAACCAAGCCTTTCTCTGGAGTCACCGACGGCTCCACAGTCCCGATCGGGCAGGTCCGCATTCCTGCCACCTTCGGGGCTCACGACAACTACCACACCGAGCTCATCGACTTCGACGTCGCCCACATTCGCCTGCCGTACAACGCCATCCTCGGGTACCCAGCGTTGGCCAAATTCATGGTCGTAACCCACCACGGCTACAACATCCTCAAGATGTTAGGAAGCGCCGGGGTCATCACGGTGCCCTGTGAAGAGAGACATGTAGTGTGCTCCCTGGAGCGAGCCTTTCAGGCCGCATCGCTAGAAGACCCAAACCACATCAGCAGGAGGCCTCCCGAGGCCGCACCCAAGAAGAAGAAGACATCGACCGGCCCGGCTCCTCAAGAGACAGGCCCCTCGGGAACCCTTGACCGGGCGAGGGAGCCTCCTTCCATCGCATAGGAAAGCGCCTGCGCCTCCTCGAGGCGGGGCTCGGAGGCTCTCCACGGAGGGCCGCCGACCTGCCAAGGTCTCGAGGAGGCGCTTGGGCACCACGTGGAGGCTTGTTTGAAGCACGTTTCCATAAGCAGGAGCAAGACCAGGAGGCAGAACCCTCAAGAATTCGTCGGCAAGGCCATTCAGAGAGCTACAGGAGTCAAGGGTCATGAGGGGCAGCCGCCCTTACTGTGTGGCCCCCATCCAGGCAAGGATGGTGGGCTGCGCGTCTACATCAACATACCAGGGGCTCAACCGAGCCGCATCTCAAGAGCCTCCTGCCCTCGCGAGTGGGACGCTAGCAGGGTCCGCCCACAGCTACGTCGCATGCCTTATGGCTCTGCCAAACGCGGCTGCTGCGCACCAGCGTCTCATGAGGACCATCCTGGAGGCTCAAGAGGTCGCACGCCGCAGCCTGGCGGAGATGGAGATGGCCAGAGGAGCCGCCAGGCGCCTCCGGAGCCTCCCGAGGCCCCCGGGCTCGGGGCTCTGGAGGATCAGCTCCCGCAGCCCACCGAGTCTGCTACACCAACACCGCTTCATCCCCAACATCACCAGGTGACATCTTTAAGTTTTATCTCCGCTGGGGCGCCTTGAGGCCAGATTATTCCCGTGGCAGCGTGGGTCTGTCCTGCGGCATGTATCCCTTTATTTCATGTCGTTAGCCTATCTCGTTGGGGCGCCTCGGCTGCATCATCCCCAAGCCGCTTGGGCCAGTCCCAGCGGCATGTATCCTTCCTACTTTTTCCTTAGGATTATGCTCTCGCTCCACCATACTTGTTATTTGGTGCCTTTTTCTTGGGTGGCGGAATCTTGCACGTTAAAGGGGGGGTGCCTGAGCATCGCGACTCAGGGCTCCTACCGGCTCTCCGGCCCTCACCCTCTGGTCTTGTCCATGGCATCGCGACCTGGCTTGCCAGCGACGGCTGAGACCAGCCCGAGAGCCGGGACCCGAGGACATAGAGTTGCTGCATCTGACCCAGCTTGCGCGTTAAAGGGGGGGTGCCTGACCATCGCGAATCAGGGCTCCTACCGGCTCTCCGGCCCTGACCCTCTGGTCTTGTCCATGGCATCGCGACCTGGCTTGCCAGCGACGGCTGAGACTAGCCCGAGAGCCGGGACCCGAGGACGTAGAGTTGCGTCACCTAACCCAGCTTGCGCGTTAAAGGCGGGTGCCTGAGCATCGCAACTCAGGGCTCCTACCGGCTCTCCGGCCCTCACCCTCCGGTCTTTTCCATGGCATCACGACCTGGCTTGCCAGCGACGGCTGAGACCAGCCCGAGATCCGGGACCCGAAGACGTAGAGCACCGGCATCTGGCCAAATTTGTAGGAACACACTCGAAGATAGGGCCCAGAGCCAGGCGCAACCCGCATTGAGGTAGGGCCCCGTGAGTCCCGCGCTGGCTCACGGGTGCCCCGACACGCCTCGCGAGGCCTCTCGCGCCTCTCCAAAGCAGCTAATGGCAGGACTAATGATCGCCACGGCGAGCTCTTGTTCCTTTTGTGGTGAACCTACAGGGTCCCTCCAAAGAGCACGAAACGACCTCGTCACGCAATCTCTCACCGGCCTAGGCACGGACCTAGCGCCGCACCAGGAAGCATTGTCCTGACCCTCGAGATAAGTCACCCTCCGGACACACTAGTTATCGCAGCACCATCCCCACACTCAATGCAACCCCGTGTTAGCAACGTCGCTCTCCTTTCTCACCGAATGATGGCTGCTTGAGCGCCAAGGGGGACCCCCTGAGCATCGCGACTCAGAGGCTCTTACCGGACCTCGGGCCGCTCACCTCCTGGCCTTGACCACGGCATCGCGACCTAGCATACCAACGATGGCTGAAGCCGCCTTGGGACTGGGACCTGTTGGCGCAGAGCACCAAGCCCTCACGAGGTCTGAAAGGAAGAAACTGAGCTAGAACGGAATGAGCATCTCGCGCTGCCTCATAAAAAGGGTTATATTGACAAACGAAGCTACAAACATCTTACAAGCCCCTGCGGGGTACATTCTTGGCTCCTCGCAGGAACAAAAGACGCGATTCCTAAGGAGTCCTACCTACAGGGACCACCGCGGCAGACGCCATCATCAACAGTGGGCCACCCGGTCCGGAGCCAACTCCATCCAGATCAGGGGCGGTGACGGCCTGACGAGCTCGCCCTGCTCCGGGAGCGGCGCAGGCTCGAGGGCTCGTAGCTGTCGTCGCTCGTCTCCGGCGTCGCTAAGAGCTCGGCGGAGTCGCTGGATCCTCCGACGCCTTCGTCGCCTGAGGAGATGCCAAGGGAGTGGTCGGTCGGCCTCTATCTCGCCACAGCAGGACCTCGACCGCCTCTCCCGGGACAGCACTCCAGCCGACGACCCTCCGTGCCGAGGACCTTGAAGGACACCACCGAAGCACCATCGTACTCCAGGTGGATCGTGAGGGCGCCCCTCGCCCTGCAGACCCGGGCGACCTCGCCCCACCCTCGTGTCATGAACACCTCGCCCGGGGCAATTACCGCGACCTCTGCCCCGGTCGCGAGGGTACCGCAGCCGGCGTGCTACAGCCAGAGTCCCAGGGGCTCCCCCTGCCGGACGATGGAGGCAAAGAAAGAAGGAAGACGAATCCAAGACTTGGGAGGCGCGGCGACGCGAAGCACGAACTCCCGGCAGGAGCCCTCGGCGTGGTCTCCAGGGGGGAAGACGCACACCTTCGTGACCCGCCGGCGTCGACGGCGGCGCCGCTCGTGGCGCCCGGCGTCGCCTCCCTCAGGGCCACCAATTTGCGCATACAAGGGAAGAGGAAACCCTGGTGGCGGCTGCACGCACTAGGGCATGGGCGCCTCCTGGTGAGCGCTCCTGCCCTGACACCAGAGAGCAAGTCGTTTCTTTGGGGGGAGCAGGTCAGGATCCTCTTGAGAAGCCTTTCCCTTCTCTTCCTTGGAGAACCGGCGGATCGGAGCCATGGCAACCATACGAGACGAGGAAGAGGAGAAGCAGAAGGATAGACTGAAAGGGCGCGCGCCGTTCCGTACTTATTGCCAGCGAAGGCCAACCGTCGGCCTCCACGATCACCGGTAATCATGACTGACTATGCATGCAGGGACTTGTCGAGTCCGGGCAGTTATCGAGGCACCGTGGGGATGCAGTGCCGCCCACGTCCAATCAACCGCCACGCGGCACCCAAGGCCGCAGGCTGTTAGGGCCCGCGACGCTTCGCACTTGCCCTTTCGCCTCTCTGCTCGGCCAAGTTCGGGCGCGCCAGTGGGCCCGGGCTCTTGTCGGCGTTACGGGAATGGGGTCCCTGCACTTGCTCGCCTGCGCCTGCGGCGTGGCTCAAAGGAGGCCCAGGACAGCCCATCTTCATCAACGCAAGCTCAAGACCCTCGCGAGGGGCCAAGCCTCACGGGGCGGACGACAAGGAGCTTCCTCAGGCACGGCCTCGTCAGGCTGGCTCATGAGGAGGCGGAGAGTTCAAGGCAGGGTACCTCACGAGGTGCCCATGATGCTAGCCATGACGACCAAGGGCGCCAGTCGTGCGCCAGCCCGTGCAGCGTCCTCCTTTCCTCTTTGGTGCAAAGGGAGTAAGCGTAGGCGAGAGCATCAAGCAAAGGCATCCGTTTCGGTGCAACAAGACCAAGACCAGCCCCAACGGCTGGAAGGGAGTCATCGTGGAGCCCAAGCAGGCCTCATCACCAGAGCCTTTGGCAGGCGAGGACCAACTTTAGTCAGGATAAGTGTACCCGTTGTTCCCCTTCAAAATGGCCAATTGTTGGCGCCCTTCCCGCTCAATATTTGGGAAGAGGCCCAGGGCCTTCGCCTATAAATAGGAGTAGCCCCACTCAGAGCTAGAGGAGGGGAGAGGACGGACACCCAGAAAGATAGCAAGAGAACAAGCGAGAGATAGAGAGAGGTGACTGAACACCACCTAGCAGTTCATCGCACCCGCCAAGAACAGACCCTCGCGAGGTTGTTCTTCCCTGTACTGTTCCTCATCAGCCCAAGAGGCAATCCACCACACCACACACTGCAGTAGGGTATTACACCACAATGGTGGCCTGAACCAGTGTAAATCTCGTGTCTCTTGTGCTGTTCTGTTTAGTAGTTTAGGTCCCTGCGATTCGGCGAGGTACGAGACGGTGGAGGGTCGGATCTCCGCGCGCACCCCAGTGTTCGAACCTCAAGGGTCTGCCGGAACCCGAAATCCGACACTGGCCGCGCCCAACATGGGCGAACCAATGCTATTATATATCGCGGCAACACATCAAGTTGTCAGCGCGGTGCTCGTCGTCGAACGAGAAACGGACGGACACCAGTTCCCTCTTCAAAAACCGGTTTACTATGTGTCCACTGTCCTAACTCCATGCAAGTCCCGGTACCCACATTATCAAAAGATAGCATACGCGGTGTTCATGACATCCCGGAAGCTGCGACACTACTTTCAAGAGTGTTCGATAACGGTAGCCTCCGAAGTACCTCTTAACGACATTATAAACAACCGCGATGCGATGGGCCGGATTGCTAAATGGGCCATAGAGCTCCTTCCATTCGACATAACCTATAAGCCACGACGAGCTATTAAGTCGCAGGTTTTGGCTGACTTCGTGGTCGAATGGACGGCTTCAACTCCTAAAGAGTACGGCGATACTCCAATTGGATCATGCACTTTGACGGCTCCAAAATGTTGGCCGGCCTGGGGGCTGGCGTCGTCTTGACGTCCCCAACCGGGGACACAGTCCAATATGTCCTTCAGATAATGTACACGGACTCCAACAACACAGCCGAATACGAGGCCCTTCTGCACGGCCTCCGGATGGCAGTCTCCATGGGCATTAAATGCCTAGAGGTGCGCGGGGACTCGAACCTCGCGATATCTCAAATAAATGAGACTTTGATGCCAAAGATCCGAATGGCAGCGTACCGCAATGCGGTCCTAAAATGTCAACCGCACGTTCAAGGGCTCGAATTTCATCATATAGCCCGGATAACAACCAGCGGCGGACATATTGGCACGATCGGCGCAAAATGCGATGCCGTCCCGCCTAACATCTTCTGGAACGGCTGTTCAAGCCATCCGTACTATGGGAAGGGATTCCGAAATAACAATCCGACCCAACCGCCTTTGCCTCGACGCCAACACTCGACACAATCGGAGGCTCTGCCACCGAGATAACACCCTCCGCCCACGAAATAATGGCTGTTATCGTCCCGTGGACGGAACCATTCCTAGCCTACCTAACTAGGCAGGAACTCCCCGAAGACCAAAATGAGGCTCGCTGTATAGTACGGCGATCTAAAGCCTATAAAGTCCATGAGGGAGAGCTCTATAAGAAAATCACAACAGGAGTGCTTCAAAGGTGTATCTCCGAAGAAGAAGGGCGAAACCTCCTGGCTGAGATTCATGCCAGACTGGGTGGGCACCACGCTGCAGCCCGGGCCCTTGTAGGCAAGGCCTTCCGTATAGGATTTTATTGGCCGACGGCCCGGGCAGACGCCCAGGATTTAGTCCAACGATGCGTCGGTTGCCAGCTTTTTGCTAACCAAAGCCACATGCCACCCACCGCCATCAAAATTATACCCATCACCTGGCCGTTCGTAGTCTGGGGGCTTGACATGGTAGGACCCCTTAAGGGAGGAACCCACAAGCAAAAATACCTATTGGTCATGGTGGATAAATTCACCAAATGGATAGAGGCCAAGCCTGTTAAAACGGCCGAATCTGGACCGGTGATAGACTTCATATCAGGGGTAGTGCACCATTATGGCATCCCCCACAGTATCATCACTGATAACGACACCAACTTCACGGTCGATGAGGTCAAATTATGGTGCAAAAACATGGGCATCAAGCTCGATTACGCCTCAGTCTATCACCCTCAAACCAACGGTCGTCGAGCGAGCAAACGGTCTAATCATGAGCGGTATTAAACCCAGACTAGTGCGGTCCCTCAAGGAATCTAACACGCACTGGGTTGAGGAGCTCGACTCCGTACTCTGGAGGCTGCGGACCACGCTGAATCGTACTACCGGATTCACACCACTTTTTATGGTATACGGCACAGAGGCAGTCTTGCCCTGCGACATAATACATGACTCACCTCGCGTGCGCATGTATGAAGAAAGAGAAGCCGAGCTCGATCGACAGGACAGTTTGGACGCATTGGAGGAGGAGCACGACGTGGCAAAAGCTCGTTCCGCATTTTATCAACAGCAGGCTCAAGATATCAAAGCGAGGAAGCACGGGCCAAAGCTTATAACGCTGGCGAACTAGTTCTACCCTGCCGGACAAGAAAAAGGACAAACTCAAGCCCAAATGGGAAGGTCCTTCATCATCGACCAGGTCCTGACCGGCGGAGCATACCGTCTGCAAACGCATCGGATAACCGACTCGAGCCGAACCCATGGAACGAGCCCGCCTCACGACGATTCTACGCCTAAGCGTCGGACTCCAAGTTCGCCTCCTTCCTCCGCCCACATTTTGTATTTTTGCTGTCTTTTATTTCTCTCCTTCCTCCTCCTTCTTCTTGAAGCCTTTAGAGGCTCGCTTAGCGCTTTGTTCGCAAGATATTTGACGCGCTGTCCGCTCATTATACCTCGGGGCTTCTTTAACAGAAGCTTATTTATACGGGCTTCATGCCCAACACATGCGTCAAACTTCCGCATGTACCTTTTATTCACCATTATATGCATCGATATGACTTAAGGTTTGGCCAAGCTGGGTTGCCTGGCTCCTGTGCTTACCCCTACGTTCCCGATTGTTTGGCTAGGTGGTAAAGGGAGCACCTCTGCGATTGTTACTGCCGGGTCAGCCGGATGTGTACCTCAGACTGGGTGAGGCCGAAAGCTAGCATTCTTAAGGGAATATTCGGTAGGTGAATGAAAAGATGATTTTTAACTATTTATCAGTCTACCCCCAGATGATTTTCTGCTTTCTTACCAGTTTTGACATGCACTTTAGGGCATGCCTCCCAGCGAAAGGAACCCTTAACGGAACTATTCTCCCTGGAAGATGTCAGGACCCCGATTCCAAATCACATAGACCTAGCCGGTAACACTTCATATCGCTTTGCGGCCTCACGCACGGTATCCCCACGGGTGTCGCCTTACCATGGCCGGGACCGTTTGCGTCTTTTGGCTCACGATATGATAGTGTCGCTAGCATCCACATGACAAAGAACCGGGCCGACATGGCTAGTCGTGAACCCAAAGCGGCACTAACCTATGGGGACAGGCATACATGAAACACCTCGAGCATGTCGGTCATCAACGTATGAACTTGGGCTGTAGCACTGGGCTAACAGGACTCCGGTATCCCGGCTGTAGCAGCTAGGCAGGACTCAAGTATCACCACGTGACATTTCCCGAAGGGACGTACATAGGAACGAAATGAATCACATGCCGCCAGTCAAGTGTCCAAGCAGAGTCTGGGCTAGCAGGACTCGTGAACCGGGCTGTAGCGGACTACTATCGCCGAAGCACAAGACTTACATTTCCCCATATGAGAGGCTGCCAAGGATAAACAACTAGATTGTCGGATCCCACTCATACCAAGCATTTCAATCATACACATAATATGCCCGATATGAGTAAATACAACAAGGCATCACAACAAAACTCTACAACTCAAGTACTTTATTTAAGAGGCTCAGAGAGCCATACATACATAGTCATACAGGTAGGGTCACATGACCCAACACTCAAGTCATACAATCATACAAGCACATGCGGAAGCAAAGTAGTCTGAGTACGACTCTAGAAAGAAAGAAAGCTTGTTGGAGCCTTTCTATCTACATGGCCCTTCACAAGTCTTAGATCGCCACCGGTGGCTAGCTTACTCGTCAAGTCAACATCTACATAGAATCCGTCGGAGGGTAGTATAGTCCTCTGAAAAATATTGATTAAGCAAACATGAGTACAAAAGTACTCAGCAAGTCTTACCACGTAATCCTATCATACATGCACATTCTCAAGGAAGGAAGTGGAGTTAATTGCAGCAAGCCAGCTTTGACTCTTGGCTAAGCTATCCCACGTGACACACTTTGTAAAGCATTTGTCGCATACACAGTCCACTATTCACCATCACAATACTCCACCGTGGATCCTCTCTCGTCATCCCCGAGAGGGCCATCCACGATACTCACACTTATCTTGAGGCTTTTAGTAGTATCCATTTACTTGTCTATGAACTGATATAGGTAACCCGAAGTCCTTCTCCGTGGACACGGCTATTCAATAGATCATATTTAACCCTGCAGGGTATACTTCTTCACACACTCTCACCACTTATCGCCGTTTACGACATGTACTGCAACCTTCAAGCGGAAGCCCAACGTGGGTGTCGGCCACAGCCTACCTAAACACTCAAGTCCCTAGTCCAGGTTATCGCCTATTCGGGTTCCATCCGCAGGAGTCCGCCGAGGTTTCCCATACAGCCCGAACGATGTGTGCAGGGTTCCCGAGATACCAAACGGGCACTTTCGGTACACCGACCCACGGTGCCTACCGCAACACAACCCACCCCTAAGGTCAGCGTTGCGTGCGGCCCCAAGATGCTACAAACACGAAACTACTTGCAACTCCGGACTATGAGCAGGGGTGGTTAAGAAGCGAGAGGGTCAATTAAGGATCCCAATGTGTGGTAGTAGCTAGTTCATGGATCACAAACACAGATCTCAGTTCTTAAGTTCGGCTTCAATGAAACAACCCACCATGTACTCCTACATGGCCTCTCATCGATACCTTTACCAAATCGTGTTCAACACTTACACTCTCGAACCAACACAACCTTTCACTCCAGTTCATCATCCCGATGAGCCGACTGACACAACTCTAAGCATAGCAAGCATAGCATGGTAGGAATCACAAACATGGCTCAATCAACTCCTACACATACTAGTGGGTTTCATCTAGTTCTTGTGGCAATGACAGTCATGCAAAGGAAGTGGGTTCAACTACCGCAGCACACAACAGTTGAATCGCGTTGTCTTAATGCAGTAAAATGAGAGCGAAGCGAGAACATGGGTTTGTATCGGAATGTTCAATGAATTGCTTGCCCGATGGAACTGGGTAGAGAACTGCCCTTGGATGGGTAATCGAGGTTATCTTGAGGCAGAACCTATCATGAAAACACACCAAAATAAACATACAACCAATATGCAACATATGATGCATGCTATGACATGGCAAGATGAATGTGTGTTGGCCTAATGCAAGTTGGAGGGATAGGATGATCTCATTTGAACCAAAGGTTCAAATGATAGATCATGTGAGTTAGTCCTAATGGTGCAAAATCTTAATCTGGTTATTCAGCATAGTTAACTTGTTTTAACATGCATGAAACCTGTACCAATGGATAGAGTGTATTTTTCTGATAAATTTTCATATATAAATCTTTGCATTTGGAGTTATAGAATAAAAGTTATAAGCATTTGAAATTTGAATTATATTCGGATTTTATTATATAAAAATAATTCCAGAATTTGAATTAATCGTCGAAGATGAGGTCAACATGACGTCGAGGGTCAACGGGGGTCGTCCAGGTCAAACTGACCAGTGGGACCCGCATGTCAGGTTAGTTTAACTAATTAGTTTTAATTAAAACTAATCCTAATTAGATTAGCTGGAGGGGTCCACCTGCCATCGACCCGGAGGGTCAGCAGGCCCACGGTGAGGTCAACTCACCGGCGTCTAGCCGCCGGCGAGGCCAGACGCGGCGGAGCAAGTGCTTTGCACTTTCCGGGCTCCAAATGGAACGCGGAGAGCATCTACGGGTAGCTAGAGGTGAGCCGCGGTGTCTGGTGGGGTCAGTTGGGTTAGGGGTGGCCGGAGTGGGCGCCGGCGACGAGTCGGGCGGCGACCGGGGCTCGGCCACCGACGGGTTAGGGGTTAGCGGCCTCGGCGAGGCACGGGGAGTGCACGGTTAGCCTCGTTGGAGAGTGGTGAGTGTGATGGACATAGTGGTGCGGCCAAAAGGTGACCGGAGGCTCGTCGGCGACGAGTCCCGCGGCGGTGGGTTCAGGCGATCATCGACCGCTCGCTGTGGTGCAAGAAGAAGAGAACGGAGAGGATAGGGGGGTAGCTAGGTTCGTAGTGAACCTGCAGGAAGCTTCGTCGGGGCCGGGGTGGACTGAGGCGACGGCGGCGACGATGGGGATCTCCGGCGGCCTTGGACTCGGGCGAGGTCGGAGTAGTGGCCTCGGGGGGTCTTGGAGCGAGGGGGACTAGCTGGCTAGGGGTAACTGGGTGCGGCGGAGCGGCCAGACATGGCGGTGAGGTGCGTGGACGGCGGGGAGCACGGCGGCGACGGTGGCGTGTCGGCGATGGCGTCGGCCAGGTCGAGAGCGAGCGAGAGAGAGGCAGGGGGAAAGTGCGGTGTCCGGGGTTCGAGGGCGACGCGTGGTCGTCCCGAGTCGGCGAGGCGAGCGAGCGGCAGGCGGCGGCCAGCTGCGTGGCGCCCTGGCTCGCCGGCGGCACCAGCCTGCTGCTGGCCGAGCCAAGCAGCTCCATTGGCCAGCGCTCTTTGGGCTGGGCAGCAGGTGGGCAGTCTTGGCGACAGTAAGAGTTTTCCTTTTTTTATCTTTTCTATTTCTGCAATTCTGTTTAGGGTTTTAAAATACCAAAACCTTTTCAAAAATTACCAAAATGCTCCTGGTCACTAGTTGGAATATTCCCAACATGAAACATTTTAGTTTAACAATTTTGAACACTTAAAATATTTTCCATAATTTAAAATGCCCATTTCAGAAATTTGTGAATTAAATTTAGAACCCTTAGGTGACCTAGAAAATGTCCCACCTTCTTTGACATGGATCTTAAACCCAAACAAAGAGGATGAGCATTTTGAAGGGCATTTGATTCATTGAATTAAATTTTAGTAAACCCTAGTTATTTTAAAGGGGGGTTACGGGGTTTCTGCTTTCCCCATTTCAAATTCAGATGAAATTTAAACATGATGCACACCCTAATGCATGGTCTATCCGGGATGTGACAACTCACCCCACTCAAAAGAATCTCGTCCCAGATTTAGGATCTGCATGAAAAAGGTGGGGTACTCAAGTCGAAGACGATCCTCCCTTTCCCAAGTTGCTTCTTGCTCGGAATGGTTTGACCATTGAACCTTTAGAAACTTGATATTCCGGCGTCGAGTGGTACGCTCGGTTTGATCGAGGATCTGAATGGGGTACTCTCGATAGGTGAGGTTATCTTGGAGATCAAGCGTTTAGTGGTCCACTCCACGGATAGGATCCGAGAAGCAACGCTGAGTTGGGAAACGTGGAAGACATCATGGACCTTGGAAAGATGCGGAGGTAGTTCAATTGGTAGGCAACTTCTCCTCGTTTGGCAAGAATGCGAAAGGGTCCAATGTAACGAGGAGCCAACTTGCCCTTGATGCGAATCGATGGGTTCCTTTAAAGGAGAAACCGAAGGTAAGCCTTCTCGCCAATTTCATAAGCCATAGGCTTATGCTTGCGATCATATTGGCTCTTCGACGAGATTGGGCTGTTTTAAATTCTCACGAACAACGCGAACCTGTTCCTCGCTTCTGAATCATATCCGGGCCAAAGAGTTGTCTCTCCCGGTTTCACCAGTTAAGAGGCGTTCGACATTTTCGTCCATAAAGAACTTCGAAAGGGCTTTGCCTGCATCGGCTTGATAACTGTTGTTATAAGCGAACTCGGCGAATGGAAGGCATTTCTCCCAATTCATGCGAAAGAGATGATGAAGCTCAAGCATATCCTCTAAGATTTGATTGACTCGTTCTACTTGACCACTTGATTGGGGATGGAAAGCGGTGCTAAAGGAGAGCGAGTTCCCATAGCGTTTGGAAACTTTCCCAAAATCGAGAGGTGAAGAGACTACCACGGTCTGAGTTAATCTCGATGGAACACCATGAAGAGACACTATTAGGAGATGTACAATTCAGCTAGCTGGCTAGCGGTTATACTCTCACGAACAGGTAGGAAGTGGGCTACTTTGGAAGACGATCAACAACAACGAAGATAGCGTTATTCCCTCTCTTGGTCCTGGGAAACCCGGTAATGAAATCCATACCGATTTTATCCCATTTCCATTCAGGAATGTCCAAAGGTTGAAGGGTACCAGCAGGCCGTTGATGCTCTGCTTTAACTCGACGACAAACGTCGCAGTTAGCAATGTATTGAGCGATTTCTCTCTTCATCCTAGTCCACCAAAACCTCTGGCGTAGATCTTGATACATTTTAGTACTACCGGGATGAATGGTGAGAGGAGAGTCATGAGCTTCCTTAAGGATCAATCGCCGTAGCTGTTGTTTCTTGGGAACCACTAAGCGGTTTTCGAAGAAGACAACACCTCGTTCATCTATGGAGAAACATTTAGCAGCTCCGCTAGCAATGTTCTCCTTGATCCGAGATATCCCTCTATCATACTGCTGAGCAGCTATGATTCGATCCGTGAGGTCAGGTTTCCGCCACCGGGTGGAAAGAAATCCTCGAGGAACAATGTGAAGATTAAGCTTACGAAATTCCTCGTGGAGAATTGGTTGACCTTGTTGTAACATCAAATTGTTACAGTAAGATTTGCGACTTAGTGCGTCAGCCATGACATTGGCTTTGCCTGGGGTGTAGGATATTCCTAAGTCGAAATCTGTAATCAACTCGACCCAACGTCTTTGCCTGAGATTCAAATCCGGTTGGGTGAAGATATATTTCAGACTTTGGTGATCGGTGTAGATTTCGCAACGATTACCCAGAAGGTAATGTCGCCAGGTTTTGAGTGCATGGACCACGGCGGCAAGCTCTAGATCGTGTGGGATAGTTATCCTCATGTGGGCGAATCGTCGAGAAGCGTAGGCAATCACATGACGATCTTGCATGAGTATGCAACCTAGTCCTTGTCGCGAGCGTCGCAATAGATAATAAAGTCCTTAGAAAAATCTGGTGGAATAAGTACGGGAGCAGATGTCAGGCGTCTTTTCAGTTCCTGAAAGCTGATCTCGCACTGTGGCGTCCACTCGAACTTCTTATCTTTCTTGAGGAGTTCGGTTAGAGGTTTAGCAACTTTAGAGAATTCTCGGCGAAGCGGCGGCAATAGCTCGCTAAACCGAGGAAACTCGAACTTGCTTTACCGATTCAGGTGGAGTCCAATCAAGGCGGCTTGAACTCGCTTCGGGATTGACAGCAATACCCTTACCAGAAATTACATGTCCTAGATAGGTCACTGGTAACCAGAATTCACACTTAGAGAATTTGGCATAAAGGCGGTGCTCTCGAAGTTTCATCAATACTAGCCTTAGATGTTCGCATGTTCTTCCTCATTCTTGGAGTAGATGAGTATATCATCGAGGTATACCACGACGAATTTATCCAAATACTCCATGAAGATTGAGTTCATTAACCGAGAGAAGGTGGCTGGAGCATTGGTTAATCCGAAGGACATGACGGTGTACTCAGATTGGCCATAACGAGTGACAAAGGCCGTTTAGGAATGTCCCGTTCTGATTTTGATTTGATGGTAGCCCAACCTCAAATCCATCTTGGAGAAGATCGAGGATCCAGCGAGCTGATCATACAGTGTCGTTGATCCCGGGAGCGGATACTTGTTCTTGATAGTGACCAAATTGACGGTCGGTAATCTACAACCATCCGATCCGTACCATCCTTCTTCTTGACGAAGAGGACGGGGCAAGCCCATGGAGATGAACTAGGACGGATGAAACCCTTTTGCAAGGACTCATCGAGTTGTTTCTTAAGTTCAGCTAGTTCTAGGGGTGCCATCTTATAAGGTCTTCTAGAGATTGGGGCGGTTCCGGAATAAGATCTATCACGAACTCGACATCCCTGTCAGGTGGAACACCTGGCAGTTCTTCCGGAAAGACATCCGGGAAATCACGGACTACCGGAATATCTTCGAGATCTGGAAGAGGGTTGGCATTTAAGGAGTAAAGCTGGCGCTTAGACACTCGGGTTAAAACATCCACTGTTTTGCCCGAAGGATGGGTAAGTTGAACGGTTCTAGTCGAGCAATCAATCTTGGCATAATGGGCTGACATCCAGTCCATACCCAAGATGATGTTTATGTCCGAGGACTTGAGAGCTATTAGGGATGCAAGGAAAACTAATCAGTCGACAAGAATTTCATTCCCATGACTTATTCTAGAGGTTTGCCATCTAGAACCAGGAGTTTGAATTTCCATGGAGGTAGGCATGTCGCAGAATGTGGTGTTGTGCAAACGAGCATAGCTCTCAGAAATAAATGAATGAGATGCTCCAGTATCAAAAAGAACAGTTGCCGGATGGCAATTAACAAGAAGCGCATCGAGGGCGGCGTTAGGATCCTCATAGGTTTCTTCAGCAGAGACATAGTTGACATGGCCACGGCGGTGGCAACCGGCTTGGCATAGGGAACCTTTCTGCTGGCTTGCCGCGACCAGAGACTTTCCAGCTTGATTGGGGTTGTTCTGGGACACTCTCGAATATAGTGGCCCGTCTCTCCACATTTGAAGCAAGTGATCACATTTGGCCGTGGGGCCACATTAGCGATTGGACCTCCATATGTCTTGGGTGGAAAATCTGGCTGGTTGGGGCGAGGCCTCGAAGGATGGCCTCGGGGTGTACACAGGTGGTAGAGCCGTATTAGGAACCCAAACCCGCGCTTCGGGAACCAGAGCCGGATGATGATCCGTAATCACGGATGTGTTTGCGTGAAGCCTCAAGTCAGTCTGCCCGATCTCGGCGCCGATAGCCTTATTGACTAGCTTTGAGAAAGAGGTGCATTCATGCAGACGGAGATCTCGGCGTAGCTCGGGCTAAGTCCCTTACGGAACCTCGCCGCTTCTTAGCATCGGTAGAAACTTCTTCGGAGCATAGCGTGCTAGCCTCCCGATTCACGGTATGAGGCATCCACGTTCAGCCGCCTTGGGTGAAACTGCAGAATTCCTCACGTTTGCGGTCCATAAGTCCTTCGGAATATGGTGCTCGCGAAGGCGGCACTGAATTCATCCCAAGTTGTAACTTGTCCAGCGGACGCATAGCCTCATAGTTTTCCCACCGAGGCGGGGGGCCTTCCGGATGGTAGGCGGCAAAGGTAACTTTGTCGCCTCGCACACGATGGCGGACGCAGCTTGTGATGGATCTCATGGAGCTAATCATCGGCGTCGAGTGGCTCGACGGAACATTTGAATTTTGGAGGATATAACTTGACGAAGTCATTGAGTGAAACCCCATCGTTTCTTGGCTGGCGGGCTGTGTTTTGTTCAATCCGCTCCAATAAGCGGTTAGTTTAGCGCTTATTATGCGTTACGCTTCCAAAGATCACCTCAGCCAAAGATGGCGGTTGCGGCATTCACATTTCGGCTGCATTGGCCTCTCCTGCTCTGGAACAGCAGGAGAATTTGAGTGTTGACCATCCCGGGAGACAAAACAAAGGTTTAAACCAGGATGGCAGAATTTAACAAGGAAGTGCGGAAGGTAATGGACAGTATGGAATGCAAAGATGTTCATCCGTATGACATGGTAATATAAACTGCCATATATATATACCAGCGGTCATACACACCATTCATAGTTTAGTACAAGCCCGACGGAGTACAACTATAAGGAAAGGCGTTACATCTCATCGGAAGCATTCCAACTCCTATACATTATTTTCTACACTTAGGAATGATACACACTAAGTCGTATTCCACGAGTCACGCAGACGGTGGAAACACAACTAGTACCATACTAGCAATACTACTACTATCTCGAGGCAGCTCCATAGTAGTCCTCATAGAAATCACCACCTGACACTGAAGTGGAACATGGTCGCCCGGGAATGCATAATCTGTGGGGCCTGTGGACCATAAGGACTCGGATGTGGTCGTGGACCCACAAAGGGTGGCGAAGAGGCCCACGAGGAGGAGTGATGCCTCCAACCTCACGCCACTCCATGAAGTCCGCAAACTCGCCCGCACAGGTACAAATCTCTCATGTCCATACATCCGCTTGCACGGCGGTGCAAACCTAGTCGAGTAGCCAGGTGGTGGAGCGGGCATTATACAGCTCCATACGCAAGGCCGGTTCTCACGGTCCTTGTCCTCCAACAACTCAAGAGTGGTGCGGAGGAGTGAGTCCTCATGGGATGCATCACTTGTACAGACCACGAGGTAGCCATGCGCCCGGAAGGATGCTGCATATAGCGGAAGTCGGTGTTGCTCAAAGAAAGCAGTCTGGCTCGAATAATAGTCATCATGGAATAGGCTGCATCTTGTACAGACATTCCAATAGTGATTCCGAGCCCATAGGAGCGATGAAGTGGCTCAAGAGCTCCGGGTAGGATGGATAAATCCGGACCGTGCATAGGTATTGGCTTTGATTGAAATCCTGAACTGCTCCTCGACGGTATATTCGAGGATACCATCGATAACCAGCCTCAATCATCACCCTAACCAACATGGCCGTGTGACCGCACACATCAATGCAGCGAGTCGGCGAACCACTTGGTTCGGGAACAGGTGGCCATCTGAAAGCACAGCCATAATGCAAAGGCATTAGAATTCCTAGGAAAATCGGGCAGCATAACATCTCAGAAATGCTCAAATCAAATTTGAGACATTCAAAATCAGATTTGCAAAACCACTCAACAACATCATATCAAGGTTACGGTTCAAGTAATAGCATACTAAAATTTAGTAACACCGAATCGAGGATGTAACCAACAATCCTACAAGGTACTACGGATAGTAACACGTGAACTGATAGAGAAAGAGAGCCTAGTCCTAAACCCACGTTGAATGAGAAGAGGATGACTCAGATCGAGGGCATAAGGTAAAGGAGTAAAAGAGCCTTACGTTCCTCCCACAATCAATTCCCTACATATAACTAAAGCATTTCTAGACTCAACTTGACCAGTTTGGCTTAGCGGACCTACAGGCAGCCCCGCTCGATGCCAACGCTGTCGGGACCCGATTCCAAGTCACATCGACCTAGCGGTAACACCTCATATCACTTTGCGGCCTCACGCACGGTATCCCCACGGTGTCGCCTTACCATGGCCGGGACCGTTTGCGTCTTTTGGCTCACGATATGATAGTGTCGCTAGCATCCACATGACAAAGAACCGGGCCGACATGGCTAGTCGTGAACCCAAAGCGCACTAACCTATGGGGACAGGCATACATGAAACACCTCGAGCATGTCGGTCATCAACGTATGAACTTGGGCTGTAGCATTTGGGCTAACAGGACTCGGTATCCCGGCTGTAGCAGCTAGGCAGGACTCAAAGTATCACCGCGTGACATTTCCCGAAGGACAGACATAGGAACGAAATGAATCACATGCCGCCACCAAGTGTCCAAGCAGTAGTCTTTGGGCTAGCAGGACTCCGTGAACCGGGCTGTAGCGGACTACTATCGCCGAAGCACAAGACTTACATTTCCCCATATGAGAGGCTGCCAAGGATAAACAACTAGATTGTCGGATCCCACTCATACCAAGCATTTCAATCATACACTAATATGCCCGATATGAGTAAATACAACAAGGCATCACAACAAAACTCTACAACTCAAGTACTTTATTTAAGAGGCTCCGAGGAGCCATACATACATAGTCATACGGTAGGGTCACATGACCCAACACTCAAGTCATACAATCATACAAGCACATGCGGAAGCAAAGTAGTCTGAGTACGACTCTAGAAAGAAAGAAAGCTTGTTGGAGCCTTTCTATCTACATGGCCCTTCACAAGTCTTAGATCGCCACCTGGGTGGCTAGCTTACTCGTCGAAGTCAACATCTACATAGAATCCGTCGGAGGGGGTAGTATAGTCCTCTGAAAAATATTGATTAAGCAAACATGAGTACAAAAGTACTCAGCAAGTCTTACCACGTAATCCTATCATACATGCACATTCTCAAGGAAGGAAGTGGAGTTAATTGCAGCAAGCCAGCTTTGACTCTTGGCTAAGCTATCCTACGTGACACACTTTGTAAAGCATTTGTCGTACACGAGTCCACTATTCACCATCACAATACTCCACCGTGGATCCTCTCTCGTCATCCCCGAGAGGGCCATCCACGATACTCACACTTATCTTGAGGCTTTTAGTAGTATCCATTTACTTGTCTATGAACTGATATAGGTAACCCGAAGTCCTTCTCCGTGGACACGGCTATTCAATAGATCATATTTAACCCTGCAGGGTATACTTCTTCACACGCTCTCACCACTTATAAATGCGTTTACCGACATGTACTCGGCAACCTTCAAGCGGAAGCCCAACGTGGGTGTCGGCCACAGCCTACCTAAACACTCAAGTCCCTAGTCCAGGTTATCGCCTATTCGGGTTCCATCCGCAGGGAGTCCGGCCGAGGTTTCCCATACAGCCCGAACGATGTGTGCGGGGTTCCCGAGATACCAAGCGGGCACTTTCGGTACACCAGACCACGGTGCCTACCGCAACACAACCCACCCCTAAGGTCAGCGTTGCGTGCGGCCCAAAGATGCTACAAACACCGAAACTACTTGCAACTCCGGACTATGAACAGGGGTGGTTAAGAAGCCGAGAGGGTCAATTAAGGATCCCAATGTGTGGTAGTAGCTAGTTCATGGATCACAAACACAGATCTCAGTTCTTAAGTTCGGCTTCAATGAAACAACCCACCATGTACTCCTACATGGCCTCTCATCGATACCTTTACCAAATCGTGTTCAACACTTACACTCTCGAACCAACACAACCTTTCACTCCAGTTCATCATCCCGATGAGCCGGACTGACACAACTCTAAGCATAGCAAGCATAGCATGGTAGGAATCACAAACATGGCTCAATCAACTCCTACACATACTAGTGGGTTTCATCTAGTTCTTGTGGCAATGACAGTCATGCAAAGGAAGTGGGTTCAACTACCGCAGCACACAACAGTTGAATCGCGTTGTCTTAATGCAGAAAATGAGAGCGAAGCGAGAACATGGGTTTGTATCGAATGTTCAATGAATTGCTTGCCCGATGGAACTGGGGTAGAGAACTGCCCTTCGATGGGTAATCGAGGTTATCTTGAGGCAGAACCTATCATGAAAACACACCAAAATAAACATACAACCAATATGCAACATATGATGCATGCTATGACATGGCAAGATGAATGTGTGTTGGCCTAATGCAAGTTGGAGGGATGGGGATGATCTCATTTGAACCAAAGGTTCAAATGATAGATCATGTGAGTTAGTCCTAATGGTGCAAAATCTTAATCTGGTTATTCAGCATAGTTAACTTGTTTTAACATGCATGAAACCTGTACCAATGGATAGAGTGTATTTTTCTGATAAATTTTCATATATAAATCTTTGCATTTGGAGTTATAGAATAAAAGTTATAAGCATTTGAAATTTGAATTATATTCTGGATTTTATTATATAAAAATAATTCCAGAATTTGAATTAATCGTCAAGATGAGGTCACATGACGTCGAGGGTCAACGGGGGTCGTCCAGGTCAAACTGACCAGTGGGACCCGCATGTCAGGTTAGTTTAACTAATTAGTTTTAATTAAAACTAATCCTAATTAGATTAGCTGGAGGGGTCCACCTGTCATCGACCCAGAGGGTCAACAGGGCCCACGGGTGAGGTCAACTCACGGCGTCTAGCCGCCGGGCGAGGCAGAGACGCGCGAGCAAGTGCCTTTGCACTTTCCGGGCTCCAAATGGAACGCGGAGAGCATCTACGGGTAGCTAGAGGTGAGCCGCGGTGTCTGGTGGGGTCAGTTGGGTTAGGGGTGGCCGGAGTGGGCGCCGGCGACGAGTCGGGCGGCGACCGGGGCTCGGCCACTGAGGGGTTAGGGGTTAGCGGCCTCGGCGAGGCACGGGGAGTGCACGGTTAGCCTCGTTGGAGAGTGGTGAGTGTGATGGACATAGTGGTGCGGCAAAAAGGTGACCGGAGGCTCGTCGGCGACGAGTCCCGTGGCGGTGGGTTCAGGCGATCATCGACCGCTCGCTGTGGTGCAAGAAGAAGAGAACGGAGAGGATAGGGGGGTAGCTAGGTTCGTAGTGAACCTGCAGGAAGCTTCGTCGGGGCCGGGGTGGACTGAGGCGACGGCGGCGACGATGGGGATCTCCGGCGGCCTTGGACTCGGGCGAGGTCGGAGTAGTGGCCTCGGGGGGTCTTGGAGCGAGGGGGACTAGCTGGCTAGGGGTAACTGGGTGCGGCGGAGCGCCGACATGGCGGTGAGGTGCGTGGGCGGCGGGAGCACGGCGGCGACGGTGGCGTGTCGGCGATGGCGCCGGCCAGGTCGAGAGCGAGCGAGAGAGAGGCAGGGGGAAAGTGCGGTGTCCGGGGTTCGGGGCGACGCGTGGGTCGCCCCGGTCGGCGAGGCGGCGAGGGCGAAGCAGGCGGCGGCCAGCTGCGTGGCGCGCCTGCTGCTGCGCCGGCATTAGCCTGCTGCTCTGGCCGAGCCAAGCAGCTCATTGGCCTGCTGTTGGGCTGGGCAGCAGGTGGGCGAAATCTTGGCGACAGTGTAAGAGTTTTCCTTTTTTATCTTTTCTATTTCTGCAATTCTGTTTAGGGTTTTAAAATACCAAAACCTTTTCAAAATTACCAAAATGCTCCTGGTCACTAGTTGGAATATTCCCAACATGAAACATTTTAGTTTAACAATTTTGAACACTTAAAATATTTTCCTAATTTAAAATGCCCATTTCAGAAATTTGTAAATTAAATTTAGAACCCTTAGGTGACCTAGAAAATGTCCCACCTTCTTTGACATGGATCTTAAACCCAAACATAGAGGATGAGCATTTTGAAGGGCATTTCGGATTCATTGAATTAAATTTTAGTAAACCCTAGTTATTTTAAAGGGGGGTTACGGGGTTTCTGCTTTCCCCATTTCAATTCAGATGAAATTTAAACATGATGCACACCCTAATGCATGGTCTATCTGGGATGTGACAGAAGATGTTTCTTACTATCCATGTAATATAACATAACTAGTTGGGCACTTGTCTGATACAGCAATAATGACCCCTACGCCTTGTCTCCACGCATGCCCCGGTTCTTATATAACCGCGAGGGTATTCGGACACACTCCGGACTATTGGGTCCCGAGGTTGAAGCGAAAAGGTCGGCTATGACAAACGATCTACAATCCGGCTAGAAGACATTTTTCATGTCATATTCAATTACATAGTCAACTCGACTCATTGTATTCCTCCTCAATGCCATCTAATAGGCTATCTAATTTACAATCTTGCTGGGAATACTTGGCGGCCAATTCTACTTGGCCGTACACTAAGCTTACAGGGATCTCCTTCCCATCAGGCCCCACAGGTCCGACCTCGGCCATGTGGTTTGGGTCAGCCTTCGTGTACCACGTCTTTACCATGGCCCAGGCCTCCCTGGCGCCTTGACGGCAGCCGATATCTTCCATAGTCGGTGCTCCTTGAAGCCGCTCTACAAGCTCCCCAATGCCTTCGGGCAGGGAGATAGATGGCCACCAGGCCTGGCCGACGCCTTTCATCACCTGCCGAACTCGTTCGTGCAGCTGACGCAGTTCGGGAAGAAGATCACCCGAAGAACTGGGCGTCTCCTCCTCAGGACGACCTGTGAGCAAACCTACATACATGTTTATGTTAGTCACCTTCCTCGCTGAACTCTTTCAAAGTTCGTTCAAGCACTTACCGAAAATGCTGCGACGAAGCCGTCGATTCTCCTTTACGGAGTCAGACAACTGGGCGCAAACATCCTTTAGTTCCTCACCCAGTTGGGTGTTGGCATCTTGGAGGTTATTTTTCTCCTGCCGCACCCTCGTAAGCACGCTCTCGCCGGCCTTTAGCTGGCGCAGGAGCTATTGCTTGTCCGGATCTAGTCCGGCGCCATCTGCAATATTATTGTCAGATTTACACACATGCCGCACTTCGTAAACTATTTATGTTTCGAGGCATATATTACCAGAGGGGGTCTCTGTGGCTCTCCCTGTAGCGGGTAGTGCGGCCTCAAGTTGGGCCTTGCATTCTTCAAGCTCCTGGGACAGTCGGGTATTCTTTTTTGTAAGATCCTGCATAACAAATGATCCTTAAATCAGTTATTCTAACTATTTTAAGTCTCGGGGGCTACTGGCATATATAACTGTGAAATTTGCTCACCTGTATGTCCTTTACATACTGCTCCGTGGCTCTGGCTAGACCATCTTGAGCGGCACGGAGGTGCGCATCTCCTGAATTGAAGGCATTCAAGGCCTCTTGGGAGAAACATGCATCACGAAGAACTGTCCGGCGGCGCCTGTGATTCATGGCGCTCTCCACCTCGGAGTTGGTGGCGGACAGTCTGTCGGCATCCTCTGTCGGAGGAGCATTCGACGCACGCCTCGTGCTCGCCTCCGCTTCTGGACCCGACTTTGGAGCCTGGATGGCGGAGGTTCGATTGGCAACCTCTCCGGACTCAGTCCGGCGAGCGCTCTTTTTCCTGAAAAGAGCACCAGCGTTAGTACGCCTTCCAGGAATCAATTCTGGGAATATGGTGGCGCGCCATACCGTTCTGGGCGGAGTTTCAATCCGGACCGCACTTCTTTTTAACCTCTTGAGGCCGTACTGCCCTTGTTGGCTAGCCGCCCTGGCTCGGCCTCCTGCCTCAAGGCACCCCATGTGAAACACCATTGGTATCGGTGATCAAAAAATAAGCACGGATGGGTCATGGTATCCGGACTTTGGTCATTTATTACACGGGAGGCCGGAAATAATCCGGGGTAGTCGGCCGTAATGGCAACCAAAGCATTGTCGATGCTAAGTTGGTGGAACACCCCGTCGATCAGCTCCACCTTTATATCCGGGTCCTCTTCGGAGGCCGGATCGAGGGACCATTCCGGATCCTTGGGTTGTGGAGGCGGGCTGTGTATCTTCTCCACGGCCCGGCGCAGTTCCTGCGTAGAAACCATAAAATGAGATATTTAACCACGGGAACATGGATCGGACAGGCCACAAAGATATTTGCTTACCCAACTTCGAGGATTATTCGAAGAAAACCCGCTCAGTGGATTGACGCGGAGAAAATCCTCCTCTTCCCCTTTGTACATGGCGGACAAGGTCTTCACCAGTTCGGTGACTGATCCAGGCCCTTTGCGGGCATGGCGGGTGGCGTCGTCCTCCCCGTTGAAGTCCCACATGGGGTGGCCCCTATATTGGAGCGGCTGCACTCCCCTCATAATAAAGATTACCATGACTCCAATCATGGTCAATCCGGCATGAGCCAGTAATCTTATTCAGCTCATCAAGTAAAGGACATCCCGGTCATTTTCCATCTGGGGACTCCGCGGGCGCCAGCTTAGGCGCTTCTTCAGAGGAGCATTGCTACACTCCGGAAGGCCGATCCGAACAGGATCCGGCAGCGGGACGTCCTCCATGTAAAACCATTCCGAAGGCCAGTCTTCGGACGCCTTCTTCGGGGTTCCGGATAGATATCCGGTCCCGGCGATGCGCCATAGTTGGGCTCTGCCCACTTGATATATTGACCCCTCATGAGAACGGGGTACTAGGCAGAATAATCTCTTCCACTGCGCAAATGAGCCTCGATGCCCAAGAACAGTTCGCAAAGGGCCACGAAGCCCGCGATGTGCAAAATGGAGGCAGGCGTAAGGTGGTGCAACTGGAAGCCGTAGAACTCCAAGAGCCCCCGGAGAAATGGATGAGTCGGAAATCCGAGTCCTCTTACTAGATAAGAGATAAAGCACACCCGCTCTCCTTTAGAGGGATCGCGGACACTCTCCGCTTGCTTTCCGCCCTTGTAGGTGGCAAGTCCGGCTCGAACCGAAACCATGAAGGCCCGGGGAAGAAATCCCTTGGTTTGGAGTATAACTAGCTCGCTAGGCGGGACTGAGCATCTCTCCCAATTTCCAGGCTGATGGCTGGGAGTGCGAGAGGAGGAGGAGCCGCGTCGACTGTCCATGATGGAATGGGTTTTTGTCATAGGCGCTCCGATGAAAGCTCGCGGAGGGGGGATGGTGTGACTCAGATCTAGATCCTCGTCTCTTTTATAGGCGGCTCATTTGCGCGGCTAGGGGGGTAAGTGTAAAAATACCCTGGCTTTTCGCATTCATTCAAACACGTGGAAGATGGCCATTATTGGGCGTAGAAGCCAAGGAGCGCAGCATTTATCAGAAGCCGGACACTATTCGACAAGTATATGGAATTTGGAGAAGAACCCGCCTCGCAATGCCGAAGACAAACTACGCGCCGGACTCATTGTCATTGAAGCCTAGTTCGGGGGCTACTGAGGGAGTCCCGGATTAGGGGGTGTTCGGATAGCCGGACTATCACCATTGGCCGGACTCCTGGACTATGAAGATACAAGATTGAAGACTTCGTCCCGTGTCCGGATGGGACTTTCCTTGGCGGGGAAGGCAAGCTTGGCGATACAGATATGTAGATCTCCTACCATTGTAACCGACTCGGTGTAACCCTAACCCTATCCGATGTCTATATAAACCGGAGGGTTTTAGTCCGTAGGACGAATAACAATCATACCATAGGCTAGATTCTAGGGGTTAGCCTCCTTGATCTCGTGGTAGATCTACTCTTGTACAACCCATATCATCAATATTAATCAAGCAGGAGTAGGGTATTACCTCCATCGAGAGGGTCCGAACCTGGGTAAAAACATCGTGTCCCTTGTCTCCTGTTACCATCCGCCTAGACGCACAATTCGGGACCCCCTACCCGAGATCCGTCGGTTTTGACACCGACACTCGTGCTGATGATTACTCCCTCGTTCAGTGCGGCACACTTTACAGCTTAGAACCGGGGCTCCAAAAGCGTTTTGAGCAACACGGAGCATATGAGATGTTCGAGGAGCTAAAAATGGTTTTCCAAGCTCATGCCCGGGTCGAGAGATATGAAGTCTCCGACAAGTTCTATAGTTGTAAGATGGAGGAAAATAGTTCTGTCAGTGAGCACATACTCAAAATGTCTGGGTTGCACAACCGCCTGTCCCAGCTGGACATTAATCTCCCGGACGAGGCGTTCATTGACAGAATCCTTCAGTCGCTCCCACCAAGCTACAAGAGCTTTGTGATGAACTACAATATGCAGGGGATGGTGAAAACTATTCCTGAAGTATTTTCAATGCTGAAGTCAACAGAGGTAGAAATCAAGAAGGAACATCAAGTGTTGATGGTCAATAAAACCACTAAGTTCAAGAAGGGCAAGGGTAAGAAGAACTTCAAGAAGGACGGCAAGGATGTTGCCGCGCCCGGTAAGCCAGCTTGCGGGAAGAAGTCAAAGAATGGACCCAAGCACGAGACTGAGTGCTTTTATTGCAAAGGGAAGGGTCACTGGAAGCGGAACTGCCCCAAATACTTAGCGGACAAGAAGGCCGGCAACACTAAAGGTATATGTGATATACATGTAATTGATGTGTACCTTACCAGTACTCTTATTAAATCCTGGGTATTTGATACCGGTGTCGTTGCTCATATTTGTAACTCACAGCAGGAGCTGCGGAATAAGCGGAGACTGGCGAAGGACAAGGTGACGATGCGCGTCGGGAATGGTTCCAAGGTCGATGTGATCGCCGTCGGCACGCTACCTATACATTTACCTACGGGATTGGTTTTAAACCTCAATAATTGTTATTTAGTGCCAAGTTTGAGCATGAACATTGTATCAGGATCTCGTCTAATACGAGATGGCTACTCATTTAAATCCGAGAATAATGGTTGTTCTATTTATATGAGAGATATGTTTTATGGTCATGCTCCAATGGTCAATGGTTTATTCTTAATGAATCTCGAACGTAATATTACACATATTCATAGTGTGAGTACCAAAAGATGTAAAGTTGATAATGGTAGTCCCACATCCTTGTGGCACTGCCGCCTTGGTCACATTGGTGTCAAGCGCATGAAGAAGCTCCATGCTGATGGACTTTTAGAGTCTCTCGATTATGAATCATTTGACATATGTGAACCATGCCTCATGGGCAAAATGACCAAGACTCCGTTCTCCGGAACAATGGAGCGAGCAACCAACTTATTGGAAATCATACATCTTGATGTATGCGGTCCAATGGCGTTGAGGCTCATGGAGGATATCGTTATGTTCTCACTCTCACGATTTACTTAAGTAGATATGGGTATGTCTACTTGATGAAACACAAGTCCGAGACCTTTGAAAAGTTCAAGGAATTTCAGAATGAGGTAGAGAATCAACGTGACCAAAAAATAAAGTTCTTACGATCAGATCGTGGAGGAGAATATTTAAGTCACGAATTTGGTACATACTTAAGGAAATGTGGAATCGTTTCACAACTCATGCCGCCTGGAACACCTCAGCGTAACGGTGTGTCCGAACATCATAATCGCACTCTATTGGATATGGTGCGATCTATGATGTCTCTTACTGATTTACCGCTATCATTTTGGGGATACGCTCTAGAGACAGCTACATTCACTTTAAATAGGGCTCCGTCTAAATCCGTTGAGACGACACCGTATGAATTATGGTTTGGGAAAAAACCTAAGATGTTGCTTCAAAAAGTTTGGGGATGCGATGCTTATGTCAAGAAACTTCAACCTGAAAAGCTCGAACCCAAGTCGGAAAAATGCGTCTTCATAGGATACCCCAAGGAAACCATTGGGTATACCTTCTACCTTAGATCCAAAGGCAAGATCTTTGTTGCCAAGAACGGATCCTTTCTGGAAAAAGAGTTTCTCTCGAAAGGAGTAAGTGGGAGGAAAGTAGAACTTCGATGAAGTACTACCTCTTGAACCGAAAGTAGTGCAGCTCAGAAAATGTTCTGTGGTGCCTACACCGACTAGAGAGGAAATTAATGATGATGATGAAGCTACTTCGGATCAAGTTGCTACTGAACTTTGTAGGTCCACAAGGACACGTTCCACACCAGAGTGGTATGGCAACCCTGTCACGGAAATCATGTTGTTAGACAAGGTGAACCTTGAACTATGAAGATCGCGATGGCGGCCCAGATTCCAACAAATGGCTTGAAGCCATGCAATCCGAGATAGGATCCATGTATGAAAACAAAGTATGGACTTTGACAGACTTGCCGATGATCGGCGGCGATAGAAAACAAATGGATCTTTAAGAAGAAGACGGACGCGGATGGTAATGTTACCATCTATAAAGCTCGACTTGTCGCTAAGGGTTATCGCCAAGTTCACGGGGTTGACTACGATGAGACTTCCTCTCCCGTAGCGAAGCTGAAGTCCGTCCGAATCATGTTAGAAATTGCCGCATACTATGATTATGAGATATGGCAAATGGTTCCTTAACGGCTATCTTAAGGAAGAACTGTATATGATGCAGCCGGAAGGTTTTGTCGACCCTAAGAATGCTAACAAGGTATGCAAGCTCCAGCGATCCATTTATGGGCTGGTACAAGCATCTCGGAGTTGGAACATTCGCTTTGATGAGATGATCAAAGCGTTTGGGTTTATGCAGTCTTATGGAGAAGCCTGCGTTTACAAGAAAGTGAGTGGGAGCTCTGTAGCATTTCTCATATTATATGTAGATGACATACTTTTGATGGGAAATGATATAGAACTTTTGGACAGCATTAAGGCCTACTTGAATAAGAGTTTTTGAATGAAGGACCTTGGAGAAGCTCCTTATATATTAGGCATCAAGATCTATAGAGAGAGATCGAGTCGCCTCATAGGTCTTTCACAAAGCACATACCTTGATAAGATATTGAAGAAGTTCAAAATGGATTAGTCCAAGAAAGGGTTCTTGCCTGTATTACAAGGTGTGAAATTGAGCTCGGCTCAATGTCCGACCACGCCAGAAGATATAGAAGAGATGAGTGTCATCCCCTATGCATCAGCCATAGGGTCTATTATGTATGCCATGCTGTGTACCAGACCTGATGTAAACCTTGCCGTAAGTTTGGTAGGAAGGTACCAAAGTAATCCGGGCAAGGAACACTGGACAGCTGTCAAGAATATCCTGAAGTACCTGAAAAGGACTAAGGACATGTTTCTCGTTTCTGGAGGTGACGAAGAGCTCATCATAAAGGGTTACGTCGACGCTAGCTTCGACACAGATCTGGATGACTCTAAGTCACAGACCGGATACATGTATATGTTGAATGGTGGAGCAGTAAGCTGGTGCAGCTGCAAGCAGAGCGTCGTGGCGGGATCTACATGTGAAGCGGAGTACATGGCAGCCTCAGAGGCAGCGCATGAAGCAATTTGGGTGAAGGAGTTCATCACCGACATTGGAGTCATACCCAATGCGTCGGCGCCGATCAAACTCTTCTGTGACAACACTGGAGCTATTGCACTTGCCAAGGAGCCCAGGTTTCACAAGAAGACCAGGCACATCAAGCGTCGCTTCAACTCCATTCGTGAAAATGTTCAAGATGGAGACATAGAAATTTGCAAGGTGCATACAGATCTGAATGTCGCAGATCCGTTGACTAAACCTCTTCCGCGAGCAAAACATGATCAACACCAGAACTCTATGGGTGTTCGATTCATCACAATGTAACTAGATTATTGACTCTAGTGCAAGTGGGAGACTGTTGGAAATATGCCCTAGAGGCAATAATTAAAGGATTATTATTATATTTTCTTGTTCATGATAATTGTCTTTTATTCATGGTATAATTGTATTATCCGGAAATCGTAATACACGTGTGAATACATAGACTACAACATGTCCCTAGTGAGCCTCTAGTTGACTAGCTCGTTGATCAATAGATATTCATGGTTTCTTGACTATGGACATTGGATGTCATTGATAACGGGATCACATCATTAGGAGAATGATGTGATGGACAAGACCCAATCCTAAGCATAGCACAAGATCGTGTAGTTCGTTTGCTAGAGCTTTTCCAATGTCAAGTATCCTTTCCTTAGACCATGAGATCGTGTAACTCCCGGATACCGTAGGAGAGCTTTGGGTGTACCAAACGTCACAACGTAATCGGGTGACTATAAAGGTGCACTACAGGTATCTCGAAAGTGTCATTGGGTTGTCACGGATCGAGGCTGGATTTGTCACTCCGTATTACGGAAAGGTATCACTGGGCCCACTCGGTAATGCATCATCATAATGAGCTCAAAGTGACCAAGTGTTTGGTCACGGATCATGCATTACGATCTGAGTAAAGTGACTTGCGATAACGAGATTGAGCGAGGTATTGGGATACCGACGATCGAATCTCGGGCAAGTAAAATGCCGATTGACAAAGGGAATTGTATACGGGGTTGCTTGAATCCTCGACATCATGGTTCATCCGATGAGATCATCGAGGAGCATGTGGGAGCCAATATGGGTATCCAGATCCCGCTGTTAGTTATTAACTGGAGAGCCGTCTCGGTCATGTCTACGTGTCTCCCGAACCCGTAGGGTCTACACACTTAAGGTTTGGTGACGCTAGGGTTGTAGAGATATGAGTATGCAGCAAACCGAAAGTTGTTCGGAGTCCCGGATGAGATCCCAGACGTCACGAGGAGTTCCGGAATGGTCCGGAGGTAAAGAATTATATATAGGAAGTGCAGTTTTGGCCATCGGAGAGTTTGGGGTCACGGTATTGTCTGGGACCACCGGAAGGGTCCTGGGGGTCCACCGGGTGGGGCCACCTATCCCGGAGGGCCCCGTGGGCTAAAGTGGGGAGGGTACCAGCCCCTGGTAGGCTGGTGTGCCCCCCCTTGGGCCCCCTGCGCGTAGGGTTGGAAACCCTAGGGTGGGGGCGCCTCCACTTGCCTTGGGGGGCACTCCACCCCCCTAGCCGCCGCCCCCCTTGGGAGATCCCATCTCCAGGGCCGGCGCCTCCCAGGGGGCCTATATAAAGGGGGGGAGGGAGGGCAGCCGCACCCTAAAGTCTTGGCGCCTCCCTCTCCCCTGCTACACCTCTCCCTCTCGCAGAAGCTCGGCGAAGCTGTGCCGGAACCCGGCTGCATCCACCACCACGCCGTCGTGCTGCTGGATCTTCTTCAACCTCTCCCTCCTCCTTGCTGGATCAAGCTGCGGGAGACGTCATCCGCTTCGTATGTGTGTTGAATGCGGAGGTGCTGTCCGTTCGGCACTTGGTCTTCGGTGATTTGGATCACGACGAGTACGACTCCCTCAACCCCGTTCTCTTGAACGCTTCCGCTCGCGATCTACAAATGTATGTAGATGCACTCCTATCACTCGTTGCTAGATGAACTCATAGATAGATCTTGGTGAAACCGTTGGAAATTTTTTATTTTCTGCAACGTTCCCCAACACCCCTCACCCCTTAGTTCCGAAAGGCTAACGACGGTTGAGGTATGCGCGGGGCCGGGCTCTACGGACGTAGAATAGTAAATTCACCCATACATCTCACCTCCCTACTTATTGTTAAATGCGCCAAGGGGACTCCACGAGCATCGCGACTCAGAGAGCCTAACTTGTCACGTAGCCCCTCACTCCTTGGTCCCGTCCTGGTTTCCGGTCGGGGCTAACGGCGGCTGAGGTATGCGCGGTGCCGGGCTCTGCCAGCGTAGAACATAAGCAAGTAGGAAGGAAAAGCGCAAATCTCAAGGAATTCAAAAGCAAATATTACAGTCCATAACTGTTTTCTAGCATAAGCGCAAGTTTAAACGCCTCCCCGAGGCATGATGCATGTTGCAGGAGCTGAAAGCAGGGCAGGAGCCACAAAGGAGTCACTTGTTGGCAGCGGAGCTGTGCTAGGCGGTTTCGCCTCGTGAAGCCTCGATGTCGGCAGCGCCGCTTCGCCCGGCTTAGTCTGAAGGCCGGAACCAGTGAGCCTCCACTCGATCCTTCACGGCCTCAGCAGCGGCAGCGGCAAGCTCACCGCTCACGGGCTCCAGCAGGCTGTCAAGGTCGATGTCGGGGTCGCGAAGGTAGACGTGGGTAAGGAAGCGCGTCGGCCTTCAGAAAACGAGACAGCTTTGGGCCTCAGCCGTGGGGCCAAGGCCAAGGGTGACATCTTCAAGGGCGCGGACCAGGAAGGGAAGTAGCTTGGCAGGGCCGTCCTCGGCGCCGGCCAGCGGGCTTTCTAGGCCGCTGTCGTAAAGCGATCTCAGCAAGGTGCGAGCCTTCGCCTCCATCTCCGCGAAGGCCACGCGGTCCTCGGCGAGGACCAGCGCCTTGCCGTCCAGCTCGACCCTCTTCGCCTCCAAGTCCTACTCCAGCGCACCCAAGCGGTCACAACGCTTGTCAAGCTTGGCATCCCGGTCCATGGCAGCCGCCTCGCGAGCCTTCATGTCTTCCTCCTTCTCTTGGCGGACGCGGGCCTCCTTGGCAAGCTGGTCGCGCAGGCGCTGCAGCTCGCTCTCCAGCGCCTTGCAGCGACCTAAGAGATCGGCTACCTCCCCCAAGGCGGCGTCGCGAGCTGCCTTTGACCCAAGGACGACCTGTTTCTCCTCGTCGCAAGCCGTCATGGCCTGAACCAGCGCCGCTCGAATCGAAGCATCAGAGGGAACCCAGCCGGAGGCCAGCTCCAGGCGTCCGGCCACCAAGCGAGGGTCGGCGCCCAGAAGATCTTGCCGTAGCCGGTCCAGTTCAGCAGCAGCATGATCCAGGACAGTAGGAGGAGTTGGAGAGACAGCAGTTGGTGGAGTAGGAGGAGAGGACGGCAGCGTAATCACAGCATCCTGAGGCGGGACCTTCTGCGCCCCGACAGCTCCGGCAGTGGCATCAGGCAAGGATAACTCGGGAGTCGCTTGGGCCATGGGGGCTGAGGTCGCCCCAGCTAGCTCCGCCAGGCCTCGCGAGGATGACCGGGCAGGAGAGGCCCGTGTCTTGCCGTCACCTTCTTTCACGGACGGAGGCGCTGCCCGGGACGAAGCCTCAGGAGCTCCCTTCAGCTTCTTCGCCGCAGGCGCCAGCCTAGCCAAGGAATACAGATATCAAGCCCCAGCGACAGAGCAAGGAATAAAACAAGAATCAAGCACTTACTGGTCATTGCTCGCGGGCTCGAGCAACCTACGGCCGAAATTGAAGCCCGAGAGCCGGCTACAGGGATCAGCCGCAAGAGGCTCGGGAGCAGGAGGCGCGTCTGTAGATCGCCTCGGAGCCGGGGCAGACCTGCGGGGTACCAGCCCCGTCCTGTCCTTCTTCGGGATCAGGGGCAAGCTCTCGCCACCCCGCCCATCACCATCCGCATCGTCGCTCGGCAAGAGGCGGAGAGCGCGGGACCTGCGCCGGGGGAGGGGCGCTCTCGACGCCCCATCGGTCACCTCGGAGTTGGGCCCCTCTCCCTGCTCCTCTTCTTCCTCCTCTCCGCTGGAGTCGCCGGAGGACACGTTTACCGTCGCCAAGGCCGCTGGGTCCTCGGGAACCTTCACGGGCACAGGCCCGTCCCCGTTGAAAACGGGCATGGAGTCCACCACCTGCTCCCAATCATCTCGAAGGAACAGGGGTGCAGGAGCGCCCTCCAGCCTCGCCACGTCTCCCCCGACCAAAGTTTGGAGGACCGCGACCAGATCTTCGTCGGCCAAGACTAAGGGGCTCGGGCGAGGCCTCCACAGTGAGCGAATCTTGTGGCGGGGCCACCCGGTGCTCGAAACTCCCTCGGGGCGACGCCTGGTCAACCGCCCGTCGCCATGTTGCCCGCCACAGGTCCGCGTTCATCTTCTCCAACACTTGCTTCGCGCGGGGATCCACGAGTTCCGCGCGAGACCAATCGTCGGTGGGCGTGGGCTGCTCCGTGGGCAGGATCAGCCGAGGATGGATGCGCCCAGCATCTACCATGACCCACTTGCTCCTGAAGCCTTCAATCCTCTTCCCGGGCTTCGAGATGGTGTTGGAGCTGCCATACGCGACAAAACTCGCGCACGCGGAGATGGACCCGCGAGAAACCCGAAGGTAGAAGTAGTGGCGCAGCAGGGCCACTGAGGGCTGCACCCCGACATGAGCCTCACAATAGTAGGGGAAGATCGCGAGAAGAAGAACAGAGTTGGGGTGGAGGTGCAGAGCTTGCAGTTTGTAATGGCGGAGGACAGAAAAGAAGAACTCAAAAAAAGGAGGCACCATACCGGCAGCAATGGCACTCACGAAGAGCGGATAGAAGGTGCTTCCTTTGTCCTCGGTAAGGGCGGAGCCAGCCCTGAGCACCGCTGCCCCGTCGTTGCCTTGCGCCGCCACCATCCGGCGCGCCCGGGCAAGGCTCTTCTCCGACACATTAGGGGAGTCCAAAGCAGGCGAGTACCAAGCTCCGGCCGGGGTCTCGCGAGGCGCCATGTCTTGCAAGGGCACGCGGCCGAAGTAGATCTAGAGATTTCGGAAGAAGGAAGGAAAGGCGCAAGAAAGGGGATCTGGGCAATGACTGGAGAAGGAAAAGGAGGCAAAGCCTAGACAGGTGTCGCTCTTTTGTCGATTCAGCGCGATTGCTAAAGCGCCCGTCAATCAACCGCCATCTGGCGCCGAGGCCGCAGCTGTTAGGGCCATGGCGCTCGACTTGCCCCTTCGCTTCTCTGCTAAGCCAAGTCCAGGCGCGCCTTGGGCCCGGGGGCTACTGTCGGCGTTCTGGGAACGGGGGTACCCAGACTTGCCTGCCTCCGGCCTGCGGTGTCGCTCAATGGGTGGCCCAGTACGGCCCATCTTCATCAGCACAAGCTCAAGACCCTCACGAGGGGCCAAGCCTCGCGGGGCGGACGACAGGAAGCTTCCTCAGGCACGGCCTCGCCAGGCTGGCTCGCGAGGAGGCGGAGAGATCAAGGCGGGGTACCTCACGAGGTGCCCATGACGCAAGCCATGACGACCAAGGGCGCCAGGCGGGCGCCAGCCCGCGTAGTGTCCTCATTCCTCTTTGGTGCAAAGGAGGCAAGTGCAGGCGAGAGCATCAAGCAAAGGCAACCATTTCGGTGCAACAAGACCAAGACAATCACAACGGCAGGAAGGAAGTCATCGTGGAGCCCAAGTTGGCGTCATAGTCAGAGCCTTTGACAGGCGAGGACCAACTTTAGTCAGGATAAGTGTACTAGATGTTCCCCTTCAAAATGGCCAATTGTTGGCGCCCTTCCCGCTCAATATTTGGGAAGAGGCCCAGGGCCTCTGCCTATAAATAGGACTAGCCACCCACATGGTAGAGGGAGAGAGGAGCATCGAGCATCTTGGATCCGGAATCCAGAACAGAGCTAGAGATCAAGCAGTCTAGAGAGAGAGAGAGAGAGAGCGACCGAACTCCCCTTAGAAGTTCGTCGCACCGGCCAAGAACAGACCCTCGCGAGGCTGTTGTTCCTTGTATTGTTCATCATCAGCCCCTGAGGCAATCCACCACACCACACACTGGAGTAGGGTCTTACACCACAATGGTGGCCCGAACCAGTATAAACCTTGTGTCTCTTGTGTTATTCTTTTGGTAGTTTAGATCCTTGCGAGGCGACGAGGTGCAGGTAGCTAGGGGGTGAGATCTCCACGTGCACCCCAGAGTTCGAACCTAGAGGTTCTGCCGGAACCCGAAATCTGACAATATTCATCATATTTTGAAGTATGTCATTCTATCCTATTTAGTTAGCCATCATACAGGTGAAATTGTGTCATGCTATCCTATTTAATTAGCCATCATATATGTGAAATTATGTCCTGCTATTCTGTTTGCCTAGAAAACACAAATGTGAATTATTTCATGCCCTGTTTTCTTCCCTACTATCCATTGCATCTGTCTATCTTACAATGTCTGTACATTCAATTACTTTTCTTTTTTATCAGCCATTTCAATTGGAGGGAGTGATGATAGTATCTGTGGGAGTAAATGCACGGTCTTCAGAAAAGATCGAGCACTCAAGATCAACTCGTGGAATGAGATGTTGAAACATCTCGAGTTGAGGCACAGAACACATCGAGAGGGATGGAAGAACAAACAACGAGGTTTGATTAGTGGGCAACAATTCCACGCTTAGAGAGATGGTGGATGGTGTCAAGGTGGCAAGGAAATAATTGCCATGATTCAATAACGGGGCACCTCAGGAAAGGTGACTCGTAGAGTTATTCTCTTAAGTGGCAAAAATAATTACTTTTGATTTAGAAATCATTGAGACTCCTTGTACCAGCCTAAGGCAATTCACAACGATAGTTTAGCGGAGTGCAAAGGAATGGTACACCCGGACTAGAATGAATGATGTGGACTACCTTGTTGAAGACAACGCAATGGATGATTTTTGATTATCATCGGAGGTGGATGGGACCCATGGTAAGTCCACTTTGAAGATGATCCTGGACATCAACTGCTGAGAAGGACATCCCATGGGAAAACACAATGGGGTGCAAGCTGGGAACGACATGCAAATGTTGGGAAGGTTCCAACCATCATATCTGCCTGAGATTCAGATCCGATTGGTGATATGATACTCCAGACTCAGCATGTCTGAAAAGGAAAGGTTGCAACACAAATCGACGAGATGATGTTGCGAGATTCTCGGGAGATGGACTATGGCAGCAAGCTCCAAAACATGAGCGGGTTCTACTACAAATAGGTGAACACGTTGTCCCAGACAAGCATGGCCACGTAGTAGTCTTATAATAAACACTACCAAGTTCAGATGGGGAACCATCATCGCGGATAACGAAGTCCTTGCATAAGTCATATGATTAGCTCTTCTGAAGAAACTTATTCTCCTTGAACAAATCAGTTAGTGGCTTGGTGTGCTAGGGAATTCATATGGAATGAAGATGATCAGTCTATCAGACCATAGAATACTTCGCACATGCATGACTGACTTGGGATGATTCCAGAGGAAGCAAAACAAACCTTTCTCAAATTCATGGCGGCAACTTACACCAAGTGCACGTGAATTAGAGGAAGTCACTTCTTCCATCCAAGCATAGGCTTCATGAACGGATCACGAAGAAATGCTTACACAAGTTTCCAACACTAGGTTGATGTTCAACATGACTCATGGGGGAGACAAAATGCTGCTGATGGGTTCAACAACAACTCATCGGAATTTCCATATCACTGGACTTCCACCATCATGTGAACACGGTGATAGCATTGGTCAGACCAAAAGATGTAATGGTGTATGCTCAAGGGATCAACCACGAGTAAGACAACATTACGAATATCGTTGGTTCTGATTTGACTTGACGATGGCCCATACTCAAGTCAAGGATTGATAAGACAATAGGTCCAACAACTGATCACAGGGACCAATGGATGAAGATATCTTCCTCCTTCAACGCACACTACACAAGAATATCCATTTGGATCGAACTAAGTTAGGCAAGCTTTTATCTTCCAACTCTCCAAGTTGTTGTTTAGCTCAACCAACTAGCTCAGGGGTATCCAACACAGATTCTTGGAGAAAGGGTGGTTCACAAGAAACCAGCTTGATCACGAGCTCAACATAACAGTCAGGAAACAACCCGGTAACACTTGCAAGAAGATATTTGGAAAGTCACGAACCACCGATATGTTACTAAGCTCGAGATCAATCTTGCTTTTGAGGGCAAGACGATATGATCAAAAGAGTGAGGGATTGACACAATCCTAACTCATCAATCGAAGTGTGCACCAGAAATAAGGACTAGGTAGCACGATCAATCTTAGAATGATGATTTAATAATCAACACGCTAAGAATGAGGATATTGTCCATTAGCTGCCAAGCAACGAGGTTGCTAGGAGTATCGATTTCAACATCACAACTCACTTGTCGGCAATCCGGTTACATCAACACGGGACCGAGGAATGAATAATGATAGCGAGAAGTATCACTACGTCAAGAATTCATAAAAGAAGGTGCAATTCTCAAGTTCCTGACATAAAGATGGTAACACTTCAGGGTAGAACAGAATCAAAAGCTGGATTAGCATTTGATCTGCGGAATACAATTGCTTTGACCCAATCCTAGATATGGGTGAGGTACTGGAGTTTGTTTCTCCTAGTCATTCCGGAATAGAATGGCTTGACGGACCACAAAGATAATAGGCATCGATGAACACGATCGCACACATACTCTTGACTATCAATTGATAGACGAGAGTCAGAATACAAGTAAAGAGGGACAACTCAAGGAACATATAATTTTCTGAGTTGTGGATGCATAGATTAGTATGTCGAGCAAAGCTCAAAATTTCTTCCGGATAATCCATGCAGAGAAGGTAGAACTGGCAGAGTCACAATTATGAATGGAGAACTCCTCAAGAGTAATCTGATTGTGATCCTTCGGTTCAGCGAGGAACTTCTGCCATAAGCGGTTCATGGTATTTGAAAGAAAGAAATACCACGGACCTCGAGGACTAATGCAAAGGTTACTAATAACCTAAGGGAGCTAGCAATTACGATCCACATGAGGTAGGTAGGGTGAATCAAGGTTCAAGAACCCAGGGATAGAATGCCTACTAACTAATAACATCACGGGATGCTTTCAAGAATAATGGCCAGAATCATCACACTGGGGATACAAAAGCATTGCTAAATTGCTAGATGACTTCCTAAACACCTAGGGTCATAATAATAGCTCCAACATCTACGCCGAGGCAACAAAGTACCTCAACTTACCGATTAGTGTGCTTATTCTGACCAAAAAGGACATCGGGAACAGAAGGAAAGGATTTGCAAATGCATCAGACTATTTAGAGACTTGGGATGACTCGGACAGCATAACGGCTGTAAATGCTCAAAAAGATTTGAGACATCATGCAAAATGGTGGCATAGCCACTTAACAACATCATATCAAGGTTCCGAGATCAACAGTTAACATATAGAAATAGTAGGAACTGAACTGGGGCGTAAAACCAACAATCTTAAAAATCTATGGATTAGTAACACGTCATCCTAATAGATAGATGAGAAGGCCTAGTTCTTAATCCCCGTAGAAGAGAAGAGGTTGACTCAGATCAGAGGGCCATAAGGTATAAGGAGTAAAAGGAGCCTTACGTTCCCTTCCACAATCAATTCCCTTACATAACTAAAGCATTTCTAGACACAACTTCGACCAGTTTGGCTTGGTAATCCTACAGGCAGTCAGGCTCTGATACCAACGTTGTCAGGACCCCGATCCTAAGTCACACCGATCTAGCATGTAACACATCATATCACTTTGCGGCCTCACGCACGGTATTCCCACGGGTGTCGCCTTACCATGGCCCGGGACCGTTTGCGCCTTTTGGCTCACGTATATGATAGTGTCGCTAGCATCCATATGACAAAGAACCCGGGCCGACATGGCTAGTCGTGAACCCAAAGCAGCACTAACCCATGGGAAAAGGCATACATGAATCACATCGAGCATGTCGGTCATCAACGTATGAATTCGGGCTGTAGCACTAGGCTAACAGGACTCCGGTATCCCGGGCTGTAGCAGGCTAGGCAGGACTCCGAATATCACCGCATGACATTTCCCGAAGGACGAAATAGGAACAAAGTGAAACACATGCCGGCCGATCAAGTGTCCAGCAGTAGTCTTTGGGCTAGCAGGACTCGGTGAACCGGGCAGTAGCGGACTACTATCGCTCGGGAAGCACTAGACTACATTTCCCCATATGAGAGGCTGCCAAGGATAAACAACTAGATTGTCGGATCCCACACATACCAAGCATTTCAAACATACACACAATATGCTCAATATGTGTAAATACAACATGGCATCACAACATAACTCTACGACTCATATATTTATTCATTAGGCTCCGAGGAGCGAGATATTACAAACATGGGTCTCATGACCCAACACTCAGGGCATACAAGTTAAAGCACAAGCCGAAGCTCAACATGTCTGAGTACAGACATCTACAAATGAAAAGAGGCTGAGAAGCCTGACCATCTACCAGATCCTGCCGAGGCACAAGATCGCAGCTGAGGTAACAAGCTAAACGTCGATGTCCAAGCGGAACTACTAGCGAGACTGACGTCTCTCTGCAAAACATAAAATAAGCAAATGTGAGTACAAACGTACTCAGCAAGACTTACATCAGAACTATCTACGTATGCATCATTATCAAAAGGGGGTGGTGGAGTTTGACTGCAGCAAGCCAGCTTTGACTCGGTGGCTATCTGAACTACATTGCAAGTAACTCTTTTGGGGTGGCGCTGCGAGTCCACATATTCACCATATCAATACACCACTATCGACCGCTCCGTCTCCCTACGAGAACGCCATCCATAGCACTCACGCTTATCTTGCGCATTTTAGAGTATCCACTTTCACTTGTCTATGAACTGATATAGGCAACCCGAAGTCCTTCTCCATGGACACGGCTATTCAATAGATCATATTAACCCTGCGGGGTGTACTTCTTCACACGCTTTCACCACTTACCGCTGTTTACGACATGTACTCGGCAACCTTCAGCGGAAGCCCAACGTGGGTGTCGGCCACAACCTACCTAAACACTCAAGTCCCTAGTCCAGCTTTATCGCCTATTTAGGTTCCATCCACAGGGAGTCCGTCCGAGGTTTCCCATACAGCCCCGAACAATGTGTGCAGGGTTCCCGAGATACCAAGCGGGCATTGATTTTGCAGACCACGGTGTATCTACCGCATCATAGCCCACCCCTAGGGTCAGCGCTTCATACGGCCTCCAACACATATCCTACAAACACGAAACTAGTTGCAACTCACGGACAGAGAACAAGGGTGGTTAAGAAGCCGAGAGGGTCCATTGGTTTGGGCCCAATGCGTGGTAATAACTGTTTCATGGATCACAAACACAGAGCTTAGTTCCTGAGGACGGCTGCAATGAGACAACCCACCATGTACTCCTACATGGCCTCTCACCGCTACCTTTACCAAATCGTGTTCACACACTTAGCTCACACATAGTAGGACATGTTCACACAACCATTCCAATTCATTCCCGATGAATCGGACCTGACTCAACTCTAAGCATGGCAGGTATGACAAACAAGCATGAATGAGTAGGCACAACAGGCTCAAACAACTCCTACTCATGCTAGTGGGTTTCATCTAATTCTTGTGGAATGACAGTCATGCAGAGGATAAAGGGGTTCAGCTACCGCAGCAAGTAACACATGAGTCGTTGTTGTCCTAATGCAGTAAAATAGAGCAGGAGCGAGAGAGTGGGATTATATCGGAATGAACAAGAGGGGTTTTGCTTGCCTGGCACTTCTGAAGATAATATAGTTCTTCATCGGTGTCATCGAACAATCGTCGGAACGTCGTCTACCGAGAGGGGACAATTACCGACAAACAAGAAAGAACACAATCAATGCGATGCAACAATATGATGCATGATAATGACATGGCAATATGCTGGTGTTTTGAGCTAATGCTGTTGTAAGCCAAGTTAATTGAAGTGGAATTCAAACAAGGTTAAACTCCAACTCCAAATGCTAGTTCATAAATTACCCTAATCATGATTCATCCTATTCAGTGAGGTTAACTTGTTCAATCATGCATGAAAGTGCCATGAACAGATTCTTCATATTTTTATGATCATTTTCCATATATAATTTGTTTGATTTGTAGCTACGGTTGAATTTCTATGAATTTTAGAAGTTTGAGCTATTTTTTGGAATTTCCTGAATTATAACAAATCCAGAAAAGGTATTATCACGTCGACCGACGTGAGTGTGGCGTCGTGGGAACAGGACACGGTGCAGGTCAAACTGACAAAGGGTCCAGCGTGTCAGTGTAATTAGTTTAACTAAATTCAATTAAAACTAATCCTGATTAGTTAACAGGGCTGGGCCCCACCTATCATTGACTCAGGAGAGTCAACCAGGGCCCACCCATGGTCAGAGTCAAAGTCGGCTGCACCGGCATTTAGCCGCCGGCGAGCCCGACGCGGCGGCGGAAGTGGGTTTGGCGATTTCGGCAACCAAACGAGCCGCGGAGGGTGGCTATGGGTAGCTGGGGACAAGCCGCAGCTTCTGGTGGCATTGGTTGGGCTCGGGGTAGCCGGAAAAGTGGTCGGCGACGAGGTTGGCGGCTGCCGGAGCTCGGACGAACTCGGGGTCGTCGCTAGGAGGCACGGCAGGAGGTGCGGAGGGGTGATACGGAGTCCTGCGGACTCACTGAACACGAGGGTAGGCTCGAACGCGTCGTGGGTGCGCTCTAGCTACGGCGGCGCCATGGCTGGCGGCGGGAAGCTCTCGGGTCCGGCGGAATCAACGACTAGAGAGGGAAATAGAGCACGGGGAGAGAGGGGTTCGGCAGAGGAGCTCACGGCGAAGTCGATGAGTAGCTCAGCGGGCTCGGGGGAGGCCGGACGGCGTCGGAGCATCTCCGGCGATCTCGGTTGCCCGAGGTAGAAGACGACCGCGGAGACGTCATTCGGGGGCATCTGGTGCCGCGTGGCTCGGCGGAGAGGTGCGCGGCAGTGAGGCGGAGCTCGTGGGTGGGATGGCTGGCCGTGGGGAGGTCGGTGGCCACGACGAACGGCGGCAGTGGCGGCAGGTCGCTTCGAGTGCGTCTTGAGTGAGAGAGCGAGGAGGGAGAGGCCACGGTGAGGAGAGAGGGGTCGAGGTGCGTGGCGCTCGGGGAGACGTCCAGGCGTCGGGGAAGGGGAGCAAGCAAGCAGGAGGTGGCGGCGGCGCTGCGGCGTCTGCGGTGGCCACATGCCTCGCGTCCTTCTGGCGCGATGTGGGAGACGGTGGCGGTTCGGGTGGGCTGGCCGCTGGAATTGGGCCAGGTGGGCTGAGAGGTGAGCACCAGGTAGGGTTTCTCTCCTCTCTGCTTTTCCTATTTCTGTTTTTCTATTTTGTTCTGTTTTGTTTTAGTTTAGTAAAATACTAAACCATTTTATAAAATCCTGAAAATAGTTATGTGGCTAGAACTAAAATATACCAAACCACATAAAATGTTCCAGAATTATTGGACATATATTATTTATATATCAAATATATATATCCAATGCAAATAGTTATTGAATTAATTCAAAGACCCAAAATAAATGTTTCAGTCACTCCAAAAATATTGGTTTGCATTTTACCTCATGCCAATATTTTTACAGAATGACAGGAACATTTTCTTGGACTCATTTGATGAGATTTAAATGTTGGTTATTTTTAGAGGTTTTCTGAGGCTTTTGAAAACTCCTCAATTCGAGTTTCATTTGAATTTAAACATGATGCATGGATGCAATGCCACTAGTTACAAGCAAGCTCTAGGGCTGTGACACCAACTGTCGTGGTTTTGTCACGGCAGATGTCCTAGTGTGAGGACTTAGTCGTGAGGCCAACGCATCTAGGTGGTAGCTTGAGAGGGGTTGAGCGGGATTGAGAGACGCAACACAAGATGAGGATTTAGACAGCTTCGGGCCCTGGGAAACATCATTCGGTAACAACCCTACATGTTGTTTGAGGCTAGGTCTCATTATCATCGTGAGGGAGTCGCCGTAAACCGGCTCTCCTAGTTATGTCTAGCCCTAAGATTGTTTCTCTTTCTTGTCCCTTCTCCCTCTTTGGGGATCCCTGCCCCTCCTTATATATGTTGAAGGGGCGGGTTACATGTGGAGTCCTATTAGGATTAGGACTAGTCTACCTTCTAATACAGACCGGATACAAGTCCGGGTCTTAACTACTTATAAGGTAAATATTCCTTATGCCTTTCCTTGTAAACCGGCCCACCATAGTATGAACCGGCCTTCATGAACCCCCCGTTTGGCCACCGGGTCTTGTCGCTCCTCTGACCCGCCTGCCGGATTACCAATGAGTCGTGAACCGCCAGGTCCAAACGGGTCGCCGGTGAATCGCGAAGTCTTAGCGGGGTCTTAAATAAACCACCAAGTCCGGACGGGTTATACTTCCGGCCGGTTTACGCCACGGGGTATATCCCCGACACTATCCTATTGACATAGTGCCAAGTGTCAGTTGCTGTTTTCTGCATGTTTTTTACATCGCATGAAATCAATACCAAACGGACTCCAAACGAAGCGAAACTTTTTCTGAATTTTTTTTACCAGAAGACATCCAGTGGGCCGGAGAAGCACCTGGGGTGTGCTCCGAGGGGAGCACAACCCACTAGGGCGCGCCTGGGGGCCCAGGCGCGTCCAGGTGGGTTGTGCCCACCTCGGTGCCCCGAACCGCCTCTTTGCTCTATAAATACCCCAATATTCCAGAAACCCTAGAGGAGTCGACGGAAATCAATTCCAGCCGCTGCAAGTTCCAGAAACCACAGATCCAATCTAGACACCATCATGGAGGGGTTCATCATGCCCATTGGTGCCTCTCCGATGATGCGTGAATAGTTCTTTGTAGACCTACGGGTCCGTAGTTAGTAGATATATGGCTTCCTCTCTCTCATTTGATTCTCAATACAATGGTCTCTTGAAGATCCATATGATGTAACTCTTTTTGCGGTGTGTCTGTTGGGATCCGATGAACTTTGAGTTTATGATCAGATCTATCTTTTTATCCATGAAAGTTATTTGAGTCTTCTTTGATTTCTTATATGCATGATTACTTATAGACTTGTATTTCTTCTCTGATATTTGGGTTTTGTTTGGCCAACTTGATCTATTTATCTTGCAATGGAAAGAGGTGCTTTGTAATGGGTTCGATCTTACGGTGCTTGATCCCAGTGACAGAAAGGGAAACGACATGTATGTATTGTTGCTATTAAGGATAACAAGATGGGGTCTATTTCTAAATAAATAGATCTTGTCTACATCATGTCATCGTTCTTATTGCATTACTCCGTTTTCCCATGAACTTAATACACTAGACGCATGCTGGATAGCGGTCGATGTGTGGAGTAATAGTAGTAGATGCAGGCAGGAGTCGGTCTACTAATCTTGGACATGATGCCTATATAATGACCATTGCCTGGATATCGTCATGATTATTTGAAGTTCTATCAATTGCCCAACAGTAATTTGTTCACCCACCATTTGCTATTTTTCTCAAGAGAAGCCACTAGTGAAACCTACGGCCCATGGGTCTCTTCTTTCTTATATTTTCCTTTGCGATCTATTTTCCTTTGCTTTTATTTTCAGATCTATTAAACCAAAAATACAAAAATACCTTGCTGCACTTTATTTTATTTGGCGTTCGATCTATCAATATCTACTACTCTCTCACGTCTGTTTGCCATTTTCTGGCACCGTTGCCCGAAAGGGATTGACAACCCCTTTAACACGTCGTGTTGCGAGTATTTGTTATTTGTGTGCAGGTGCTGTTTACGTAGTGTTGCGTGGTTCTCCTACTGGTTCGATAATCTTGGTCTCATCACTGAGGGAAATACCTACCGTTGTTGTGCTGCCTTATCCCTTCCTCTTTGAGGAAATACCGACGTAGTTCAAGCCAACATCAATACGTCTCCAACGTATCTATAATTTTTTATTATTCCATGCTATTATATTATCGGTTTTGGATGTTTTATATGCATTAATAAGCTATTTTATATTATTTTTGGGACTAACCTATTAACCTAGAGCCCAGTGCCAGTTTCGCAGAAAAGGAATACCAAACGGAGTCCAAACGGAATAAAACTTTCGCGATGATTTTTCTTGGACCAAATGACATCCAGAGGACTTGGAGTGCAAGTCAGAGAAGCCACGAGGCGACCACAAGGATGGAGGGTGTGCCCAGGGGGTTAGGGCACGCCCCCACCCTTGTGGGCCCCTCGTGACTCCACCGGCCTAGTTTCTTCGCCTATATATTCTCATATATCCCAAAACTAACAGAGAGAGCCACGAAAACACTTTTCCACGGCCGCAACCTTCTGTACCCATGAGATCACATCTAGGGGCCTTTTCCGGCATCCTGCCGGAGGGGGATTCGATCACGGAGGGCTTCTACATCAACATGGTTGCCCTTATGATGAAGCGTGAATAGTTTACCTTAGACCTACGGGTCCATAGCTAGTAGGTAGATGGCTTCTCTCTCTTTGATTCTCAATACCATGTTCTCCTCGATGTTCTTGGAGATCTATTCGATGTAATATTTTTTGCGGTGTCTTTGCCGAGATCCGACGAATTGTGGATTTATGATGAACTTATATATGAATATTATTTGAATCTTCTCTGAATTGTTATATGCATGATTTGATATCTTTGCAAGTCTCTTCGAACTATCGAATTGGTTTGGCCAACTAGATTGGTTTTTCTTGCAATGGGAGAAGTGCTTAGCTTTGGGTTCAATCTTGCGGTGTCCTTTCCCAGTGACAGTAGGGGCAGCAAGGCACGTATTGTATTGTTTCCATCAAGGATAAAAAGATGGGGCTTTCATCATATTAACTACAAAAAAAAATACACTTCCGTGATGATACGTGTTTGTCACAGTAGGTCACGTTTTCTGTAATGCATGTACATCCATGACGATTTTATGACAGAATCAAGATAGTCGTACCTGTGCTGTCGTAGAAGTGTTCCATGCCATTACCAAAATTATCATCACGGAAATGTCCACTTCCATGACGATAAATTGCGCGTCATAGAAGTGCTTTCGTGAAGGGTGACTGACACGTGGCATCCACTGTAACGGGTCGCCGTTAAGCTATCGGGTTCCGGTTTGGATCCAATAACCCGTTAACAGCCTAGACCAATGCCAATTTTCCACGTGTAAAATTCTCATTAGCCGACGGAACCACGTGTCAGCTCCGCTTTGGCACAGATGTCATCCACTCATTGGACAGGAGGCGCCTATGATAGGTCGACACGTGGGACGACCCAACAGTGGCCCATTCCGTTGAAAAAGGCCGACCGAGTAAAAAATAGCAGACCAGCCCATATAAGGCCTACTGGTGTCAGGTCCATTTAAGGCCACGGCCCATACGAGATGTGTCAATTTGGCACGTCAACGGCCCGTTAACGATTTGACACCATTGCAGCCCATAGTCAGTTCGAGCGTTAAGAGCCCGCTATATATTTGGGCTCAATATCAACCCGATGTGGTTTCGTGTCACAGCCCTAGAATTTGATTGCAAATAATTGCACAAGCATCCATGCATCATGTCTAAATTTCTTTGAAAGTTGAAATGGGGATTGTTGAAACCCTAACACCAAATGAATTCAACTAGGTTCAATAAAAATATCTTCAACGAATCCAAATGCCCTTTAGAAAAGTTCATGATTTTTTGTTAAAGATGAAAACCTCTGCCAAAAATGATACACTTATTTCTAGGCCATTCTGGATTTTATAATTAAATCTTATTGTATTTGACTTTGGGCATTCAAAATACTATAAATAATTTAAATGTTCAAATAATGTTGGAACTATTTTTGGGCCACTGAAATAATTCATCAAGTGTCCATGAATATTTTCAGGATTTTAGGAAATGCCTTGGTATTTTTCCTAAGCTCAAAACAGAGGCAAATAATTAGAAAACAACAACAAAATTAGAAGACAGAAGAGAGGGAAACCTACCTGGCCCAAACTTACCCGGCGCCCACCAAGCCCACCTGGGCCTCACCTGTGCTGGCCCAGCCCACCTGGCCTGGTGCCAGACATCCCCAACCTCTGCCAGTAGGCAGAGAAGGGACAACGCACGGCGCACGCGCGGGCGCCACGCCACCAGGCTGCCTGCCTGCATTGCCTGGCCACCGCGACGCCTCGCCTCTTCTCCTCGGTGCCGCCTCAACCCCTGGACACCACTCTCCCCTCCTCTGCCCTCTCCCTCGTTCCTCTCCCGCTACGGCCGACGCACCCGTAAGCCGCCGCCGCCGTAGTCAACGCCACCGCCTCTCCCTCGCCCCCTAGAGCTGCCCACGAGCTCCACCTAGTCCCTCTCCTCCTCCTCACCGAGCCGCCCGACGCCGGATGCCCTGCATCACCCTCTGCCCCGCCATCTTCGCCGCCTCTGCTCCGAGATCGCCGGCGGCCGCACGACCTCACCAGCCCCTCCCCGAGCTCGCCGTTCGCTCCCCTGCACTCGCAATGAGCCACTGACCCTTCTCCCCCTCTCCGATCTCGCTCTCGTGCGCTGTAGCCTCTGCACCCTGCTCGCCCGCATGCGCCGCCGCATGTGACCGCCGCCGACGTGCCTCCGGCCACCTAGTGGTCCGCCCGTCGTGCTCATCTCCCTTCTCGCACCACGTAGAGCACGTAGGTGCCCCACACGAGCCTCCCCGGCCACCGTAGCGTCGACCCCGAGCTCACCCGAGCTCCGGCGACCGCCAAGGTCGACGCCGGTGACGAATCCGGCCACCTCAGGACCAGCCACTACCACTACTTGACACGGACGAGTGCCCGCGTCACGTAGACGCCCTCCGTCGGTCATTTGGTCACCGGAGGAGGAATCCCGACGCCCTCCGCCGTCTCTGGCGTCGCCGGCGATGAGCCGCGGCTCAACTCCAGCGAGTTGACCCGGGTTTGACCCTTGTTTGACCCCCTAGGGCCACTGATGCGTGGGCCCTCCCCTGTTAATTCCTAGTTAGGTTTAGTTAGTACTATTTAACCTAGATTAGTGCCTAATCTAACACTAACTAACGCTGTTAGTTAGATGTTTCACTGACCAGTGGGCCCCACTGGTCAGGTTTGACCCGGACCTGGCCAGTTGACCTGCTGACCTCAGCCTTAAGTCATGCTGACGCAGTAAGTGATTTTCTGGTTTTAAAATAAATCAGAAAATAATTAGAAATTCCAGAAAATAGCCAAAACTTCTAAAAATCATCGAAAATCAACCGTAGCTCCGAATGAAATAATTTATATATGAAAAATGATCTAAAAAATCCAATATATCCATCTGTACCACTTTCATGCATGTTAGATCAACTTATGGCTGCTGTTTAGGCCAAATCATATAAATGGCATTTATACTCTCACATATAGAGTTTGAATTTGAACCTAGGGTTCAAACCAACTCCATTTAAAATGTTGCTAGTTGCATTAGCTCAAAACACAGCATATTGACATGTCATGATCATGCATCATATTGTGCACTACATTGATCGTGTTTTCCTTCTCTATTGCCAGTATTTGTCCCCTCTCGATTGACGTGATACCGATGATGAGATCGATGACACCGATGAAGAGCTATACTATCTTCAGAAGTGCCAGGCAAGCAAAACCCCTTGTTCATTTCGATACAATCCCACTCTCTCGCTCCTGCTCTCTTTTACTGCATTAGGACAAGAACGATTCAACTGTTACTTGCTGCGGTAGTTGAACCCCTTATCCTATGCATGACCTGTCATTGCCACAGTAAATAGATGAAACCCACTAGCATGAGTGGGAGTTGTTTGAGCCCTGATGTGCCTACTAATTCATGCTTGTTTGTTGTGCCCGCTATTGCTTAGAGTTGTGTCAGGTCTGATTCATCGGGGATGAATCGGAGGTGTGTGAACATGTCCTACTGTTGAGAGCTAAGTGTGTGAACACGATTTGGTAAAAGTATCGGTGAGAGGCCATGTAGGAGTACATGGTGGGTTGTCTCATTGAAGCCGTCCTCAGGAACTGAGTTCTGTGTTTGTGATCCATGAAACAGCTACTACCATGCATTGGGCCTGAAATATGACCTGCTCGACTTCTTAATCACCCTTGTCCTCTGTCCGGGAGTTGCAAGTAGTTTCGTGTTTGTAGTATGCTTTGAGGCCGTGGGCGATCTGACCCGAGGGTGGGCTGTGATGCGGTAGGCACGTGGCCGGGTATGCCGGGCGCCCGTTTGGTGTCACGAAACCCTGTACACATCGTTCGGGGCCGTATGTGGAAACCTCGGCCGGACTCCCTGTGGATGGAACCTGAATAGGTGATAAACCTGGACTAGGGACTTGAGTGTTTAGGTAGGTCGTGGTCTACACCCACGTCGGCTTTCGCTTGAAGTTTCTCACCGATGACATCCGGAGTCCTGCCTAGCCTGCTACAGCCCGGGTTCCCAGAGTCCTGTTAGCCCAGTGCTACAGCCCGGATTCACACGCTGCTGACCGACATGCTCGATGTTGATTCATGTATGCCTGTCCCTATAAGTTAGTTCCACTTTGGGTTCACGACTAGTCATGTCGGCCCGGGTTCTCTGTCATATGGATGCTAGCGACACTATCATATACGTGAGCCAAAAGGCACAAACGGTCCCGGGCCATGGTAAGGCGACACCCGTGGGAATACCGTGCGTGAGGCCGCAAAGTGATATGAGGTGTTACCGGCTAGATCGAGATGACTTGGAATCGGGGTCCTGACAGCTTTGGTATCAGAGCCTGATTGCCTGTAGGATTACCAAGCCAAACCGATCGAAGTTGAGTCTAGAAATGCTTTAGTTATATGTAGGGGAATTGATTGTGGGATGGAACGTAAGGCTCTTTTACTCCTTTTACATTATGCCCTCTGATCTGAGTCATCCTCTTCTCTTTCTACGTGGGTTAAGAACTAGGATTCTCATCTATCTATCAGGATCACTTGTTACTAATCCGTAGACTTATAGAATTCTTGGTTTCAAGCCCAGTTCAGTTTCTAGTACTTCCTTGTGATGACCGTTGGTCTCAGAACCTTGATATTGTGCTTCTGAGTGGTTATGCCACCATTCTGCAGGATGTTTCAAACTTTTTGAGCATTTACAGCCGTTATGCTGTCTGAGTCATCCCAGGTTTCTAAATAGTCTGATGCATTTGCAAATCCTCCCTCCCAGTTCTCGATGTCCTTTTGGGCCAGATTAAGCTCACTAATCGGTCTATCGAGGTACTCTGTTGCCTCGATATATATGTTGGAACTATTATTATGACCATAGGTGTCTTAGACGATCATCTAGTAATCTAGCCATGCTTTATATTCCTAGTGTGATGATTCTGGCCATTATTCTCGAAAGCATCCCGTGATGCCATTTAGTTAGTAGGCATTCTATTTATGGGCTCTTAAGCCCAAGATTCACTCTACTTATCTCGTGTTGATAGTGCTTGCTAGTTCCTTTAGGTTATTAGTAACTTTTGTGATAGTCCTTGAGGTCCGTGGTATACCCTTCTTCCAAATACCATGAACTACTTATGGAAGAAGTTCCTCGTTGAACCAAAAGATCACAACCAGAGTGCTCTTGATGAGTCCTCCATTCTATATTGTGATTCTGCCAGTTCTACCTTTCTGCATGGGCTATCTGGAAGAAACCTGTTGAACTTGGTTTGACATATTAATCTATGCATCCACAACTCACAAAGATATATGTTTCCTTGAGTTGTCCCTCTTCGTTTGTATTCTGACCATCGTCTATCAATTGGTAGTCAGGACTCATTGTGCATCCGTGTTATCGTTGCTTATTTTTCTTATGGTCCATCAAGCCATTCTATTCTGGAATGGCTAGGAGAAACAAACTCCAGTACCTTGTCCACTTCGAGGATTGGGTCAAAGCAGTTGTATTCCGCAGATCAAATGCAATCAAGCTTTTCGTTTGTTCTACCCTGAAGTATTACCCACTTTATGTCAGGAATGTCATGAGAATTGCACCCTCTCTTATGAATTCTTGACGTAGTGATACTTCTCGCCATCATTATTCACTCCTCGATTTCGTGTTGTCGCAACCGGAATACTGACAAGTGAATCATGATGTATGAAATCAATACTCCTAGCAACCTTGTTGCTTGGTAGTCAAAGGACAATAATCTCATCCTTAGCGTGTTGGTTATTGAATCACCATCCTAAGGTTGATCGTGCTACCTAGTCCACATCCCTGGTGCACCCTTCGATCAATTAGTTAGGATTGTGTAATCCATCACTCTCCTGATCACATCGTCTTGCCCTGAAAAGCAAGATTGTTCTCGAGCTTAGTAACATATCGGTGGTTTGTGATTTTCCGAAAATCTTCTGGAAGTATTACCAGGTTGTCACCTGACCGCTATGTTGAGTTCGTGATCAAGTTGGTTTTCCTCCAAACCACCCTTTCTCCAAGAATCTGTGTTGGATACCCCTGAGCTAGTTGGTTAAGCTAAACAACAACTTGGAGAGTTGGAAGATAAAAATCTTTGCCGAAATTGGTTCTTTCTAAAGGGATGTCTTTGTGTATATGTGTTGAAGAAAGATGATATTCATTGGTTGATCCTCGTGATCATTTGTTGTGTCTATTGTCATGTCAAACCTTGATTTGAGTATGGGCTATCATCAAATCAAATCAGAACCAACGATGTTCATAATGTTGTCTTACTCGTGGTTGATCCCTCGAGCATACACCATTATATCTTTTGGGTCTGACCAATGCTATCCCCATGTTCACATGATGGTGGAAGTCCAGTGATATGGAAATTCTGATGAGTTGCTATTGAGCCCATCAGGAGCATCTTGTCTCCTCCATGATTCACGTTGAACATCAAGCTAGTGTTGGAAAACATTTGTAAGCATTATTTTCATGTCCCGTTTATGAAGTATATGTTTGGTGTAAGAAGTGATTTTCTCCAAGTTCACGTGCATTAGGTGCAAGTTGCCGTCGTGGATTTGAGAAAGTTAGTTTTGCTTCCTCTGGAATCATCCCAAGTCAGGCATGCACGTGCGAAGTATACTATGGCTTGAGAGATTAGCTACCTCCATCCCATCGGTATTTCCTAGCACACCAAGCCACTGATTGATTTGTTCAAGAAAAGAAGTTCATGCGCTAATACTGAAGGGCCCGGACGGACACGCACAAGACTTCGTTATCTCAATGATGGTTCCCCACTTGAACTCGGTAGTGTTTTGTTGTAAGACTACCATGTGGTCATGCTTGTCCGGGACAGCGTGTTCACATGTTTGTAGCGGAACCCACTCATGTTTTGGAGCTTACTACCGTAGTCCATCTCTCGAGAATCTCGCAACGTCATTTCGTCGTCAGATATGCTGAGTCTGAAGTATCCTATCACCAATCGGATCTGAATCTCAGGCAGATATGATGGTTGGAACATTCCCAACAGTTGCATTTTGTTCCTAGCTTGCACCGCCATTGTGCCACCTCCCCATGGGCTGCCCTTCTCAGCAGTTGCTGTCCAAGATCATCTTCCAAAGTGGACTACCATGGATGCCATCCATTTCCGATGATAAGCAAAATCATCCATTGTGTTGTCTTCAGCAAGTTAGTCCACATCATCCATTCTAGTACGAGTATGTCATTCTTTTGAACTCCTTCAAATAATCGATTGTGATTGCCTTAGGTTGGTATAAAGAGTCTCAATGATCTATGAATCAAAAGTAATTCTTTTTGCCACTTAAGGGATATTTCTGCGAGTTACCTTCCTTAAGGTGTCTGGAATCATAGCAATTAACTCCTCACTACTCTGACGCCATCCACCTTCTTTCCAAGCGTAGAATTGTTGCCCACCAAATCGAACCTCGTCGTTTGTTCTTCCATCCCTCTCGATGTGTGTTTTGTGTCTCAACTTGAGATGTTCCAACATCTCATTCCGTGAGTTGATTTTGTATAGCTCGATCTTTGAGAAGATCAATCCTAGTAGAGTTTCTTTCCGTCGTCCTCACGTGGATGAAGATCTCAAGAGTGAGGATGTCAAGATCAACGTGATGCAACGAATCAACAACCTTATGAGGTGCAACCTGGATCATGAAGATTGTGTTGGTCTTGTGCCCCTCTGTCTTCTTACCTCACGTCTTGAATCTCAGGACGAGATTCTTGTTTAGTGGGGGAGAGTTGTCACAGCCCTAGAATTTGATTGCAAATAATTGCACAAGCATCCATGCATCATGTCTAAATTTCTTTGAAAGTTGAAATGGGGATTGTTGAAACCCTAGCACCAAATTAATTCAACAAGGTTCAATAAAAATTATCTTTAATGAATCCAAATGCCCTTTAGAAAAGTTCATGATTTTTGTTAAAGGTGAAAACCTCTGCCAGAAATGATGCACTTATTTATTAGGCCATTCTGGATTTTTGAATTAAGTCTAATTGTATTTGAATTTGGGCATTTAAAATACTATAAATAATTTAAATGTTCAAATAATGTTGGAACTATTTTTGGGCCACTGAAATAATTCATCAAGTGCCCATGAATATTTTCAGGATTTTAGGAAATGCCTTGGTATTTTTCCTAAGCTCAAAACAGAGGTAAATAATTAGAAAACAACAACAAAATTAGAAGACAGAAGAAGGAAACCTACCTGGCGCCCACCAAGCCCACCTGGGCCTCACCTGTGCTGGCCTAGCCCACCTGGCCTGGTGCCAGTCATCCCCAACCCCTGCCTGTAGGTAGAGGAGGGACAACGCACGGCGTGCGCGCGGGTGCCATGCCACCAGGCTGCCTGCCTGCGTCGCCTGGCCACCGGGACGCCTCGCATCTCCTCCTCGGCGCCGCCTCGACCCCTCGACACCACTCTCCCCTCCTCTGCCCTCTGCCTCGTTCCTCTCCCGCTACGGCCGACGCGCCCGTAAGACGCCGCCGCCGTAGTCGACGCCACCGCCTCTCCCTCGCCCCGGGGAGCTGCCCACGAGCTGCACCTAGCCCCTCTCCTCCTCCTCACCGAGCCGCCCGACGCCGGACGCCCTACATCACCCTCTGCCCCGCCATCTTCGCCACCTCTGCTCCGAGATCGCCGGCGGCCGCACGACCTCACCAGCCCCTCCCCGAGCTCCCTGTTCGCTCCCCTGCACTCGCAGTGAGCCACTGACCCTTCTCCCCCTCTCCGTTCTCGCTCTCGTGCGCTGTAGCCGCTGCAACCTGCTCAACCGCATGCGCCGCCGCCTGTGACCGCCGCCGACGTGCCTCCGGCCACCTAGTGGTCTGGCCGTCGTGCTCATCTCCCTTCCCGCACCACGTAGAGCACGTAGGTGCCCCGCACGAGCCTCCCCAGCCACCATAGCGTCGACCCCGAGCTCACCCGAGCTCCAGCGACCGCCAAGGTCGACGCCGGTGACGAATCCAGCCACCTCAGGCCCAGCCACTGCCACTACTTGACGCGGACGAGTGCCCGCGTCACGTAGACGCCCTCCGCCGGTCATATGGTCGCGGGAGGAGGAATCCCGATGCCCTCCGCCGTCTCTCGCATCGCCGACGACTAGCCGCGGGTCAACTCTGGCGAGTTGACCCGGGTTTGACCCTTTTTTGACCCCCCAGGGTCACTGACGCGTGGGCCCTCCCCTATTAATTCCTAGTTAGGTTTAGTTAGTACTAATTAACCTAGATTAGTGCCTAATCTAACACTAACTAACGCTATTAGTTAGATGTGTCACTAACCTAGATTAGTGCCTAATCTTGCATCATATTGTGCACTGCATTGATTGTGTTTTCCTTCTCTGTTGCCGGTATTTGTCCCCTCTCGATAGACGTGATACCGATGATGAGATCGATGACACCAATGAAGAGCTATACTATCTTCAGAAGTGCCAGGCAAGCAAAACCCCCTTGTTCATTCCGATACAATCCCACTCTCTCGCTCCTGCTCTCTTTTACTACATTAGGACAACAACGATTCAACTGTTACTTGCTGCGGTAGTTGAACCCCTTATCCTCTGCATGACCTGTCATTGCCACAGTAAATAGATGAAACCACTAGCATGAGTGGGAGTTGTTTGAGCCCTGATGTGCCTACTAATTCATGCTTGTTTGGTGTGCCTGCTATTGCTTAGAGTTGTGTCAGGTTTGATTCATCGGGGATGAATCGGAGGTGTGTGAACATGTCCTACTGTTGAGAGCTAAGTGTGTGAACACGATTTGGTAAAGGTATCGGTGAGAGGCCATGTAGGAGTACATGGTGAGTTGTCTTATTGAAGCCATCCTCAGGAACTGAGTTCTGTCTTTGTGATCCATGAAACAGCTACTACCATGCATTGGGCCCTGAAATATGACCCCGCTCGACTTCTTAGTCACCCTTGTCCTCTATCCAGGAGTTCCAAGTAGTTTCTGGTGTTTGTAGTATGCTGGAGGCTGTGGGAAGTGCTGACCCAAGGGGTGGGCTGTGATGCGGTAGGCACGTGGTCGGGTATGCCGGCGCCTGCTTGGTGTCATGAACCTCAGACACATCGTTCGGGGCCATATGTGGAAACCTCGGCCGGACTCCCTGCGGATGAACCTGAATAGGCGATAAACCTGGACTAGAGACTTGAATGTTTAGGTAGGTCGTGATCTACACCCATGTCAGCTTTCGCTTGAAGTCTGCCGAGCACATGTCGTGTGCAGACGCTAAGTGGTGGAAACATGTATGAAGAAGTACTCCCCTGCAGGGTTAACATCATCTATTCGAATAGCCGTGTCTGCGGTAAAGGACTTCTGGGTTGCCTATAATAGTTCATAGACAAGTGAAAATGGATACTCTAAAATCAGCAAGATAAGTGTGAGTGCTATGGATGGCCTTCTCGTAGGGAGACGGGAGCGGATCCATAGTGGTGTATTGATATGGTGAATATGTGGACTCGTGTGCGCCACCTCAAAGAGTTACTTGCAGTCGTAGTTTAGGATAGCCACCGAGTCAAAGCTGGCTTGCTGCGGTTAAACTCCACCATCCCTTTATTGATACCGATGCATATGTAGTTAGTTCTGATGTAAGTCTTGCTGGGTACATTTGTACTCCGTTTGCTTATTTTATGTTTTGCAGATAGACGTCAGTCTCGCTAGTAGTTCCGTGTGGACTTCGACGTTTAGCTTGATACCTCAGCTACGATCTTGTGCCCTCGGCAGGATCTGGTAGATAGTCAGGCTTCTAAGCCTTTTTCATTTGTAGATGGCTGTACTCAGACATGTTAAGCTTCCGCATGTGCTTTGAATTGTATGCTCTTAATGTTGGGTCATGAGACCCATGTGTGTAATATCTCGCTCCTCGGAGCCTAAGGAACAAATACTTGAGTCGTAGAGTTATGTTGTGATGCCATGTTGTATTTACACATATCGAGCATATTGTGTGTATGATTGAAATGCTTGGTATGTGTGGGATCCGACAACCTAGTTGTTTATCCTTGGTAGCCTCTCTTATGGGGAAATGTAGTCTTGTGCTTCCATGAGCCTTAGTAGTCCGCTACAGCCCGGTTCACCAGAGTCCTGCTAGCCCAGCACTACTGCTCCGGAACACTTGACTGACCGGCATGTGATTCACTTCGTTCCTGTGTCTTTCCCTTCGGGGAAATGTCACACGGTGACATTCGGAGTCCTGCCTAGCCTGCTATAGACCGGGTTCCCGAAGTCCTGTTAGCCCAGTGCTACAGCCCGGATTCACACGCTGCTGACCGACATGCTCGATGTTGATTCATGTATGCCTGTCCCTGTAAGTTAGTCCACTTCGGGTTCACGACTAGTCATGTCGGCCCGGGTTCTCTGTCATATGGATTCTAGCAACACTATCATATACGTGAGCCAAAAGGCTCAAACGGTCCCGGGCCATGGTAAGGCGACACCCGTGGGAATACCGTGCGTGAGGCCGCAAAGTGATATCATGTGTTACCGGCTAGATCGATGTGACTTGGAATCGGGGTCCTGACATTTCGGCCTGATAACGACCAATTCAAGGGATGGACCAATTTTCAGGATGTACATCTTTTGGCCTTTTAGCGACCCAATTAAGTGTTGGGCCAATCTTCGGCCCGGTGTGTCTTTCAGCCTGTTGACGGCCCATAAATGAGTTGGGCTATTTGAAGTCGGACCTGAGTTTTGGCCTTTTAACGGCCCATGCTCTTCCTGGTCCAATACCAGCCCGATTTCTCTTTCGGCCTGCTAAAGGCCCACAACACAGTTGGGCCATTTACAGTACGACCTGACTTTCAGCCTCTTAGCGGCCCATGCTCTTCATGGTCCAATACGAGCCCGCTGTCTCTTTCGTCCTGCTAAAGGCCCACACTATAGTTGGGCCATATGTAGCCCGACCTTAGTATTGGCCTGTTAATGGCCCGTGAAATCAAATGTGCCCACCTGCTGCCTGCTTCGATGTCGGCCTGTTAACGACCTGGAAGGTAAGAGGGCCGACCATTAACTTTCGGCCTGGTAACGGCCCATTAACTTAATGGGCCCACTAAAGTTCGTACATGTCTTTAGGCCCAATTAGATAATTTGAGCCCATTACGGCGAGCAATTATGCACAGGAACAAAACCGATCAAGCAAAGGTACGACATAAAGGGAAAAACGTTGCACATCTAGCATATATTACAGGAAATTACATCCACTGGCAATCAAAGATTGATGCCAGTGCAAATAAATGAACATAACCTAACAATTTACAATGTCACAATCTACAACCTCCGCGTGGATGACGCCCATAAGCATATGGGCAAGTTCTTGCTGCTTTGCTACACTGTCTCTGAAAACATTGATCAGTTGTCGTTGCACACGGATGTGCACCTCTGATTCCTCCACACCATCATTGCTTCAGCCATTAATTGGTTCACAAACATACATTTTTTCCGTTACATTCGAGACAGAGGAAACTGAACAGATTCAGATGGTGATTTTGGCAGGCTTGTATTATTGATAGTGGAGAGTGTCTCGACCACTGCATCATAACATAAATTAGGAGGGGAACCGAACAAATTAATCAAGAGTTATTGCCATATTACCTGTCCTAGATTTATTGGAAAGAAACAATGGGGTTGCCTTGCTGTTTTCAGAGTTTGTCTTCTTATCTTCAGCAGCCTGCACCAAATTAACACACTGGCATTGCTATCATTGGCCAGGTCAGATAATAGGAAAGCAACATTGACACAATGAACGTTTGGGCAACCAGACCACACCAGCTACACCAAATTAACACAAAATGGCACATCTATCATCATCCAGGTAAGGTAATACGAAAGCAACAATGACACAATGAATAAATGGGCAACCAGAGCAGCACTACAATTCAGTAATGTGCATGATATGAGATAGTACACTCATGCAACTTAGTATGCAAAACTACCAGGCAGTTTTCCTTACAAAAATCAACATTGTCGCCTTTAACATTTTTCTACAACTAATTTTAGATCAGATAAATGTTGGATTCACGCCGATTAACAAAATACATGCTGAAATAAAAATATAGCGATATACAATAGGTACTTACATTAGCATTGGAGCACAGAGAATTCCCGCAAGATACTTTCCTCGAATACGATCCCAGGGGAGGAAATCTTCTATAATTTAACCTTATTTTCTAAAAGAGAGATGGGTAAGAAACATGTAGAAAATATGATCAGAATGCTATAAAATTTCATGATGCAAGGATACGCACACGCTTCTTAGAATGGAGTTGACATATTTTTGCTGGACTGGAGCGGACTAGTTCTTTGGGCACTGGAATCTGCTTATTATCAGTGGGATTTGGGTTTCTCTGTGCTAGATCAGTATCTATGAAAACTGGAGTTGGTTTATTATCTCCTGGCGTTTGGATCTTTTGCAAAGACCTGCTTTGTAACGCTTCAGATTCTAACATAGCCGTCTTCCCCTTGCATGCCTTATATAGAAGAATGGTGCTTCAATTATAAAATATGCTACAACAGAGATGGAATAGGTACTGAAGAATAGAAAGGCATGACATATTCACATGTATTCCCTCCATCCGGAAATAAATGGATAGGTGTAGGCGTATTTTAGTTGTAGATACATCTAGTTTTATCCATTTCTGCGACATGTAATCCGGACGGAGGGAGTATGATGTAAGAGCTAGGGATACGACAAGACAACAGTGTAAAAAAACACTACTTGAATATAAAAATGTATGCTAGTGGAATACATACAGAAAAACACTAAGGCAACATATGCATGTATGATTGGGAAACTAAGATGGCATTGCAAGAGACCACTAGAACAACACTTCAATGTAAAAAAAGAACATGGTATGGTAGACAGATGAAGTACATACTGATGAATAACAATGCATAAGATATTCAGAAGCATGATGTCCAAACTAAGCATATGGCATTGCGATAGACTAGAATGTTATTACTTGAATTTGAAAACATGTTATCATGAATGGAATAGGTAATAAAAAACAGGAAGGCATGCCATATTTACATGCATGATCAGCAGGCTAAGCACAAGGCATTGCAACAGACTAGATGCACTCCAGGACATTATATGCATGTTGTACCCATATCACGGGCCAAGTTAGAGCAAGGACCTTGTGGGGTGAATATGTCAGGACCCCGATTCCAAGTCACATCGATCTAGCCGGTAATACCTCATATCACTTTGCGGCCTCACGCACGGTATCCCCACGGGTGTCATCTTACCATGGCCCGGGACCGTTTGCGCCTTTTGGCTCACGTATATGATAGTGTCGCTAGCATCCATATGACAGAGAACCCGGGCCGACATGGCTAGTCGTGAACCCAAAGCGGCACTAACCCATGGGGACATGCATACATGAATCACATCGAGCATGTCGGTCATCAACGTATGAATCCGGGCTGTAGCACTGGGCTAACAGGACTCCGGTAACCTGGGCTGTAGCAGGCTAGGCAGGACTCTAGATGTCACCGCGTGACATTTCCCCGAAGGGACAGACATAGGGACGAAGTGAAACACATGCCGGCCAGTCAAGTGTCCAAAGCAGTAGTGTTGGGCTAGCAGGACTCCGGTGAACCGGGCTGTAGCGGACTACTATCGCTCATGAAGCACTAGACTACATTTCCCCATATGAGAGGCTGCCAAGGATAAACAACTAGATTGTCGGATCCCACACATACCAAGCATTTCAAACATACACACAATATGCTCAATATGTGTAAATACAACATGGCATCACAACATAACTCTACGACTAAATATTTATTCATTAGGCCCGAGGAGCGAGATATTACAAACATGGGTCTCATGACCCAACATTCAGAGTATCAAGCAACAAGCACAAGCGAAGCTTAACATGTCCGAGTACGTACATCTACAAATGAAAAAGGCCGAGAAGCCTGACTATCTACCAGATCCTGTCGAGGGCACAAGATCGTAGCTGAGGTAACAAGCTAAACGTCGAAGTCCACGCGGAACTACTAGCGAGACTGACGCCTCTCTGCAAAACATAAAATAAGCAAATGTGAGTACAAATGTACTCAACAAGACTTACATCAGAACTAACTACATATGCATCATTAACAACAAAGGGGGTGGTGGAGTTTGACTGCAGCAAGCCAGCTTTGACTCGGTGGCTATCCTGAACTACGACTGCAAGTAACTCTTTTGAGGTGGCGCACACGAGTCCACGTATTCACCATATCAATACACCACTATGGATTCGATCCCGTCTTCCTACGAGAACGCCATCCATAGCACTCACGCTTGTCTTGCGCATTTTATAGTATCCACTTTCACTTGTCTATGAGCTGATATAGGCAACCCAGTAGTCCTTCTCCGTGGACACGGCTATTCGAATAGATCATTTATAACCCTGCAGGGGTGTACTTCTTCACACACGCTCTCTCCACTTATCGCCGTTTACACGACATGTACTCGGCAACCTTCAAGCGGAAGCCCAGCGAGGGTGTCGGCCATGGCCTACCTAAACACTCAAGTCCCTAGTACAGGTTTATCGCCTATTCGGGTTCCATCCGCAGGGAGTCCGGCCGAGGTTTCCACTAACGGCCCCGAACGATGTGTCCAGGGTTCCCGAGATACCAAACGGGCATTCGGTACACCGGGCCACAGTGTATCTACTGCATCATAGCTCACCCCAAGGGTCAGCGCTACGCACGGCCTCCAACACATATCCTACAAACACCAGAAACTAGTTGCAACTCCTGGACAGAGAACAAGGATGGTTAAGAAGCTGAGAGGGTCCATTGGTTTCAGGACCAATGCGTGGTAGTAACTGTTTCATGGATCACAAACACAGAACTCAGTTCCTGAGGACGGCTGCAATGAGACAACCCACCATGTACTCCTACATGGCCTCTCACCGCTACCTTTACCAAATCGTGTTCACACACTTAGCTCACACACAGAGGGACATGTTCACACAACCATTCCAATTCATTCCCGATGAATCAGACCTGACTCAACTCTAAGCAAGAGTGTGGCTTGAGAAACAAGCATGAATGAGTAGGCACAACAGGGCTCAAACAACTCCTACTCATGCTAGTGGGTTTCATCTATTTATGTGGAATGACAGTCATGCAGAGGATAAAGGGGTTCAGCTACATGCAGCAAGTAATGATGAATCGTTGTTGTCCTAATGCAGTAAAAGAGAGCAGGAGCGAGAGAGTGGGATTGTATCGGAATGAACAAGGGGGTTTTTCTTACCTAGCACTTCCGAAGATAATATAGCTCTTCATCAGTGTCATCGATCTCATCGTCGAAACCACGTCTATCAAGAGGGAACAACCACCGACAAACAAGAAGAAACACAATCAATGCAATGCACAAACAAATGAATGACATGTCATGTTAAGGAACTGAATTGACCTAATGCAGCAGTAAGCCAAGTTAATTGAACTGGAATTCAAACAAGGTTAAACTCCAACTCCAAATGCTAGTTCATAAATTACCCTAATCATGATTCATCCTATTTAGTGAGGTTAACTTGATCAAACACGCATGAAAGTGGTACAGATGGATAGATTGGATTTTTCTGATAATTTTTCATATATAAATTATTTCAATCTGAGCTACGGTTGAATTACTATGAATTTTAGAAGTTTAGAATATTTTCTGGAATTTCCTGAATTAAAATAAATCCGTAAAAAAAGAGTTGTTGCGTCAAGATTAGGTCATGCCGACATCAGCAGGTCAACAGCGGTCTAGGTCAAACCTGACGTGTGGGATCCACACGTCAGTGACACAGACTGGTTTGGGTGGATGACAGGTGGGCCTAGTCAACTGCCACGCCAGCAAAGTCAACCTGACATGTGGGCCCGGTGGGTTAGTCTAATTTAAACAGGGAATAATTCTGGGGTTAATCTAGCACGTGGGGCCCATCCGTCAGTGGCACAGTGATCAGCTAATTGCGTCATTAGTGTTAACTAAGTGTGCCACGTCGGCTCGCCGGAGTCCCACCAGCGGTGACCAAATCTACGGCGGAAGCTCGCCGGGGCTGCGCTATAGGCGGCGTATGGACGCGCGAAGGCCACCAGAAGGTAGCCCGAGCATGCCCGCATCTAGCTAGCCGCACGGGAGGCCGCGTGGTCACCAGAATCGACGACGGCGAGCGCACCCGCGGTGGCCGGAGTTCGGACGTGGAAGGGGTCGATGCTACGGTGCACTAGAGGAGAAACCGAAAGGCGCTGTGGGCTCCTGGGAGGGCGGCGAACATGGTGACGCGCTCAGGCGCAAGCTGGGGTGGCCCTGGCCACGGCGGTGAGGAACTACGGCGGCGATGAGCTCTCGGGTCTGGTGGTTAGTGCGGCTACGGCACGCAAACGAGGAAGAGAGGAGAGGAAAAACGACGAGGTGCTCACGGCGAGGCCTTCGGGGTGCTCGGTAGGCTCGGGGGAGGTCCAGTGCAGGCGGAACGGCGGTGAAGATCTCGACGGACCGGGGTTGAAGAAGACGGCGTGGTCGTCGTTTGAGAGCGTCCGGGCTTGCGCTTGTTGAGGGGAAAGCTTCACGGCGTCGAGGCGGACAACGGGGATAGCACGGAGAGGCGTGGGGACGGCTGTGGCCGCGGTGGTCGGCGATGGTGGCGAGGGTGGCGTTCGGCCGTGCGCGTGAGGAACAGAGGAGGGTGGGAAGCACGGGAGAGTGAGAGAGATCCAGGGGAGGGTCGAGCGATGCACGTGGCGCTCGGGCCGACTCCAGCAGCGGCAAGCAAGCAGGAGGTGGCCGGACGCGTGCTCGGGCGCGCCGGCCACGCGCTCGTCCTCCTGGCTAGGGGAAGACGATAGGGAGGAAAGCGGTGGTGGGCTGGGCCGGCCAGCTGCAGTGCTGGGCCGGTCAGGTGGGCTGTGCAGGTGGGCTGGAGAGGTAAGTCCAGGTAAGGTTTCTCTCCTCTCTGCTTTTCCTGTTTTTGTTTTTATTTGTTTCTGTTCTGTGTTTTGAAATAGTAAAAATACTATTCCATTTACGAAAAACCTGAAAATATTCGGAGGCACATTTGAAAATATTCTCAACAGCCTAAAAATACCTTCAAGATTATTTGGGCATTTTAAATTATTTATAGGGTTTAAATTGCCCAAATGCAAATACTTATGGCTTGGTGCAAAAATCCAGAATAGCCTCCAAAAATATGAAACCATTTTTGGCAGAGGGTTTAGCCAGTACCAAAGATGGTGAACATTTATGAAGGGCATTTTGGGTTCATTGAAAAGTTTTAAGTTTGAACCTAGTTGAATTCATTTGGTGCTAGGGTTTCAACATCCCCATTTCAAGTTTCTTAGGAATTTAAACATGATGACATGATGAGCAAGCAAAGTCAAGCAAGGCTAATCTGGGGCTGTGACAACTCACCTCCACTAAACAAGAATCTTGTCCCGAGATTCCAGACGTGAGATAAGAAGACAGAGGGGGCACAAACTATCACGGTCTTCACGATCCAAGTTGCACTTCATAAGAACGTTGATTCGAACATCATCATGATATTGACATCTTGCTTTGAGAACTCCATCCAACACGACAATGGAAAGAGAGGGAGGCTCTACATGATTCGATCTTTACGAAGATCAAGTAAACATGATCAACTCACGGAATGAGATGTAGAAACATCTCGAGTTGAGGCACAAAACACATTGAGAGGGATGGAAGAACAAACAACGAGGTTTGATTTGGTGGCATCAATTCCATGCTTAGAGAGATGGTGGATTGTATCAAGGTGGCGAGGAAATAATTGCCAGGATTCCGTAACGGGGCACCTTGGGAAAAGTGACTCGTTGAGCTGTTCCCTTAAGTGGCAAAAAGAACTACTTTTGATCCATAGATCATTGGAACTCTTTATACCAGCCTAAGGCAATCACAATCGATCATTTGAAAGAGTTCAAAAGAATGACATACTCGGACTAGAATGGATGATGTGGACTACCTTGTTGAAGACAACGCGATGGATGATTTTGCTTATCATCAGAAATGGATGGGACCCATGGTAAGTACACTTTTGAGGATGATCCTAGACATCAATTACTGAGAGGGGCAGCCCATGGAAATTGGCACAATGGGGTGCAAGCTAGGAACAAAATGCAACTGTTGGGAATGTTCCAACCCTCATATCTGCCTGAGATTCAGATCCGATTGGTAATAGGATACCCGGACTCAAGATGTCCGAAAGGAAGGGTGCAACACAAATCGATTTAGATGATGTTGCGAGATTCTCGGAGATGGACTATGGTAGTGAGCTCCAAAACATGAGCGGTTCTCGCTACAAACATGTGAACACGCTGTCCTGCATAAGCATGGCCACGTAGTAGTCTTATGATAAAACACTACCGAAGTTCGATTAAGAACCATCATTGCGGATAACGAAGTCCATACATAAGTCCGGATTAGCTCTTAGGAAGGAACTTCTTCTCCTTGAACAAATCAATCAGTGGCTTGGGGTGCTAGGAATTGCATATGGAATGAAGATGATCACCATCGCACCATAGAATACTTTGCACAGGCATGACTGACTTGGGATGATTCCAGAGGAAGCAAAACAAACCTTTCTCAAATTCATGGCGGCAACTTACACCTAAAGCACATGAATTCGAGGAAGTCACTTCTTCCATCCAAGCATAGGCTTCATGAACGGAACACGAAGGCATTGCTTACAAAGTTTTCAACACTAGGTTGATGTTCAACATGAATCATGGGGGAGACAAAATGCTGCTGATGAGCTCAACAACAACTCATCGGAATTTCCATATCACTGGAGTTCCACCAACATGTGAACACGGTGATAGTATTGGTCAGACCAAGAGATGCAATGGTGTATGCTTGAGGGGTCAACCACGAGTAAGACAACATTACGAACATCGATGGTACTGATTTGATTTGGCGATAGCCCACACTCAAATCAAAGGATTGATAAGACAATAGGTCCAAGAATCGATCACAGGACCAATCGATGAAGATATCATCTTTCTTCAACACACACTACACAAGAATATCCCTTTGGAACGAACTAAGTTAGGCAAGCTTTTATCTTCCAACTCTCCAAGTTGTTGTCTAGCTTAACCAACTAGCTCAGGGATATCCAACACAGATTCTTGGAGAAAGGGTGGTTCACAAGAAACCAACTTGATCACGAGCTCAACATAATAGTTAGGAAACAACCCGGTAACACTTCCAAGAAGATATTTGGAAAGTCACGAACCACCGGTATGTTACTAAGCTCGAGAACAATCTTGCTTTTGAGGGCAAGACGATATGATCGAAAGAGCAAGGGATTGATATAATCCTAACTCATTGGTCGAAGAGTGCACCAGAATAAGGACTAGGTAGCACGATCAATCTTAGGATGATGATTTAATAACCAACACGCTAAGAATGAGATTATTATCCATTAACTACCAAGCAACGAGGTTGCTAGGAGTATCGATTTCACACATCACAGTTCACTTGTCGGCATTCCGGTTACAACAACACGGAACCGAGGAATGAATAATGATAGCGAGAAGTATCACTGCGTCAAGAATTCATAGGAGGTGGTTCAACTCTCATGACACTCTTGACATAAAGATGGTAACAATCCAGATGGAACAGACTCAAAAGCTGGGTTGGCATTTTGATCTGCGGGATACAACTACTTTGACCCAATCCTCGAAATGGACAAGGTACTATGGTTTGTTTCTCCAAGTCATTCCGAAATAGAATGGCTTGACGGACCACAAGATTAGTGGCAGCGATGAACACGAATGCATAACTACTCCTGACTATCAATCGATAGACGAGGGCCGGAAAACAACTAAAGAGGGACAACTCAAAGGAACACATGTTTTTCTGAGTTGTGAATGCATGGATTAGTATGTCGAACAAATTCAGCATATTTCTTCTGGATAACCCATGCAGAGAGGTTGAACTGGCAGAGTCGCAAAATAGAATGGAGAACCCATCAAGAGCACTCTTGTCGTGATCTCTTGGTTCAAGGAACTTCTGCCATATCGGTTCATGGTATTTGAAAGAAAGAAATACCACGGACCTCGAGGACTAATGCAAAGGTTACTAATAACCTAAGGGAGCTAGCAATTACTATCAACATGAAGTAAGTAGGGTGAATCTCGGGTTCAAGAACCCAAGAATAGAATACCTACTACTAAATGGCATCACGGGATGCTTTCAAGAATAATGGTCAGAATCATCACACTGGGGATACAAAAGCATTGCTAAATTGCTAGGTGACTTCCTAAACACCTAGGGTCATAATAATAGCTCCAACATCTACGCCGAGGCAACAAAGTACCTCAAATTACCGATTAGTGTGCTTATTCTGACCAAAAATGACATCGGGAATGGAAGGAAAGGATTTGCAAATGCATCAGACTATTTAGAGACCTGGGATGACTCGGACAGCATAACGGCTGTAAATGCTCAAAATGATTTGAGACATCCTGCAAAAATGGTGACATGACCACTCAACATCACAATATCAAGGTTCCGAGATCAACAGTTATCATACAGAAATAGTAGGAACTGAACTGGGCTTAGAAGTCTATGGATTATTAACACGTCATCCTTGATAGATAGATGAGAAGCCTAGTTCTTAAACCCCATAGAAGAGAAGAGGATGACTCAGATCAGAAGGCCATGAGGTATAAGGAGTAAAAAGAGCCTTACGTTCCCTTCCCCAATCAACTCCCTTACATAACTAAAGCATTTCTAGACACAACTTCACCAGTTTGGCTTGGTAATCCTCAGCAACAGCTCGATACCAACACTGTCAGACCCGATTCCAAGTCACATCGATCTAGCCGGTAACACCTCATATCACTTTGCGGCCTCACGCACGGTATCCCCACGGTGTCGCCTTACCATGGCCCGGGACCGCTTTGTGCCTTTTGGCTCACGATATGATAGTGTCGCTAGCATCCATATGACAGAGAACCGGGCCGACATGGCTAGTCGTGAACCCAAAGCAGCACTAACCCATGGGGACAGGCTTACATGAATCACATCGAGCATGTCGGTCATCAACGTATGAATCCGGGCTATAGCACTGGCTAACAAGACTCGTAACCCGGCTGTAGCAGGCTAGGCAGACTCGGATGTCACCGCGTGACATTTCCCGAGGCGACGTATATAGGGACGAAGTGAAACACATGCCGCCACCAAGTGTCCAAAGCAGTAGTGTTGGGCTAGCAGGACTCCGTGAACCGGTCAGAAGCGGACTACTATCGCCAGAAGCACTAGACTACATTTCCCCATATGAGAGGCTGCCAAGGATAAACAACTAGATTGTCGGATCCCACACATACCAAGCATTTCAAACATACACACAATATGCTCAATATGTGTAAATACAACATGGCATCACAACATAACTCTACGACTCAAATATTTATTCATTAGGCTCCGAGGAGCGAGATATTACAAACATGGGTCTCATGACCCAACATTCAAAGCATTCAAGCAACAAGCACAAGCGGAAGCTTAACATGTCTGAGTACAGACATCTACAAATGAAAAAGGCTGAGAAGCCTGACTATCTGCCAGATCCGGCCGAGGGCACAAGATCGTAGCTGAGGTAACAAGCTAAACGTCGAAGTCCACGCGGAACTACTAGCGAGACTGACGCCTCTCTGCAAAACATAAAATAAGCAAATGTGAGTACAATTGTACTCAGCAAGACTTACATCAGAACTAACTACATATGCATCATTATCAACAAAGGGGGTGGTGGAGTTTGACTACAGCAAGCCAGCTTTGACTCGGTGGCTATCCTGAACTACGACTACAAGTAACTCTTTTGAGGTGGCGCACATGAGTCCACATATTCACCATATCAATAAACCACTATGGATCCGATCCCGTCTTCCTACGAGAACGCCATCCATAGCACTCACGCTTATCTTGCGCATTTTATAGTATCCACTTTCACTTGTCTATGAACTGATATAGGCAACCCAGAAGTCCTTCTCCGCGGACACGGCTATTCGAATAGATCATTTATAACCCTGCAGGGGTGTACTTCTTCACACACGCTCTCACCACTTATCGCCGCTTACACGACATGTACTGCAACCTTCAAGCGGAAGCCCAGCGAGGGTGTCGGCCACGGCCTACCTAAACACTCAAGTCCCTAGTCCAGGTTTATCGCCTATTCGGTTCCATCCGCAGGAGTCCGGCCGAGGTTTCCACTAACGGCCCCGAACGATGTGTCCAGGGTTCCCGAGATACCAAACGGGCATTCTGTACACCGGGCCATGGTGTATCTACCGCATCATAGCCCACCCCTAGGGTCAGCGCTACGCACGGCCTCCAACACATATCCTACAAACACCAGAAACTAGTTGCAACTCCTGGACAGAGAACAAGGATGGTTAAGAACCCGAGAGGGTCCATTGGTTTCGGGCCCAATGCGTGGTAGTAACTGTTTCATGGATCACAAACACAGAAGACAGTTCCTGAGGACGGCTGCAATGAGACAACCCACCATGTACTCCTACATGGCCTCTCACCGCTACCTTTACCAAATCGTGTTCACACACTTAGCTCACACACAGTAGGACATGTTCACACAACCATTCCAATTCATTCCCGACGAATCAGACCTGACTCAACTCTAAGCAGTAGCAGGCATGACAAACAAGCATGAATGAGTAGGCACAACAGGGCTCAAACAACTCCTACTCATGCTGGTGGGTTTCATCTATTTACTGTGGAATGACAGGTCATGCAGGGGATAAAGGGGTTCAGCTACCGCAACAAGTAACAGATGAATCGTTGTTGTCCTAATGCAGTAAAAGAGAGCAGGAGCGAGAGAGTGGGATTGTATCGGAATGAACAAGGGGGTTTTGCTTGCCTGGCACTTCCGAAGATAATATAGCTCTGCATCAGTGTCATCGATCTCATCGTCGAAACCACGTCTATCGAGAGGGAACAACCACCGACAAACAAGAAGAAACACAATCAATGCAATGCACAAACAAATGAATGACATGTCATGTTAAGGAACTGAATTGACCTAATGCAGCAGTAAGCCAAGTTAATTGAAGTGGAATTCAAATAAGGTTAAACTCCAACTCCAAATGCTAGTTCATAAATTACCCTAATCATGATTCATTCTATTCAGTGAGGTTAACTTGATCAAACATGCATGAAAATGGTACAGATGGATATATTGGATTTTTCTGATAATTTTTCATATATAAATTATTTCAATCTGAGTTACGGTTGAATTACTATGAATTTTAGAAGTTTAGAATATTTTCTGGATTTCCTGAATTAAAATAAATCTAGAAAAAGAGTTATTGCGCCAAGATTAGGTCATGCCGACCTCAGCAGGTCAACAGCGGTCTAGGTCAAACCTGACGTAGGGATCCACACGCCGCTGACACAGATCGGTTTGGGTGGATGGCAGTGGGCCTAGTCAATCGCCACGCCAAAGAAAGTCAACTCGACATGTGGGCCCGCTGGGTTAGTCTAATTTAAACAGGAATAATTCCGGGTTAATCTAGCGTGGGGGCCCATCCGCTGCTGGCACAGTGATCAGCTAATGGCGTCATTAGTGTTAACTAAGTGTGCCACCTCGGCTCGGCGGTGACCAAATCTACGGCGGAAGCTCGCCGTGGCTGCACTATAGGCGGCGTATGGACGCGCGAAGGCCACCAGAAGGTAGCCCGAGCATGCCCGCATCTAGCTAGCCGCACGGGAGGCCGCGTGGTCACCGGAATCGACGACGGCGAGCGCACCCGCGGTGGCCGGAGTTCGGACGTGGAAGGGGTCGACGCTACGGTGCACTAGAGGAGAAACCGAAAGGCGCTGCGGGCTCCTGGGAGGGCGGCGAACATGGTGACGCGCTCACGCGCAAGCCGGGTGGCCTCGCCACGGCAAAGGAGGAACTACGGCGGCGATGAGCTCTCGTCCGGTGGTTAGTGCGCTACCGCACGCAAACGAGGAAGAGAGGAGAGGGAAACGATGAGGTGCTCACGGCGAGGCCGCTGGGTGCTCGATAGGCTCGGGAGGTCCGTGCAAAGCGGAACGACGGTGACGATCTCGACGGACGGGGTTGAAGAAGACGGCGTGGTCGCTGCTTGAGGGCGCCCGGCTTGCGCTTGTTGAGGGGAAAGCTTCACGGCGTCGAGGCGGACAGCGGGGATAGCACGGAGAGGCGTGGGGACGGCTGTGGCTGCGGTGGTCGGCGATGGTGGCAAGGGTGGCGTTCGGCCGTGCGCGTGAGGAACAGAGGAGAGGGGGGGGGAAGCACGGGAGAGTGAGAGAGATCCAGGGAGGGTCGGGCGATGCACGTGGCGCCGGGCCGACTCCAAAGAGCGGCAAGCAAGCAGGAGGTGGCTGACGCGTGCTCAGGCTGCCGCCACGCGCCTGCCCTCCCCGGCTAGGGGAAGATGACAGGAGGAAAGGTGGTGGGCTGGGCCAGCCAGCTACAAAGGCTGGGCGGTCCGTGGGCTCATGCAGTGGGCTGGAGAGGTAAGTCCGTAAGGTTTCTCCTCTCTGCTTTTCCTGTTTTTGTTTTATTTGTTTCTGTTTTGTGTTTTGAAATAGTAAAAATACTATTCCATTTACGAAAAACCTGAAAATATTCGAAGGCACATTTGAAAATATTCTCAACAGCCGAAAAATACCTTCAAGATTATTTGGGAATTTTAAATTATTTATAGGGTTTAAATTGCCCAAATGCAAATACTTATGGCTTGGTGCAAAAAATCCAGAATAGCCTCCAAAAATATGAAACCATTTTTGGCAGAGGGTTTAGCCAGGACCAAAGATAGTGAACATTTATGAAGGGCATTTTGGGTTCATTGAAAAGTTTTAAGTTTGAACCTAGTTGAATTCATTTGGTGCTAGGGTTTCAACATCCCCATTTCAAGTTTCTTAGGAATTTAAACATGATGACATGATGAGCAAGCAAAGTCAAGCAAGGCTAATCTGGGGCTGTGACAGAATAGGATTCATCATCTTTCTGCAAGTCTTGTGAAGAACTGCATTTACACGTTCCATCATATTGGGTATCATTGACGTCAAGTTTGTTGGCCATTACATTGCTCCGTGAGGTTCTTGTGGATAAATAAGTCTGTGCAACTATATCTGACATGCATGGAAGACAACTAGTAGTTAGATTTATGTAATGAGTGCCTGTAGGACACGACATAAATAGTAGGACTGGGGTTAACTAGCAGCAACAGGTCTCAAAAACTAAAGGGAGAACACAGATGAAAGCTATAGAATATGTATCGTTTGTACTCTAGGTTAACAAGATGGCACACAAATGTATTAAAGTACTACATAGGTAATACTAGAAGTGGTATGATACTATTATCACGAGCCCGTGGGTTAGCATTGGCTGATGGATGATAACTATGGAACAGCGTTACCTAAAGAACAAGTCTCTTAGCTGAACTATGGAACAACATTAACTCCTGAACAAGACCCATAAGAGATCGGCATGAATATACAGTGAAATGTGATAATCTATTTTCCATGCATCGATGAATAACAAAGCCATAAATGTTGCACACAGGTAAGATGAGGGTACAACCTATCTGGCCGCCATCCATAGGAGTGAGCATCATGTGCTGACCTGTCGATGGCCCTGCAGTTGTTGTGGCTGTCCATGTCGGGCACACACATTCGATGCGGGGAACTGTTGAGTGGGGACTATAGCTCCCTTCTGGTTGGAGCAGCGGCGGTGAGTTGGAAGATGGTGTGGCTGAAGATGTAGAAAACACATAATGTTAAGAATGACACATATCTCTGATCTGAAGAAATACCCTAAGAGATCAACAACAAGGTACGAGAGTGGTCACACGTCTGTTGAGTGAAGACTAAATTGGGGTCACACGATTTTATTTTATTTTGGTACTGTACGATCTACGCCGGATGGCTTGATGGCCGTCTTGTACCTCCCGACTGACACTGTTCGGAGTCTTCCCCGAAGAGCCAGCGACCACCGGTAGAGCAGCCTGCCTCCGTTGTCCGTGGTCCCGACCAAAACCCCGCTCCCCGCCCCACCACACTGTCGTGGTTACGCCGCCCCCGGGCTGATCCACAAAGACTCGCCATCATCCAGATCCGGCGGCGGCAGTACCTGATGACCCACAAGTATAGGGGATCAATTGTAGCTCTTTTCGATAAGTAAGAGTGTCGAACCCAACGAGGAGCAGAAGTAAATGACAAGAAGTTTTCGGTAATGTAATGTCTGCAAGCGCTGAAATTGTAAGTAGTGTAGTAGTTTGATAGCAAGATAATTTGTAACGAGAAAGTAACGATAGTAGTAACAATAGTGCAGCAAGGTAGCCCAATCCTTTTGAGGCAAAGGACAGGCCAAAGCGGTCTGTTATGATAAGCAAAGCGTTCTTGAGGATACACAAGAATTTCATCTAGTCACTTTCATCACGTTGGTTTGATTTGTGTTCGCTACTTTGATAATTTGATATGTGGGTGGACCGGTGCTTAGGTGTTTTTCTTACTTGAAGAAACCTCCTACTTATGATTAACCCTCCCGCAAGCATCCGCAACTACGAGAAAAGTATTAAGAATAAATTCTAACCATAGCATTAAACTCTAGTATCCAATCGGTCCCTTATGGAACATCACATAAACTGGGGTTTAAGTTTCTGTCACTTTCGCAACCCACCATCTAATTGCTACTCCACAATGCATTCCCTTAGGCCCAAAATATGGTGAAGTTAGTCGACGTTCACATGACACCACTAAGGGAATCACAACATACATACTATCAAAATATCGACCACATATCAAATTCACAAGGTTACTTGCAAAATGATTTCTCCCGTGACCTCAGGAACAAAAGTAACTACTCATAAATAATAAACATGCTCATGATCAGAGGATTATTAAGTAGCATAATGGATCTGAACATATAATCTTCCATCAAATAAACCATATAGTAATCAACTACAAGATGTAATCAACACTACTAGTCACCCACAAGTACCAATCTATAGTTTCGGTAACAAGATTGAATACATGAGATGAACTAGGGTTTGAGAGGAGATGGTGCTGTTGAATATGTTGATGGAAATTGCCCTCCCCAAGATGGGAGAGTTGTTGGTGATGACGATGACGATGATTTCCCCGAGGGGAAGTTCCCCAATGAATCGCCCACGGGAGGGCAAAAGTGCTCCTGCCCAAGTTCCGCCTCGAGACGGCGGTGTTCTGTCCCGAAAGCCTTCTCTTATTTTTTCTAGATCAAAATGACTGATAAACCAAAAGATGGGCACCGGAGGTGGGCCGAGGTGGCCACAACCCACCAGGGCGAGCCAGGGGGGCCTGGCACGCCCAGGTGGGTTGTGCCCATGTGGTGGCCCCCCTCTGGTGGTTATTGGCTCCAGTATTTATTAAATAATCCATAAAAAATCTCCATGAAGTTTCAACTCATGGAGTTGTGCAGAATAGGTGGCCTGACGTAGCTTTTTCAGGTCCAAATTTCCAGCAGCAAGAATTCTCCCTCTTGGTGTGTACCTTGCAAATTATGAGAAAAGGCATTAGAATTACTCCAAAAAGCATTATTATGGATCAAAACATCAAAAATAACAGCAAGAAAACATGATGCAAAATGGACGTATCAACTCCCCCAAGCTTAGACCTTGCTTGTCCTCAAGCGAAAACCGAAATCGAAAAACATGTCCACATGCTTTAAGAGAGAGGTGTCGATAAAAAAATACGGACATAGAAGCATCATGTTGATTATTATAACATCAACAAATTTAAACATAAGACTTTTACCATACACTTCTCATGAATAAGTAATAGTTCATCACATAATCGTAGTATAAAGCAAAAACTCTATTAGAAACCAACAAACTATGTTCTCAGTCAACTTTGTAACAACAATTAATCATCTTTTTGGGAAGGGTCACATGTCAGAGCCTTTAGGAAAGTCCACATACTCAACCATCATATAGTATTCCATGATTGCTAACACTCACCTTGTACTCATGATCAAAACGTTTCAACCAGACACATAGAAAGATAGGGGCTTATAGTTTCGCCTCCCAACATACTCACCTCAAGGGTGATGTCAACAATAATAACTCATGCTATATATATTCAACTGGACATATGTGCCTAGATCTTTCCTCACCACATGATGCTTGCCAAAAGAGAAAAATAAAAGGGAATAGAGGGTGAACTTTGACTCTTTGCATAAAAGTAAATACATGAAAGTAAAAGATAGACCCTTCATAGAGGGAAGCAGATGTTGCCATGCGCTTATTTGTTTGCATGCTCAATCCCTTAGTGCAAGAGAACGTCACGTTATATTGCCCCTTAAGATGACAACCTTTATTATGCAATCTGTCACTTTTATTCTTTGTCAACCAAGTTCGTACAATGCTCAATTTTCTAACACACTAAATGTTCTCACATATTTAGAAGCAATTTTTATTGCCTTTTTGCATCGATGACAACTTAATTGAGGGATCTTGCTCAATGCCTAGGTAGGTATGGTGGACACTTGAAAAAGATTTGGGTTTATGGGTTTTTGGATGCACAAGTAGTATCTCTACTTAGTGCGGAATTTTTGGCTAGCAAAGATAGGGGCAAGCACCACATGTTGAAGGATCTATGACAATATGACTTCTATGTGAATATAAACAAACATAAATCATTAAGTTGTCTTCCTTCTCCAACGTCAACAATTTTGGCATATAATATTTTGATGAGGGCTCACAATCACAAAAGATTTCTAGGATAGTATATTTATATGTGAATCTTCTCTTCCCTTATTAATTCTTTCATTAGTTGCATCATTGACTAATGCTATGTTTGTCGATCTCTAATAAAATTTTCTACTTATACTTTTCCTTATGTGGTGCTATCACCTACCATAGGATTAGTATATGATCTATTTATTTGTTTACTTTCTTTTATTCATTCACTTCTTCTTTCTTATTTCTTTTCTTTATTTGCAACAAGAAAGTAAAGAAAGCAAAAACTCGAACTAAACTTTATTACATAACTTGCACACGATGACAATGATAGATCACTAAGAAAACTCTCAAAAAGAAAGGATCGAACTAAACTTTATTTCATCTAAAGCAAAAAGATCGAACTAGGATAAGTAAAAGCAAAAAGATAGTGGGATGATACAATACCGGTGTCGGCGCTCGGGAACGGGGTCCCAGACTTGCTCTGCTCATGCCTGCTGCGTGGCTCAAAGGAGGCCCAGATGGCCCATCTTCACCAACACAAGCTCAAGACCTCGCGAGGGGCTGGAGATTGCTGGGCGGACGACCAAGAGCTTCTCAGCGCGCCTCGTCAGGCTGGCTCATGAGGAGGCGAGAACTCAAGGCGGGTACCTCGCGAGGTGCTCGTGGACGCAAGCCATGACGCACCGAGGGCGCCAGGCGGGTGCCAGCCCGCAGCGGTCCTCCTTTCCTCTTTGGTGCAAAGGGGCAAGCGAGGCAAGAGTATCAAGCAAAGGCATCCGTTTCGGTGCAACAAGACCAAGACCAGCCCCAACGGCTGGAATGCAGTCATCGTGGAGCCCAAGCAGGCGTCACCAGAGCCTTTGGCAAAGCGAGGACCAACTTTAGTCGTGATAAGTGTACCCGCTGTTCCCCTTCAAATGGCTAATTGTTGGTGCCCTTCCGCCAATATTTGGGAAGAGGCCCAGGCCTTCGCCTATAAATAGGGGTAGCCACACTCAGAGAGGGAGAGGACGAAGGACGATCGGATCGAGCATTCGAATCCGAGAGAGAGAGAAACCTGCTCTCAAGCTAGAGCGACGGGCACCACTTAGCAGTTCATCACACCCACCAAGAACAGGCCTCGCGAGGCTGTTCTTCCCTGCACTGCTTCTTCGTCAGCCCCAAAGGCAATCCACACAGTAGTAGGGTATTACACCACAACGGTGGCCGAACTAGTATAAATCTTATGCCTCTTGTGTTGTTCTTGTTAGTAGTTTAGGTCCTTCGATTCGGGCGAGGTACGAGACGGTGGAGGGTCGGATCTCCGCGCACACCAGAGTTCGAACTCTAGGGTCTGCCGAACCCGTGATCCGGCATCCGGCGCGCTGTAGGTGCGCCGAGTCCGCCTTTCTGCCACTCGCCCCGCCGCATCGCCATCGGCATGACAGCGACTGCTGGCAACCCAGATCCATGGGCGGCGTGGACCGCCCACGCAGAGCCACTCGCCGGGCGACTTCGCGTTCTAGGCAGCTCGCGGTCCGCAGGGCGCAGCGGGCCGCGGGCGACGCGGACAGGCTCCGAGGACGCTCACACCGCGACAGGCGCGGTCGGCAGCAAGAGCCTCCAACCATGCCGCGACCACATCACCCTACACCCCCGAGAGCAGGCGAACTCGAGGGCTGCGCTCATAGTGGCCCGATAGCTGTTGCAGTGCAGGCTGCTGGAGAGCGGCCGCAACGTGCTGCTGGAGCGAGTGGCGGAGCTCCTGGGCTTCGCCGCCTCGGGGGCTCACCCCTTCTGCACCCAACTCCCACCTCAGGCCGAGGGCGGCCCGCACGGGGCTCCACGCGCGCCCACGGGCTCCAAAGCTACTCCAGCACCGGCGAAGCTGTCAGCGCCGGGCCGGTGGCGGGGTTGCCCCCGCCCCCAGCCCGCGGAGAAGAAGGACTCGACGCAACTCACGGCCCTGGTGGACCGCCGCGCCACCACCCCGCGGCGGGTGCATCGAGCAGAGCAGCGCGGCACGCTCAGCACTACGGCGTGGCCTTCGGGATGACGGCGCCGGAGGAATACGTGCCCCACATGATGGACCAGGGGCACCCGCATGAGGGAGAACAAGACTCGCTCCCCAGCCCAATATGGGGGGATGAGGCGCCAGAAGCCGCGCTCTTCCAGGAGTCTCGAGATGGTCCCACTGGTCATGCCGGGGGCGACGATTATCGGGTACCGCTACTTCCTCAAGAGAAAACATACACTAACCATAGGTCGCAGGAGGTACAGGTCGCCACGGCGAGCAGCTGCCCCGCTCCCGCGGTCTCCTACCCCTCGGGAGGGGGGCGCAGGGGGCTGCCGGAGAGGGGAAGAGATCCGGCATCACCACCGCGGCGTTCGGAGCAAGGCGTTCTCAGGAGGTTGGCCTCTCTGCTGGGAGGTGCCTCGTGGCCTGCCTCAAGGAGGACCCGTGGTCGCCTGGGAACTGGCTGGCGACCGCTCTACCCCACCGGGCGCGCCCTGGTTTCCGGTCGTCGTTGGTGGCACTAGAGTGTGGCGCAAGGCAGGGCCCTCGTCTGGCGATATGAAGCAAGGACGGTACTCAGAAGAAGGCCCAAGGCTCGTGAAGCTCGCCGCCTGCGACACTCTCACGTAATAATGAGTGGGCTGTACACACCCCGGAGTCTCAGGGGTGCCGGCCTCAGGCCCTGGGGCTCCCTCCTATGCCCAGTAGCAGCACTTAGCTCCGCGCTGGTGAGAAGACGTCCAAGACTAGACTACGTGCCGGACGCGCCTTTTTCTCGCTTTCATTTGGTTTTCCTCCGCTGTCGCTTTCCCCGCTGGATTTAAGTTGAATTTGAGCTTGAAGATTTGCGGTATTCGGGAAAGGGGTGCTTAGTCTCGTTCGAGCAAATCTCTCGTGTTTCGGTTACAATTCCGCCTCAGTTCCCTCCCCTCGCGAGCCCCTCGCGAGCCGGGCCAGGCCAAGCTCGCGCACAGTCCAGCCTGTCGCCGCCGCGTCCCCTCCGGAGGGTTTTTGCTGCAGGTCCTACGGATTCGGTCGATATACACTCGGATTGCCGCAGCCTCCCGCAGGCTATCTCGGGGCTCGTACGAAACGAAGGTAAACCATCAAACTAGCGCGTCGTCTAGCCTACCACTTCGCGCGGGCGTATGGGAGATGTAACACCTACTAATACGAAGAACACAAGTTTTAAATGAGGGGCTCCCCCTCCCAAAATGCTCTCACCTCCATCAGGTCAAAAACTGAGTTCTATCCATGCAGGGTAATGGAACAAGGACAATACATGATCAGTCGGATAAATCCCCCAATGCATCCTCAGGGGCACCTCCCGAGCCGTTGCTGGCATCGCTGGCCTTGCCATCGCTGTCCGCGGATCGCCGGGCGGCGTCGGGCCATTCACCATGCCGCCTCATCGGCGCCACGACCACGCCGTCGCTATCCGGCGAAGGCCCCGACGAGGGCATCCACGTTGTCTTCCACCTGGCGCCAGTCGCCCGGACGGCTCGGGAATCGGGCGATGGCTGCGTCAAGTCGGCGGGGGTCCATGTCCCGAGATGATCAAGACACGAGAAAAGGCGCGCCAAGCACCGCTGCTCCTCTCCTCCACCAACCTGTCGGCCCTAACCGATCAAGGCCTCAGTCGTGCCACCACGCCGGTGAAGAACTGAAGGTTGCCGACGAATTGGTCAAGGTTCGGCTGGCCTACCGCCGCCTCGCAGATGTTATCCAAGGCCACGTTAGCTTTTTCCGAGCGTCATGAGCATGGGGCGGTGCTCATGCTCCAAGACTCTCCGCCGACGATCTCGTCCGCATTCAGCGCGCAAGAATGCCTCGGCCTCCTCCACCACCGCGGCGAAGAAGGAGCGCCTCCCGAGAGGTGGTGGACTCCTCTGCGCCACCTCAAGGGCGGCCTAAAGAGCATCGGCCCGCCGATAGCCTCCTCCGCTTGGTCCTCTAGGCAGCAGTCCTGCCTCAGCCTCAGCCTTGATCAACCCCAACCGCTCCAGTTTGGTTCGAGCGCGCCGCCGCCACTCGGCGTCCGACCTCCATGACGCTGGCTTCCGTGCGGCAACCTCATCCTCTGCCCGCCGCCAAGCACTCCCTCGTCTCCAAGCGCCAGACGTGCTGCTCGGGCGGCTTCAAGCGTCGGCGCCTCTTCACGCTTCGAGCTCCGCCGAGTCGCCTGGCCACCTTCATCGACGCAAGGGCTGCCTCGCGCAGCTCCCCTTGCTCCTCCAACGAGTGGCACCGGCTAGGGCTTCCGTGCCGCTCCTCCGCCGCCTCGCCGCCGTCGGCTGCCCGGCCACTTCGATGGCCCGAGAACAGGCCTCTCTCGAGGCTGCCACGACACCTGGCCTCTTCATCATCAAGCTCATGGCGGCGACGCGCAAGGGCGGCAGCGTCCTCCAGCTCGCGCCTCTCTGCAACTAGGCGCAGGCCCTCTGCCTCAAGGCGCGCATCTTCGTCAGTGAATTCTTCACCGAGAAGGCTCACCGCGTCGGCCGCCCTTCAAAGAAATCCTTGGCGAAGGGTGCGACGCTCCCGGGCGCGCTCGCGCACGTCCTCCACACCACCGACCGCCCCAGACGGGCGCAGGGAGCCGCGAATCAACACTCCCCCTCTGGGCAGGGGGCTAGGGGCTGGCACCCTCGCGACGGCCGGGCGCGCCGCGCCAGAAGCCCGACCTGGAGCCAGCCCATCCCCAGACGAGGGGCGCAGGAAGCGCCTCAGCCAATCGCCGTCCACGACCAGGCGAGAAGCCCACGGCAGGCTAGCTATGCCTCGGGAAGGCTCAGAAGGAAGGATCGCGAGGCGAGCAGGGTCGTGACGCGCTTCGGGACGGCTCACCTCGCCGGTCGCCCTCACCACAAGAACTCCGCTGCTTGGAGCACTCGAGGACTGGGGAGGGGGCGAAGCCGGGGAGGACGTCTCCTCACCCGTCTCCATGAGCTCGGCAGAAGGGACTGCAGGCAAGGATCAAGCATAAGCAGCATAAGGATCAGGAGCTGGAGAAGAGGAAAGCTTACTCATCAGTAGCGAAGTATTTCCTGCGCTTCAGCAAGTGACAAGGGTAATCATCGCCTAGGGCCTCCCTTCTCTTCTGGAGGGCCTCGAAGTTCACGCGGAAACGGCCCAAGATTTGGGCGCAGGATCAGCTCATGGCAAGGGAGAAGCATCGAGGCGGCTTGCTTGTGGCGCTCGCTTGACGCTGCTAGTCGCCTCACTAAGAGAAGCAGCAGAGGCCTCGGGGCCCCAGCCATGGGCGCTGCAGGGCTGCTCGCCGCCTCACCAAGCAGCAAAGATGAGCCTCAGGAGTTGCCCCCTCGCGAGCATCCGGAGGGGGTCCCTTCAGCCTCTGGCGGCTCGTACCTCCCTGCTCCACCACTTGAGGAGGAGCTGCCTTGGCCGACTGGAAGGGCTGTCGCCACCACTGGATTCTCGCGAGGCCCCTGGAGACCAGTGGGGCGCAGCCCCCATTCATCGAAGATAGGCATCTTGTTCACCAGATCACCCCTATTCCGGCAGCGGTACAACAAGGCCCCTTAATGTTGGATGCCACCGGGGTTAGGATCGCCAGTCAGGACCAGGATGTCAGGACCCCGATTCCAAGTCACATCGACCTAGCTGGTAACACCTCATATCACTTTGCGGCCTCACGCACGGTATTCCCACGGGTGTCGCCTTACCATGGCCCGGACCGCTTATGCGCTTTTTGGCTCACGATATGATAGTGTCGCTAGCATCCACATGACAAAGAACCCGGCCGACATGGCTAGTCGTGAACCCAAAGCGCACTAACCTATGGGGACAGCATACATGAAACACTTCGAGCATGTCGGTCATCAACGATGAACTCGGCTGTAGCACTGGCTAACAGGACTCCGTATCCCGGCTGTAGCAGGCTAGGCAGGACTCCAAGTATCACCGCGTGACATTTCAAGGGACAGACATAGGAACGAAATGAATCACATGCCGCCACCAAGTGTCCAAGCAGAGTGTCTGGGCTAGCAGGACTCGTGAACCGGGCAGTAGCGGACTACTATCGCCGTAAGCACGAGACTACATTTCCCCATATGAGAGGCTGCCAAGGATAAACAACTAGATTGTCGGATCCCACTCATACCAAGCATTTCAATTATACACGCATTATGCCCGATATGAGTAAATACAACAAGGCATCACAACAAAACTCTACAACTCAAGTACTTTATTTAAGAGGCTCCGAGGAGCCATACATAACATAGTCATACAGGTAGGGGTCACATGACCCAACACTCAAGTCATACAATCATACAAGCACATGCGAAGCAAAGTAGTCTGAGTACGACTCTAGAAAGAAAGAAAGCTTGTTGGAGCCTTTCTATCTACAATGGCCCTTCACAAGTCATAGATCGCCACCGGGTGGCTAGCTTACTCGTCAAGTCAACATCTACATAGAATCCGTCGGAGGGGTAGTATAGTCCTCTAAAAATATTGATTACAAACATGAGTACAAAAGTACTCAAAAAGTCTTACCACGTAATCCTATCATACATGCACATTCTCAAGGAAGGAAGTGGAGTTATTGCAGCAAGCCAGCTTTGACTCTTGGCTAAGCTATCCCACGTGACACCACTTTGTAAAGCATTTTGTCGCATACCAGTCCACTAATCACCATCACAATACTCCACCGTGGATCCTCTCTCGTCATCCCCGAGAGGGCCATCCACGATACTCACACTTATCTTGAGGCTTTTAGTAGTATCCATTTACTTGTCTATGAACTGATATAGGTAACCCAGAAGTCCTTCTCCGTGGACACGGCTATTCGAATAGATCATATTTAACCCTGCAGGGGTATACTTCTTCACACACGCTCTCACCACTTATCGTCGTTTACACGACATGTACTCGGCAACCTTCAAGCGGAAGCCCAACGTGGGTGTCGGCCGCAGCCTACCTAAACACTCAAGTCCCTAGTCCAGGTTTATCGCCTATTCGGGTTCCATCCGCAGGGAGTCCGGCCGAGGTTTCCCATACAGCCCCGAACGATGTGTGCAGGGTTCCCGAGATACCAAACGGGCACTGGTACACAACCACGGTGCCTACCGCAACACAACCCACCCCTAAAGTCAGCGCTATGCGGCCCCAAAGATGCTACAAACACCAGAAACTACTTGCAACTCCCGGACTATGAACAGGGGTTGTTAAGAAGCCGAGAGGGTCAATTAAGGATCCCAATGTGTGGTAGTAGCTAGTTCATGGATCACAAACACAGATCTCAGTTCTTAAGTTCGGCTTCAATGAAACAACCCACCATGTACTCCTACATGGCCTCTCATCGATACCTTTACCAAATCGTGTTCAACACTTACACTCTTGAACCAACACAACCTTTCACTCCAGCTTCATCATCCCGATGAGCCGACTCGACACAACTCTAAGCATAGCAAGCATAGCATGGCAGGAATCACAAACATGGCTCAATCAACTCCTACACATACTAGTGGGTTTCATCTAGTTACTGTGGCAATGACAGGTCATGCAAAGGAAGTGGGTTCAGCTACCGCAGCACACAACAGTTGAATCGCGTTGTCTTAATGCAGTAAACGAGAGCAGAAGCGAGAACATGGGTTTGTATCGGAATGATCAATGAATTGCTTGCCTGATGGAACTGGGGTAGAGAACTGCCCTTCAGATGGGTGATCGAGGTTATCTTCGGGGGCAGAACCTATCATGAAACACACCAAAATAAACATACAAGCAATATGCAACAATATGATGCATGCTATGACATGGCAATATGGATGTGTGTTGGCCTAATGCAAGTTGAAGGGACAGGGGATGAACTCATTTGAATCAAAGGTTCAAATGATAGCTCATGTGAGTTAGGCCCTATGGTGCAAAATCTTAATCTGGTTATTCAGCATAGTTAACTTGTTTTAACATGCATGAAACCTGTACCAATGGATAGAGTGTATTTTTCTGATAATTTTTCATATATAAATCTTTGCATTTGGAGTTATAGAATAAAAGTTATAAGCATTTGAAATTTGAATTATATTCGAATTTATTATATAAAAATAATTCCAGAATTTGAATTAATGCGCCAAGATGAGGTCAAGATGACGTCAGGGGTCAACGGGTCATCCAGGTCAAACCGACCAGTGGGACCCGCATGTCGAGTTAATTTAACTAATTAGTTTTAGTTAGAACTAATCCTAATTAGTTTAACCGAGGGGTCCACTGCCATTGACCCGAGGGTCAACAGGCCCACGGACGGGTCAAATCACCGGCGCCTAGCCACCGGGCGAGGCCAGACGCGGCGGAGCAAGTGCTTTTGCACTTTCCGGCTCCAAATGGAGCGCGGGGAGCGCCTACGTGTAGCTGGAGGTGAGCCGCGGTTAGTGGTGGAGTTAGTTTGGGTCGGGATGGCCGGAGTGGGCGCCGGCGACGAGTCGGGCGGCGACCGGGGCTCGGCCATCGACGGGTTTGGGGTTAGCGGCCTCGGCGAGGCGCGGGAAGTGCACGGTTAGGCCCGTGGGGGCGTGGTGAGTGTGATGGACGTGGTGGCGTGGCCGTTAGGTGGCCGGAGGCTCGTCGGCGACGAGCTCCGCGGCGGTGGGTTCAGGTGATCATCGAGCGCTCGTTGTGGTGCAAGAAGAAGAGAGCGGAGAGGATGGGGGAGTAGCTAGGCTCACGGTGAACCTGTGGAGAGCTTCGTCGGGGTCGGGGGTGGACTGATGCGGCGGCGACGGCGATGGGGATCTCCGCCGGCCTTGAGCTCGGTCGAGGTGCGGTAGTGGCCTCGGGTGTTTTAGAGCGAGGGGAACTAGCTAGCTAGAGGTAACGGGGTGCGGCGGAGCTGCTAGACATGGCGGGGAGGGGTATGAACGGCGGGGAGCACGGCGTCGACGGTGGCGCGGCGGCGATGGCGTCGGCCAGGTTGGGGGCGAGCGAGAGAGAGAGGGCAGGGGGGGAAGTGAGGTGTCCGGGGTCGGGCGACGACGCTGGGTCGTCCGGTCGGCGAGGCGGCGAGGGCGGCAGGGCGGCGGCCAGCTGCGTGGCGCGCTGCGCCGCCGGGCCGGGCATTAGCTTGCTGCTCAAGCCGAGCCAAGCAGCTACCATGCTGGCTGGGGCTGGGCCGGCCGGTGGGCCGTCATGGGCGATGTGTAAGTCCTTTTCTTTTTAAAGTTTTTCTATTTCTGCAACTCTGTTTAGGGTTTTTAAAAATACCAAAACTAATCCAAAAATTACCAAAATGCTCCTGGTCACTTGTTGGAATATTCCCAACATGAAACATTTTAGTTTGACAATTTTTGAACATTTAAAATATTTTTCATAATTTAAAATGCCCATTTCAAAACTTGTGAATTAAATCTAGAACCCTTAGGTGACCTAGAAAATGTTCCACCTTCTTTGACATGGATCCTGAACCCAAACAAAGAGGATGAGCATTTTGAAGGGCATTTCGATTCATTGAAATAAATTTTAGTAAACCCTAGTTCTTTTAAGGGGGTGTTCGGGGTTTCTGCCTTCCCATTTCAAATTCAAATGAAATTTAAACATGATGCACACCCTAATGCATGGTCTATCCGGGATGTGACAACTCACCCCACTCAAAAGAATCTCGTCCCCGAGATTTAGAATCTGTTGCTAAAAAGGTGGGTACTCAAGTCGAAGACGATCCTCCCTTTCCCAAGTTGCTTCTTGCTCGGAATGGTTTGACCATTGAACCTTTAGAAACTTGATATTCCGACGTCGAGTGTTACGCTCGGTTTGATCGAGGATACGAACGGGATATTCTCGATAGGTAAGGTTATCTTGGAGATCAAGCGTTTCGTGGTCTACTCCACGTATAGGATCCGAGAAGCAACGCCTGAGTTGGGAAACGTGGAAGACATCATGGACCTTGGAAAGATGCGGAGGTAGTTCCAATTGGTAGGCAACTTCCCCCCGCTTGGCAAGAATGCGAAAGGGTCCAATATAACGAGGAGCCAACTTGCCTTTGATATCAATCGATGGGTTCCTTTAGAGGGTAACCCAAGGTAAGCCTTCTCGCCAATTTCATAAGCCATAGGCTTATGCTTGCGGTCATATTGGCTCTTCCGACGAGATTGGGCTGTTTTCAATTTCTCACGAATAACGTGAACCTGCTCTTCTCGCTTCCTGAATCATATCCGGCCAAAGAGTTGTCTCTCCCGGTTTCTCACCAGTTAAGAGGCGCTCACATTTTCGCCCATAAAGAACTTCGAAGGGCTTTGCCTGACTGGCTTGATAACTATTGTTATAAGCGAACTCGGCGAATGGAAGGCATTTCTCCCAATTCATGCCGAAAGAGATGACAAGCTCAAGCATATCCTCTAGGATTTGATTGACTCGCTCTACTTGACCACTTGATTGGGGATGGAAAGCGGTGCTAAAGGAGAGACGAAGTTCCCATAGCGCTTTTGGAAACTTTCCCAAAATCGAGAGGTGAAGAGACTCCACGGTCTGAGTTAATCTCCAACGGAACACCATGAAGAGACACTATTCGAGAGATGTATAAATCAGCTAGCTGACTAGCGGTTATACTCTCTAACGGGTAGGAAGTGGGCTACTTTGGAAAGACGATCAACGACAACGAAGATAGCATTATTCCCTCTCTTGGTCCTGGGAAACCCGTAATGAAATCCATACCGATTTTATCCCATTTCCATTCAGGAATTTCCAAAGGTTGAAGGGTACCAAAGCAGGTCGTTGATGCTCGCTTAACTCGACGACGCACGCCGCAGCTTAGCAATGTATTGAGCGATTTCTCTTCATCCTAGTCCACCAAAACCTCTCGGCGAGATCTTGATACATTTTAGTACTACCAGATGAATGGTGAGAGGAGAGTCATGAGCTTCCTTAAGGATCAATTGCCGTAGCTGTTGTTTCTTGGGAACCACCAAGCGGTTTTCAAAGAAGACAACACTGTTCATCTATGGAGAAACATTTAGCAGCTCCGCTTAGCGATGTTCTCCTTGATCCGAGATATCCTCTATCATACCGCTGAGCAGCTATGATTCGATCCGTGAGGTCAGGTTTCGCCACCGTGGTGGAAAGAAATCCTCGAGGAACAATATGAAGATTAAGCTTACGAAATTCCTCGTGGAGAATTGGTTGACCTTGTTGTAACATCAAATTGTTACAAGAAGATTTGCGACTTAGTGCGCCAGCCATGACATTGGCTTTGCTCGGGTGTAGTATATTCCTAAGTCGAAATCTGTATCAACTCGACCCAACGCCTTTGCCTCGAGATTCAAACCGTTGGGTGAAGATGTATTTCAGACTTTGGTGATCTGTAGATTTCGCAACGATTACCCGTAAGGTAATGTCGCCAGGTTTTGAGTGCATGAACCATCGCTGCAAGCTCTAGATCGTGTGTGGGATAGTTATCCTCATGTGGACGAATCGCCGAGAAGCGTAGGCAATCACATGACGATCTTGCATGAGTATGCAACCTAGTCCTTGTCGCGAGGCGCCGCAATAGATAATAAAGTCCTTAGAGAAATCTGGTGGAACAAGTACGGAGCAGATGTCAGCGCCTTTTCAGTTCCCGAAAGCTGATCTCGCACTGTGGCGCCCATTCAACTTCTTATCTTTCTTGAGGAGTTCGTTAGAGGTTTAGCAACTTTAGAGAAATTCTCGACGGTTAAGCGGCGGCAATAGCTCGCTAAACCGAGGAAACTCCGAACTTGCTTGACCGATTCAGGTGGAGTCCAATCAAGGACGGCTTGAACTCGCCGATTGACAGCAATACCCTTACCAGAGATTACATGTCCTAGATAGGTCACTTCGTAACCAGAATTCACACTTAGAGAATTTGGCATAAAGGCGGTGCTCTCAAGTTTCATCAATACTAGCCTTAGGTGTTCGCATGTTCTTCCTCATTCTTGGAGTAGATGAGTATATCATCGAGGTATACCACTATTTAATTTATCCAAATACTCCATGAAGATTGAGTTCATTAACCGAGAGAAGGTGGCTGGAGCATTGGTTAACCCAAGGACATGACGGTGTACTCAGATTGGCCATAACGAGTGACAAAGGCCGCTTTGGGAATGTCCCGTTTTGATTTTGATTTGATGGTAGCCCAACCTCAAATCCATCTTGAAAAGATCGAGGATCCAGCGAGCTGATCATACAGTGTCGTTGATCCCGGGAGCGGATACTTGTTCTTGATAGTGACCAAATTGACAGGTCGGTAATCTACAACCATCCGATCCGTACCATCCTTCTTCTTGACGAAGAGGACGGGCAAGCCCATGGAGAGGAACTAGGACGGATGAAACCCTTTTGCAAGGACTCATCGAGTTGTTTCTTAAGTTCAGCTAGTTCTAGGGGTGCCATCTTATAAGGTCTTCTAGAGATTGGGACGGTTCCGGGGATAAGATCTATTACGAATTCGACATCCCTGTCAGGTGGAACACCTGGCAGTTCTTCCGGGAATACATCCGGAAAATCACGGACTACCGGAATATCTTCGAGGTCTGGAAGAGGGTTGGCATTTAAGGAGTATAGCTGGCGCTTAGACACTCGGGTTAAAACATCCACTGTTTTACCCGAAGGATGGGTAAGTTGAACAGTTCTAGTAGAGCAATCAATCTTAGCATAATGGGCTGACATCCAGTCCATACCCAAGATGATGTTTATGTCCGAGGACTTAAGAGCTATTAGAGATGCAAGAAAGACTAATCTGTCGACAAGAATCTCATTCCCATGACTTATTCTAGAGGTTTGCCATCTAGAACCAGGGGTTTGAATTTCCATGGAGGTAGGCATGTCACAGAATGTGGTGTTGTGCAATCGAGCATAGCTCTCAGAAATAAATGAATGAGATGCTCCAAGATCAAAAGAACAGCTTGCGGATGGCAATTAACAAGAAGCGCATCGAGGACGACGCTTGGGATCCTCATAGGTTTCTTCAGCAGAGACATAGTTGACATGACCACGGCGGCGGCAACCGGCTTGGCATAGGAACCTTTCCGCTGGCTTGCCGCGCCAACAGACTTTCCAAATTGATTGGGGTTGTTCTGGGACACTCTCGAATATAGTGGCCCGCCTCTCCACATTTGAAGCAAGTGATCACATTTGGCCGTGGAGCAGCACTAGCAGTTGGACCTCCATAAGTCTTGGGTGGAAAATACGGTTGGTTGGGGCGAGGCGCCAAGGATGGCCTCGGGTGTACTGGGTGGTAGAGCCAGATTTGGGACCCAAACCCGCGCTTCGGGACCCAGAGCCGGATGACGATCCGTAATCACGGATGTGCTTATGTGAAGCCTCAAATCAGTCTCCAGCCTCGGCGCCGATAGCCTTATTGACTAGCTTCGAAAGAGGTACATTCATGCAGACGGAGATCTCGGCGTAGCTCAGGGCTAAGTCCCTTACGGAACCTCGCCGCTTCTTAGCATCGGTAGAAACTTCTTCGAGCATAACGTGCTAACCTCCCAAATTCACGGCAGTAGGCATCCACCGTCACCGCCTTGGGTGAAACTACAAAATTCTCACGCTTATGGTCCATAAGACCTTCTCGTATATGGTGCTCACTAAGGCGGCACTGAATTCATCCCAAGTTGTAACTTGTCCAGCCGGACGATAGCCTCATAATTTTCCCACCAGAGATCGGCAGGGGCCTTCCAGATGATAGGCGGCAAAGATAACCTTGTCGCCTCAGCCACATTGGCGGAGCGCAGCTTGTGGTGGATATCGCGGAGCTAATCATCGGCGCCGAGTGGCTCGACGGAACATTTGAATTTTGGAGGATATAGCTTGACGAAATCATTGAGTGAAACCCCATCGCTTTCTTGGCTGGCGTGCTGTGTTTTGTTCAATCCGCCCAATAAGCGGTTGGTTTCAGCGCTTATTATGCTCGCTTCAAAGATCACCTCAGCCAAAGATGGCGGTTGCGCAGATTCACATTTCGGCTGCATCGCCTCTCCCCGCTCTGGAGTAGCAGGAGTATTTCGAGTGTTGACCATCCTGGGAGACAAAACAAAGGTTTAAACCAGGATGGCAGAATTTAACAAGGAAGTGCGGAAGGTAATGGACAGTATGGAATGCAAAGATGTTCATCCGTATGACATGGTAATATAAACTGCCATATATATATACCAACGGTCATACACACCATTCATAGTTTAGTACAAGCCTGACGGAGTACAACTATAAGGAAAGGCGTTACATCTTATCGGAAGCATTCCAACTCCTATACATTATTTTTCTACACTTCCGGAACGATACACACTAGGTCGTATTCCACGAGTCACGCAGGACGGTGGAAACACAACCATTACCATACTAGGAGTACTACTACTACCTCAGGCAGCTCCATAGTAGTCCTCATAGAAGTCACCACCTGCACTGAAGTGGAACATGATCGTCCGGAAACAGACAATCCTGTGGGGCCTGTGGACCATAAGGACTCGGATGTGGCCGTGGACCCACAAACGGTGGCAGAAGAGGCCCACGAGGTGGAGTGATGCCTCCAACCTCACGCCACTCCATAAAGTCTGGCAGACTCGCCCGCACAGGGTACAAATCTCTCATGTCCATACATCCGCTTGCACGGCAGTGCAAACCTAGTCGAGTAGCCCAAAGGTCGAACGGGCATTAAACAGCTCCATACGCAAGGCCCGGTTCTCACGGTCCTTGTCCTCCAAAGAACTCAAGAGTAGTGCGAAGGAGTGAGTCCTCATGGGATGCATCACCGACAAACCTCAAGGTAGCCATGCGCCCGTGAAGAGATGCCGCATATAGCGGAAGTCGGTGTTGCTCAAAGAAAGCAGTCCTCGCTCGAATAATAGTCATCATGGAATAGGCTGCATCTTGTACAGACATTCCAATAGTGATTCCGAGCCCATAAGAACAAAGTGAAGTGGCTCAAGAGTCTCGGGATAGGATGGATAAATCCGACCGTGCATAGATATTGGCTTTGATTGAAATCCTGAACTGCTCCTCGACGGTATATTCAGGATACCATCGATAACCAGCCTCAATCATCACCCTAACCAACATGGCCGTGTGACCGCACACATCAATGCAATGGGTCAGCGAACCACTTGGTTCTCGGGACGGTGGCCATCTGAAAGCACAGCCATAATGCAAAGGCATTAGAATTCTAGGAAAATCGGGCAGCATAACATCTCAGAAATGCTCAAATCAGATTTGAGACATTCAAAATCAGATTTGCAAAACCACTCAACAACATCATATCAAGGTTCTGGTTCAAATGGTAGCATACTAAAATTTAGTAACACTGAACTGAGGTTGTAACCGACAATCCTATAAGTTACTACGGATTAGTAACACGTGAACCTGATAGAGAGAGGAGAGCCTAGTCCTATACCCACGTCGAATGAGAAGAGGATGACTCAGATCAGAGGGCATAAGGTAAAGGAGTAAAAAGAGCCTTACGCTCCTCCCACAATCAATTCCCTACATATAACTAAAGCATTTCTAGACTCAACTTCACCAGTTTGGCTTAGCGGACCTACAGCAGCCCTGCTCGATGCCAACGCTGTCAGACCCCGATTCCAAGTCACATCGACCTAGCTGGTAACACCTCATATCACTTTGCGGCCTCACGCACGGTATTCCCACGGTGTCGCTTACCATGGCCCGGGACCGCTTATGCCTTTTGTCTCACGATATGATAGTGTCGCTAGCATCCACATGACAAAGAACCCGGCCGACATGGCTAGTCGTGAACCCAAAGCGGCACTAACCTATGGGGACAGGCATACATGAAACACTTCGAGCATGTCGGTCATCAACGATGAACTCGGGCTGTAGCACTGGCTAACAGGACTCCGTATCCCGGCTGTAGCAGGCTAGGCAGACTCCAAGTATCACCGCGTGACATTTCAAGGGGACGTATATAGGAACGAAATGAATCACATGCCGCCACCAAGTGTCCAAGCAGAGTGCTGGGCTAGCAGGACTCGTGAACCGGGCAGTAGCGGACTACTATCGCCGTAGCACGAGACTACATTTCCCCATATGAGAGGCTGCCAAGGATAAACAACTAGATTGTCGGATCCCACTCATACCAAGCATTTCAATCATACACGCATTATGCCCGATATGAGTAAATACAACAAGGCATCACAACAAAACTCTACAACTCAAGTACTTTATTTAAGAGGCCCGAGGAGCCATACATAACATAGTCATACAGGTAGGGGTCACATGACCCAACACTCAAGTCATACAATCATACAAGCACATGCGGAAGCAAAGTAGTCTGAGTACGACTCTAGAAAGAAAGAAAGCTTGTTGGAGCCTTTCTATCTACAATGGCCCTTCACAAGTCTTAGATCGCCACCGGGTGGCTAGCTTACTCGTCAAGTCAACATCTACATAGAATCCGTCGGAGGGGTAGTATAGTCCTCTCAAAAATATTGATTACAAACATGAGTACAAAAGTACTCAAAAAGTCTTACCACGTAATCCTATCATACATGCACATTCTCAAGGAAGGAAGTGGAGTTATTGCAGCAAGCCAGCTTTGACTCTTGGCTAAGCTATCCCACGTGACACCACTTTGTAAAGCATTTTGTCGCATACCAGTCCACTAATCACCATCACAATACTCCACCGTGGATCCTCTCTCGTCATCCCCGAGAGGGCCATCCACGATACTCACACTTATCTTGAGGCTTTTAGTAGTATCCATTTACTTGTCTATGAACTGATATAGGTAACCCGAAGTCCTTCTCCGTGGACACGGCTATTCAATAGATCATATTTAACCCTGCAGGGTATACTTCTTCACACACGCTCACCACTTATCGCTGCTTACACGACATGTACTGCAACCTTCAAGCGGAAGCCCAACGTGGGTGTCGGCCACAGCCTACCTAAACACTCAAGTCCCTAGTCCAGGTTTATCGCCTATTCGGTTCCATCCGCAGGAGTCCGCCGAGGTTTCCCATACAGCCCCGAACGATGTGTGCAGGGTTCCCGAGATACCAAACGGGCACTCGGTACAGAACCACGGTGCCTACCGCAACACAACCCACCCCTAAGGTCAGCGCTATGCGCGGCCCCAAAGATGCTACAAACACCGTAAACTACTTGCAACTCCCTGACTATGAACAGGGGTGGTTAAGAAGCCGAGAGGGTCAATTAAGGATCCCAATGTGTGGTAGTAGCTAGTTCATGGATCACAAACACAGATCTCAGTTCTAAGTTCGCTTCAATGAAACAACCCACCATGTACTCCTACATGGCCTCTCATCGATACCTTTACCAAATCGTGTTCAACACTTACACTCTTGAACCAACACAACCTTTCACTCCAGTTCATCATCCCGATGAGCCAGACCTGACACAACTCTAAGCATAGCAAGCATAGCATGGCAGGAATCACAAACATGGCTCAACAACTCCTACACATACTAGTGGGTTTCATCTAGTTATCGTGGCAATGACAGTCATGCAAAGGAAGTGGGTTCAACTACCGCAGCACACAACAGTTGAATCGCGTTGTCTTAATGCAAGAAACGAGAGCGTAAGCGAGAACATGGGTTTGTATCGAATGATCAATGAATTGCTTGCCCGATGGAACTGGGTAGAGAACTGCCTTCGATGGGTGATCGAGGTTATCTTCGGGGGCAGAACCTATCATGAAACACACCAAAATAAACATACAAGCAATATGCAACAATATGATGCATGCTATGACATGGCAATATGGATGTGTGTTGGCCTAATGCAAGTTGAAGGGATAGGGATGAACTCATTTGAATCAAAGGTTCAAATGATAGCTCATGTGAGTTAGGCCTAATGGTGCAAAATCTTAATCTGGTTATTCAGCATAGTTAACTTGTTTTAACATGCATGAAACCTGTACCAATGGATAGAGTGTATTTTTCTGATAATTTTCATATATAAATCTTTGCATTTGGAGTTATAGAATAAAAGTTATAAGCATTTGAAATTTGAATTATATTCTGAAATTTATTATATAAAAATAATTCCAGAATTTGAATTAATGCGCCAAGATGAGGTCAAGATGACGTCAGGGGTCAACGGGTCATCCAGGTCAAACCGACCAGTGGGACCCGCATGTCGAAGTTAATTTAACTAATTAGTTTTAGTTAGAACTAATCCTAATTAGTTTAACCGAGGGGTCCACTGCCATTGACCCGAGGGTCAACAGGCCCACGGACGGGTCAACTCACCGCGTTCAGCCGCCGGCGAGGCCGACGCGGCGGAGCAAGTGCTTTTGCACGCCCGGCTCCAAATGGAGCGCGGGAGCACCTACGTAGCTGGAGGTGAGCCGCGTTAGTGGTGGAGTTAGTTTGGGTCGGGATGGCCGAGTGGGCGCCGGCGACGAGTCGGGCGGCGACTGGGCTCGCCATCGACGGGTTTGGGGTTAGCGGCCTCGGCGAGGCGCGGAAGTGCACGTTAGGCCTGTGGGGGCGTGGTGAGTGTGATGGACGTGGTGGCGGGGCCGTTAGGTGGCCGGAGGCTCGTCGGCGACGAGCTCCGCGCGGTGGGTTCAGTGATCATCGAGCTTCGTTGTGGTGCAAGAAGAAGAGAGCGGAGAGGATGGGGAGTAGCTAGGCTCACGGTGAACCTGTGGAGCGCTTCGTCGGGTCGGGGTGGATCGATGCGGCGGCGACGGCGATGGGGATCTCCGGCGGCCTTGAGCTCGGTCGAGGTGCGTGTAGTGGCCTCGGGGTGTTTTAGAGCGAGGGGAACTAGCTAGCTAGAGGTAACGGGGTGCGGCGGAGCTGCTAGACATGGCGGGGAGGGGTATGAACGGCGGGGAGCACGGCGTCGACGGTGGCGCGGCGGCGATGGCGTCGGCCAGGTTGGGGGCGAGCGAGAGAGAGAGGGCAGGGGGGAAGTGAGGTGTCCGGGGTCGGGCGACGACGCTGGGTCGTCTGGTCGGCGAGGCGGCGAGGGCGGGCAGGCGGCGGCCAGCTGCGTGGCGCCTGCGCTACGCCGGCCGGCACCGGGCTATTGCTTGCTGTCAAGCCGAGCTAAGCAGCCACATGGCCTGGCTGCTGGGCTGGGCCGGTAGTGGGCCGGTCATGGCACAGTGTAAGTCCTTTTCTTTTTTAAAGTTTTTCTATTTCTGCAACTCTTTTAGGGTTTTTAAAATACCAAAACTAATCCAAAATTACCAAAATGCTCCTGGTCACTTGTTGGAATATTCCCAACATGAAACATTTTAGTTTGACAATTTTTGAACATTTAAAATATTTTTCATAACTTAAAATGCCCATTTCAAAAACTTGTGAATTAAATCTAGAACCCTTAGGTGACCTAGAAAATGTTCCACCTTCTTTGACATGGATCCTGAACCCAAACAAAGAGGATGAGCATTTTGAAGGGCATTTCGGATTCATTGAAATAAATTTTGGTAAACCCTAGTTCTTTTAAGGGGGGGGTGTTCTGGGGTTTCCTGCCTTCCCCATTTCAAATTCAAATGAAATTTAAACATGATGCACACCCTAATGCATGGTCTATCTGGGATGTGACACAGGAGCACCTTCCTTAGCGTTTCTGGCGTCAGGTCTTCTTCCTGGAGCCTCATACGATCACCAGGCCCGCCGAAGGCCCACATCCGGCGGGAATGGCGTTGGAGAGGAGCAATGCGGCGCGTCAGGAACTCCTTCACCACCTTGGGCGCTGTCACTGCGAGCGACCTCAGAAATGCGAAGCGGCGCCAGATGAAGAAGAGCCGAGGGCTTGAAAGCGTCTCCTGGCCCTAGCCAGAATTGGGAACAGCAGGCGAAGTTGGCTCCAATAGCAGGGGGCTGGGCACCCCCGCATCCACGTACAACCACCTCTCGCGGAACCCAGCCACGGGCGGAGGCAGGCTGAAGTCAATCCCTGAGGCCGCGGTATCGGGCGCGGCGACGAAGCTCACGCACGCCGAGCATTGAGCGGGGTCGACAAGGCGCAGAGAGAAGAAGTGGCGCAATAAGGCAACCGGGGGAAGGATGCCCATCATTGCCTCACAAACGAAGGCAAAGACTGAGAGAAGAGCAATGGACTCAGGACCCAGATGCATCATGTGGATCTGATAGTGGGAAAGCACGGCATTGAAGAAATCAGAGAAAGGGGGAACCAGCCCCGCCCACAGCCCCGCCCAAGGATGTGGCCAGAGCCGAACTGACCTTGCCCAAGCTCTCCAGATTGATTATGATCGATGGGTCGACGGCGGAGGCCACCGGCGGCGGCGAGCGGGGCGAAGGCGCAGGTTTCTTCCCTTTCCCCTTCTTCGTCGGAGCCATGGCGATCGAAAGGGGGAAGGGGAGATTTGAGATTGGATTGGAAATGGAAACCAGAGTTCGAGAGAGGGAAGGACTGGAGCGCACAAGCAGCAGAGAGGGGAACAGATGTGTGCAGCAGCGTGTCCGCCTAGCAAGGCACGAAATAAGGAGGCGTGTGGAACAAGTCCGCCCACGCCCAATCAACCACCACGCGCCGCCTAAGGTCGCGAGCTGTTAGGGCCCATGACGCTCAGACTTGCCCTTTCGCCTCTCTGCCGCCAAGTTCGGTGCGCCAGGGCCGGGGCATCTGTCGGCGTTCGGGAACGGGGTCCCAGACTTGCTCGCTCGCCGCCACAAGCGTGGCTCAAAGGAGGCCCAGACGGCCCATCTTCATCAACACAAGCTCAAGACCTCGCGAGGGGCCAAGCCTCGCGGGTGGATTTACCAAGAGCTTCTCGTGCACGGCCTCGCCAGCTGGCTCATGAGGAGGCGGAGAACTCAAGGCGGGTACCTCGCGAGGTGCCCGTGACGCAAGCCATGACGACCGAGGGCGCCACGGGGGCGCCAGCACAGAATGTCCTGCTTTCCTCTTTGGTGCAAAGGGGCAAGCGCAGCAAGAGCATCAAGCAAAGGAATCCATTTCGTGCAACAAGACCAAGACCAGCCCCAACGGCTGGAATGCAGTCATCATGGAGCCCAAGCAAGGCCATCACCAGAGCCTTTGGCAAAGCGAGGACCAACTTTAGTCAGATAAGTGTACCATTGTTCCCTTCAAATGGCCAATTGTTGGCGCCCTTCCCGCTCAATATTTGGGTAGAGGCCCAGGGCCTTCGCCTATAAATAGGGGTAGCCACACTCAGAGAGGGAGAGGACGAAGGACGATCGGATCGAGCATTTGGAATCCAGAGAGAGAGAGAGAGAAACTCGTTCCTCAAGCTAGAGCGACGGGGCACCACTTAGTAGTTCAGCACACCCACCAAGAACAGGCCCTCGCGAGGCTGTTCTTCCCTGTACTGTTCTTCGTCAGCCCCAGAGGCAATCCACACACCACAAACTAGAGTAGGGTATTACACCACAACGGTGGCCCGAACTAGTATAAATCTTCCGTCTCTTGTGTTGTTCTTGTTAGTAGTTTAGGTCCCTGTGATTCGGCGAGGTACGAGACGGTGGAGGGTCGGATCTCCGTGTGCACCCCAGAGTTCGAACCTTAGGGGTCTGCCGGAACCCGTGATCCGACAACCGGGGCACCTCCCCCAAGGTTGGCGGAAGCCAAGGGGAGTGCCCATACCCGATGCTCAATTCTCCTTTGGTGGTGAAGAAGATGGTCGTGGTGATGAAGTATTCTCCAATATAACCATGAGTAGATCCTTCAAACCTTGAATCTCCCACAGGGCTTGATGAATTAATTCATTGTTTTTCTTCACCTCAGCCATTATGTGTTTATTCTCAGGACCCCATGGTTTGGTTCCTGCACTGTTTTCTCTTGGCCGAGATATGTCCCAGTTGGATGGTATGTCCCTACGAGGAGTGTTCTCGAACCCATAATTGTGAATCAAATTATGAAAATTATAACGATGTAACCTGTGTAAGGGCCTCCTTGGTGGGAGATCTTCTTGCACTTCCAGGCTTGCTTGATTGTTCGGTGATCCCATGGCTTGATGAGGATTAGGGTGAGTGGAGATGCCAGCTAATGTGCCCCTCTTGAAGGCTAGAGAGTGAACCCCAAAAGGATTTTTCTCTTCTTCCTCCATAGCAACCTCTTCAGCTTCATCCCTCCTTAGATCCACCTAAACCAACCTTGTGTCGCCTTCTCTATTGTTAAAGGGTGAGGAAGACATTATATTGGTCTAGCTAAATCTGTCATAAAACAACAAGAAAAGATAACAGAGTGTTTCTCCACGATACGATGATTAACAGGTTCGGGAAGTATATATAGATTTTTTTCTTGGAGGACAAGTATCTGGAAGAAAAATGGAGTATGGGAGGTGTCCCAGGTGGGAACAACCCACCTGGGCACGCCAGGCAAGCCTGGCGCGCCCTGGTGACTTGTGTCCACCAGGGGACGCTTCCTGGTAGTTCCTTTATTTCAATTTTTTTTTAATATTCCAAAACTGATAATAAATATTTTTGCGGATTTTTTGGAGTCCGTTTACTTACCGTATCACGTACCTCCTTATTTCCATGATTCCGGAGTGTTCCGGAAGGACTCTTTTATGTGTTCTTCCGGTGTCAAAGTTTGGATAATATTACTTTCAACATTAATGGGCGTACCTGAGATATAATGCTTTATTCGTTTCCCATTGACAACCCTCGGGTTAGTACCTTCGGAATTATTTATTTTGATGGCTCCACACCGGTAGACCTCCTTGATGACATATGGGCATTCCCATTTCGAGAGGAGCTTTCCTACAAAGGATCTAAAATGACAGTTGTAAAGAAGAACATATTCTCCGACTTTAAACTCACGCTTTTGAATTCTCTGGTCATGCCATATTTTAACTTTTTCTTTGAATAATTTTGCATTTTCATAAGCTTGGGTCCTCCATTCATCTAATGAGCTAATATCAAATAACCTCTTTTCCCCAGCAAGTTTGAAATCATAGTTGAGTTCTTTAACTGCCCAGTAAGCTTTATGTTCTAACTCAAGAGGAAAATGACAAGCTTTTGCATAAACCATTTTATAAGGAGAAATACACATAGGATTTTTATATGTTGTTCTATAAGCCCAAAGTGCATCATATAATTTCTTAGACCAATTCTTCCTAGACCTATTAACAGTCTTTTGCAAAATTAATTTTATTTCTCTATTGCAAAGTTCAACTTGACCACTAGACTGTGGATGATAGGGTGATGCAATTCTATGGTTAACATCATACTTGGCAAGCATTTTACGAAAAGCACCATGAATAAAGTGTGAACCACCATCAGTCATTAAATATATAGGGACTCCAAACATTGGGAAAATAACTTAAGCATTTTAATAGAGGTGTTGTGATCAGCACTACTGGTTGGAATAGCTTCTACCATTTAGTAACATAATCAACAGCAACCAAAATATGTGTATACCCATTAGAGGAAGGAAAATGTCCCATGTAATCAAATCCCCAAACATCAAATGGTTCAACGGCAAGTGAATAATTCATAGGCATTTCCTGACGCTTACCGATATTACCTATTCTCTGGCATTCATCACAAGATGAGACGTACTTACGGGCATCCTTGAAAAGAGTAGGCCAATAAAATCCAGATTGCAATACATTGTGAGCAGTTCTATCTCCAGCATGATGCCGTCCCTAAGCCTCGGATTGACATTTCCGTAGGATTTTTCCCTGTTCATGCGCACGTACACAACGTCTAATAATACCATCTTGTCCTTCTTTATAAATATGTGGATCATCCCAAAAGTAATGTCTTAAATCAGAAAAGAATTTTTTCTTTTGTTGGTATGTAAAGGTAGGTGGTAAATATTTAGCAACAATGTAATTAGCATAGTCAGCATACCGAGGAGTACTACTAGCAACATTTATTGCAGCTAGCTGCTCATCAGGAAAACTATCATCAACAGGTAGTGGATCATCAAGCACATTTTCAAGCCTAGACACGTTATCAGCTAGGGGGTTCTCAGCTCCTTTTCTATCAATGATATGTAAATCAAATTCTTGTAACAAGAGAACCCAACGAATAAGTCTAGGTTTAGCATCTTTCTTTTCCATAAGATATTTAATAGCAGCATGGTCTGTGTAAACAGTTACTTTGGAATCAACAATATAAGATCTAAATTTATCACAAGCAAACACCACTGCTAAGAATTCCCTTTCAGTAGTAGCATAATTCCTTTGAGCACTGTCTAGACTTTTACTAACATAATGAATAACATTCAATTTGTTATCAACTTTTTGTCCTAGAACAGCACCAACAGCATAATCACTAGCATCACACATAATTTCAAAAGGCAAGTTCCAATCAGGTGGTTGAACAATAGGTGCAGAGATTAAGGCTTTCTTGAGTGTTTCAAAGGCTTCAAGACAATCATCATCAAACACAAAAGGAATATCCTTTTGCAAAAGATTAGTAAGAGGCCTAGAAATTTTAGAGAAGTCTTTGAGAAATCTCCTATAGAAACCAACATGACCTAGGAAACTACGGATACCTTTGATGTCCTTAGGACATGGCATTTTCTCAATTGCCTCAACCTTAGCTTGGTCCACTTCAATGCCCTTCTCAGAAATCTTATGACCCAAGACAATGGCTTCATTAACAGTAAAGTGGCACTTGTCCCAATTCAAGACAAGATTTGTTTATTCACATCTCTGCAAAACTCGATCAAGATTGCTTAAACAATCATCAAAAAACTTCCCATAGACATAGAAGTTGTCCATGAAAACCTCAACAATCTTTTCACAAAAGTCAGAGAATATAGCCGTCATACATCTTTGAAAGGTAGCAGGTGCATTACATAAACCAAAAGGCATACATCTATAAGCATATGTTCCCAAAGGACAAGTAAAAGTGGTCTTTTCTTGATCAGGTTGAGATACAGGTATTTGTGAAAAGATAGAATATCCATCAAGGAAGCAAAAGTGTGTGTGTTAGATAATCTTTCAAGCATTTGATCAATAAAAGGTGAAGGTTAATGATCTTTTCTAGTTACTTTATTCAATTTTCTAAAATCAATTACCATTTTATAGCCTGTAACAATTCTTTGTGGAATAAGTTCATTCTTATCATTAGAAACAATAGTAATACCTCCTTTCTTAGGGACACAATGAACCGGACTTACCCATCTACTATCAGCTATAGGATAAATTATACCTACTTCCAGCAGTTTTAATATTTCCGTTCTTACCACCACTTTCATCTTTGCATTTAACCGACATTGGTGATCAACAAAAGGTTTAGCATCAGGTTCCATACTGATTTTGTGCTGACATAGAGTGGGACTAATGCCCTTTAAATCATCAAGAGTATATCCAATAGCAGCTCGGTGCTTCCTTAGAACTTTCAATAATCTTTATTCTTCATGTTCTGAAAGGTTAGCACCAATAATAACAGGATATATCTTCTTTTCATCAAGATAAGTATATTTCAAAGTGTCTGGCAATTGTTTCAATTCAAACACAGGATCACCTTTAGGTGGAGGAGGACCTCCTAGAGTTTCAACAGGAAAATTGTGTTTAAGTAGAGGAAATTTTTCAAAGAAAATCTTATCTATTTCATTTCTTTCATGCATATGTAAATTATTTTCATGATCTAGCAGATATTGTTCTAAAGGATCAGTAGGTGGCACAGCAATAGAAGCAAGACCAATTAATGCATCCTTACTAGGCAATTCCTTTTCATGAAGATTTCTACTAAACTTGGAAAAATTAAACTAATGAGACTCACCACCAAAGCTAACACCGACAGTTTGTTTCTTGCAATCTATCTTAGCATTAAATGTGTTCAAAAATGGTCTACCAAAAATAATGGGACAGAAGTGATCTTGTGGGCAACCAAGAACAAGAAAATCAGTAGGATATTTTACTTTCCCACACAAGACTTCAACATCTCTAACAATCCCAATTGCTGATATTGTGTCTCTATTAGCAAGTTTAATGGTAACATCTATTTCTTCTATGTCAGCAGGTGTTATGTCTTTCATAATTTCTTGATATAAAGTGTAAGGAATAGCACTCACACTAGCACCCATGTCACATAAACCATGATAACAGTGATCTCCTATTTTTACTAAGGTGACAGGTGTCGGTGTCAAAACCGGCGGATCTCGGGTAGGGGGTCCCGAACTGTGCGTCTAGGCGGATGGTAACAGGAGACAAGGGACACGATGTTTTTACCCAGGTTCGGGCCCTCTCGATGGAGGTAATACCCTACTCCTGCTTGATTAATATTGATGATATGGGTAGTACAAGAGTAGATCTACCACGAGATCAAGGAGGCTAAACCCTAGAAGCTAGCCTATGGTATGATTGTTGTTCGTCCTACGGACTAAAACCCTCCGGTTTATATAGACAAGGGATAGGTTAGGGTTACACAGAGTTGGTTACAATGGTAGGAGATCTACATATCTCAGACGCCAAGCTTGCCTTCCACGCCAAGGAAAGTTCCATCCGGACACGGAGGAAGTCTTCAATCTTGTATCTTCATAGTCTTGGTGTCCGTCACGATGATAGTTCGCTATCCGGACACCCCTAGTCCAGAATCCTCAAGAGCCTCTAACCAGGCTTCAATGACGACGAGTCCGCGCGCATATTGTCTTCGCATTGCAAGGCGGGTCCCTCCTCCTAATAGTTCATAGAAGGTTTTGAACACAAGGATAGTGTTCGCTCGCAAAACAAATTCCACATACCACCGTAGAGAATAACTTTTGCACAGATCTGCTGACGATTCCGCGGGCGTGACATCACACCACGGCCAGGCCTTTATATGAATCGCTTTTTACTGCTCCACCTCAGCGCTTTAGCGAGGCGGTTTCTATGCACGCCTTATCAAAGCGTAGATCGTGCCCCCTTATTCCGGGATTCTCATCAATACGGACGTGGTAATCCAACCGTGCCCGCTGGCACGCCTCTATCAAAGGCGAGTCCTAATCGACCACGGGAGGGCTCTTGGTATTCAACCTCTTTATAATGAGAACAAGGCCCTCTTCTTTTTTACACCCTCCATCGAGTTCGCCTCGCGCTTCGAGTTCTAACACCAAAAGCTTCAGATTTAGGCGCTTCGGACCTTCGACGATGTCCGGCTCCGACCAACACGGCCGATGGATGTCATCTTCCGTCATGGAAGAAGATGTGCTAAAGCTGCGAGACACCAGGTATCTAACCGGCGAGATTTCACATAGGCTGCCTGCTCCAGGGCAGGTCATTCCCACTCCTGAGCACGGCGAGAACGTGGTGTTCGTGTCTCACTTCCTTCGGGGTTTAGTCTTCCCGACGGATCCCTTTGTGCGGGGCTCATGTTTTATTATGGGCTGGATTTCCATGACTTGAATCCGGAGTCCATCCTCCATATCTCGTCATTTATTGTCGTATGTGAGGCCTTCCTCCATATTACCCCTCACTTTGGATTGTGGCTCAAGACTTTCAAGGTGGAGCCAAAGATGATCGAGGGGCAACAAGCAGAGTCGTGAGGGGCGGTCATAAGCAAGTGTGCTGATGCTCCGTGCCCGAGGGCTCTTTTCAAGAGGAGCTTGGTTTGTGGCAACGGGAGTGGTTTTATATCACCGCCCTGTGGGCACCAAATGGTTGGCGCCCCGCCTTCCGCTCAGGTCCACCACAGCGGCTGGCGCATGGGTCAACAAGGGGCTCGACTGGGGGCCGTCCAAGGACGTTCCTTTGTTGCAGGGCCGTATTCGAGACCTCCAAGAAAGAGGGATCAATCTAGTTGCAGTGGCGCAGGTTATGTTGATTCGGCGCCTTCTGCCCTGCAAACGTCGCCCCCTCCGCCTGTGGGAATTTAATCCGGAGGGACCACGAGCTCTCCAAAATTTTATGGGTATGACACCCGTGGAGATGTATAAAGTGTTCTTCGGATCACAAGAGAAGTGTCCGGACCTGACTGAGGACGCAGGGCTAAGCTGCAATCACCCAGATACTCAAATAAGTAGTCCTGTAACCGGACAAGCTGTTCATTCATTTATCATATATATATGCCCTTTAAAGGAGCCATTTCTTGAACAGGAGTGGATAGCCAAGGCAAAGTTAATAAGGTGTCCGGCTCCCCTCCTAGAGACCACGCCGGATCCCATGCTGACCAAGATGTTGAAGGACGCGCCTTTTGAAGAAGGTGAAGGGGGGAGCGGGGAAGCAACTGCCTCTTTGAAGGAGGCTATCTACGAAGGAGGGATTAAAAGTCCCATCTTTCAAGGAGAGAGGAGGACCGCTTCGGAAGATCCGGGGGTCAAGGCCTCAAAGAGGGGAAAGGAATCTTCGTCAGAGAGTCCGGCGCTGGGTAGTAACCCAGCCGCACTATTTCCCCAAGGGGATCAGCCCTCCAGTGAGCCGTAAGTAAAAAAGAAGGGGTCTTGTAAATAAGGAACATCCCTGTATTTATTTCTAAAGATAACCGAAATTGTACCTTGTAATTCGGATCTCAGCCCTTCTTAGCAGAGCTCGCTTTGAGGGATCTTCTTCCGAGATGATGGAGAGCGAACGCCCACCCGCCGCACCCTCATGCGAGGCGGACGACCCCGAGGTGTCATCGCGAGGGTTTCCCGAGTCCGCGGGGCGGAAGGTCCGCGCCAATCGGGCGTCTTGGTCGGAGGAGTGAAGGATCTGCCGGGCGAAGCGGTTATCTCGTAAGATCATCGTGCTCTAATGGGTACGGTGATTGAAAGAATTGCATCCGCGAGAGCGGATTGCATGAAGCCGCCGAAGCTTATCGACGGGGTTCGAGGTACGCAAAATGATGTACCTTCCGATAGTTATGCATATAGAATGCGCCTGATAGATAGTAGCCCTCGAGACTCGGTATGTTGTCAAAATTGACAGTGTGCCGAGGATCAAAATCTCAGTTATAACATATCGCCGCCCTAAATAGGTGGCGGGCGTCCGTGGCCAGCCGGATGATGAATATGCCGAACTAAAGTGGCACTTGACGAGGCGGATGCGCATATCGCGCTGGTCAATAAACGGTTTGACGAGTCACAAGGTATGCGACTTCTACGCAGACACCTGGTAAGGGAGCTTGACGCCCATGCCTTACTACTTGTATGCTTAATGCGATGGTGCCGCTGTGTGGAGGAGCTGCGGGCGAACTCGCCGAGCGAAAGAGGAAGCCGAAATAGTAATGCGGCCTCTTTAAGGGCGGCAAGAGCTAAAAGTCGAACGGGCTGCCCACCGCCAAGAAAGAGGAAATGGCCGATATGGCCAGAAAGTTGAAGAATATTACCGACCGCTGCGAGGTTCTTGAAAAGAACGCTGCGGAGCAAGAGGGCCTGAAAAAGGCCACCGCCAATCCAAGGATGCCTGCTCCGCTTTGAGAGCTGCCAAGGAGGAGCTGAGTCAGGCCGGGGCTATTGCGGCTGGAAAACCGTTTCTACTGCGGAGGAAATATACGGATCCGAAGTATGCTCAGTTGGACAAGTTGTGGAGTTTGGAGGATGCTTATTTGGACTTAGCGGCGAGCGTTGCGGACGCGATTGAGCACTTCCGAGGCCAGAAGGGGCACAGAAGGGAAGAGCTATATTGGTCGCAATTCCATAGTCCGGAGCGTCCTCTTCCGTTGACCGATCGGTTGGCCGAATGGGCCAAGCTGAATCAATTATCCGGACTTGCCATGAAGCATGTCATGACTCATTTGTGGCCAGGCGGACCCCAGCCGAAGAGTTATTTTGGCTTAGTGCAGCAGTTCCTTGGTGCGGTACCGCTTATCGATGCAATGAAGCGGTCGGCATGTATTGAGGGAGCGCAGATGGCTCTGGCCCGTGTCAAGACATACTGCGCGGAGATGAAGGCCACCGATGTTGCGGCCCCAAGATTCGCATGAAGCCGTACCGCCGAGCACTATTTTGAGGAAGTCTGCAGGCGCTGCTTAATAGAGACGCAGTGCTCGAAGGATATCATATTTAAATGACATGCATGATTTGTGAAAAAATTGTTTCAATATAATATAAGAGCTTTTTATACTTGTGCGTTCAAGCAGTGAACTACTCCCTGTGCGGCCGTTGATGTATATGTATATATAACCTGAAAGATGGCAGTCCTTGGCTTCAGCCCCCACGCACATAGTGCGGGGTTGTTTGCAAAGAAGGCGCTTTTTCACACTTAATCCAACGTCTTGGTCCTGTTAAGGAGGTGGTAGCGTAGCAAACTAGGCAACCGGACTATAATGCTTTATCACTTTCACTTAGCCATAGGAGTTCGAGGGTGGGGCTAATATATAGCCCCTGGGGGCACCGCACTCTCCCGAATTCGGGGTGCGTATGTGCTTGACCGAAACAACGGTCCTTCGTTAGTGCAGAGGAATTATAAACATTCCGGTGAGTCATCGAGTGGTTGACCAGTCTCTTGCTATATCATGACAGTCAGTTTTCGGCTTTCTCTACTGAGGTGCTCGCCCGGCCGAACCGGGGCACAATCGCAGTAGTTCTCCTGGTGCCGCGTTAGCCGATAGAACAGAACTTAAGGCAGCAAAACACAGGAGCCGGGCAAACCCAACATTTGACCAAAGACATGATTCGGAGCTGATGCATATAAGGCCTAACTCGAGATGCCGAACACTCCCTAAGGTATTCAGTCTTTATAAAAACGGGCAGAATAATGCCCTAAGCCCCTGGTGTCCAGGTACGCGCAAAAATTCTGGTGCGGCCAATGCCAAAATGCCAGCCTCCTCCTCGGTTATAGTAAGAAACAGGGGGATGTATTTCAACAAGAGACAGTAAAAAAGGTCTACGCAGGGTCTTAATCTGAAAAGAATCCTTTCAATCGGTCCCTCACTGCACGCTCTGCTACCGTGTCTCCGCGCAGCCGTATCCTCGATGGGTGTAGCACGTTGTTCATCTGTAAAGAGAGGAACTTAGTTTGAAAGAAAAAGATCGTATAAAGAATGTACTTTATATTAAATAAACAGAGTATGATTCGAAGGAGTGAATAAAATTGAGCTTTATTGTCTCTTGTTGTACATGCATGCAGCCCCTTGTACGGGGGAATGCCACTAGTAGGCGCCGGACTCGTCTAGCCGTGTTCGGTGTTTGAATGACCTATTCAGGTTCTTTGACTAGCGTAGCCGGATGGGTGTGGGGCTGTCAAGGCAGTCTCACGTTCCTCCGTGCTCGAGCAACACTTACTACTTCCTTTTAATGAGATTATGCGGCGTGGACCGGGCATTTTAAGTGTAAGAGATGCATAATGCGGTATTGCGTTAAAGCGGGCGAAAGCTTCGCATCCCAATAGTGCTTGATGGCCACTTTTAAACGGGGCGACATGGAAGATTAACTTTTCGCGACGGAAGTTGTCGGATGAACCGAACACAACTTCTAGTAGTATGGAGCTCGTACAATGGGCATATGGGCCTGGCATTACTCCTTTAAAGGAGGTGTTGCTACGGCGAATTTTGGTTGGGTCTATCCCCATCCTGCGGATTGTGTCCTGATATATCAGGTTTATGTCACTGCCACCATCCATGAGGACTTGTGTAAATTGGAATCCGTCGATTATAGGATCCAATATCAAGGCAGTCCATCCTGCGCTCCGGATACTTTCGGAATAGTCCTGATGGTCGAAGGTGATTGGTTTTGACAACCAGTGTTGGTACTCCGCTAGGGTAGTTTGTGCGGCGCACATTCTAGTGGGCGCCGCTCTGTTTTTCCCTTTGATCACGTGAAGTGAGTTTACTGTTTTAACCTCTTGTGGGAAATTCTTTTGTTTTCCGGGGCTCTGCTTGTGGTGCTCATCATCATGTTCACTTGGTGTGTCGAGCCCCTTGTGTTCGGCGTTGAGTCTGCCGGACTGTTTGAAGACCCAACAATCTCTGTGGGTATGGTTTGCAGGCCTCCCGGGAGTACTGTGGATTTGACATATCTTGTCCAATATTTTGTTTAAGTTGGATAGCTCATCGCTATTGTCCTAAGGGGCAGATTTTTATTGTTCTGCCGTGAGCTATTGAATCCGGCGTTGACTTCCGTGATCTTTGGACCGTTCCTTTTAATCCGGCGCTGGTCCTTGTTGCGCCGTGGTTTCCCATTTCCATTCCTGACTTCGGATGTACTTGGGTCGCTGGTGCTGCATCTTGCTAGCCAGCTATCCTCTCCCGTGCAAAAGCGGGTCATGAGGCTTGTTAATGCGGCCATTGTTCTTGGCTTTTCTTGGCCGAGGTGTCCGGCGAGCCATTCGCCCTCGGACGTTGTGTTTGAAGGCTGCTAAGGCTTCAAGGTCCGACAATCGACTATTTGGTTCTTTTTAGTAAGGAACCTGTTCCAGAATTTCCGGCTGACTCTCCGGCTGTTGAGTTATGTGACTTAGATCGCTCAGATCCGGAGGGCGGACATAGGTCCCCTAAAATTTGCCCAAACGCATCCTTGAGCTCTTCCCAGCTTCCAATGGTATTTTCGGGAGGCTTTTAAGCCAATGCCGAGCTGGCCCTTTGAGTTTGAGGGTAAGTATTTTATGGCGTGGAGATCATCTCCTCTAGCCATGTGTATGTGGAGGATGTAATCCTCAATCCGCACTCTGTGGTCTGTTGTTCCGTCAGATGCCTCTATGTTTACGGGTTTGAATCTCACTGAAATTCATGATCCAAAGACCTCATCGGTGAAACATAGGGGTGTGCGCGCTCATATTGGGTGTGCCGTGATGTTCGGATATTTGGCGACAGCATAGCTTTGAAGAGCTTGCTTTCTCGCCCATAGATGGACCTAATCGGGCCATCTTTTGATGTGAATCCTTATGCGGATCGCAGATCGCTTGTGTGCGCGCCTTTGCCGCTCTCTTTTTGCTGTGGGGTCATCCATCCGACCGGTGGCCTCTTACTTTTTGACTATGGGGGTTCTATGGCCTCCTCATCAAATTCGGGCAGTAGTTTTCTTTTGGGTAGTTTTTGTTCGGCGATCGTCGCCGATTTGTCTCATGTGTTGAATACCCTGCTCCATCTGATTCTGAGTGCATCTTCCGCTGTTTTGAGATTCCGCTTCGCTTTTTCAAGCTACGCGCAGTGGCGACGAGCCTTTTGTGGAGGTTATTCTGCTCTAACAATTTGTCCGGCGTGAGATCGTCCGGACTGTTGTCTTCGCCGGGACGGGTTGTTTATCCAAGTTGTCTTGTTCGGACGATTGTTCGATAGCATGTTCGCCGCCCACCGTTCGCCCTGCCCATGGCTGGGTCTTTGTTGAGGCGGACTTGGTTCGGCGTTTACGCTGCCGCTTTGACTGCCGAGGGATTTATCCTTCAGAGCGCCCCATTGTTCCTCGCTTCATTTCCTTTAGGTGTATCCACCATGTATACATCATGGGATGAGGTGGTTGTCCAGCATCCTATAGGCGCTGGTTCATGGTTGTCTCCTACATCGCCGCCCATACCGCCGATGTCTTCGAGTCGAAATCGAGCACGCCGATAAGCTTTCGGCGGGCTACGGTGGGTGGTGGTGGGCGCTGAATTTCTTCGTCGTCCGCATCCCAACCTTCCCGACCGTAGTCCGCCATGGCTCTCCGGATAAAGAGAGACTTTAGTGAATTCAGGATGTCGCCAAAGGGCGAGTCTTTGAAAGATGTCCGCGCATGAACTCCATGACCGCGCCCAATCGGATTCGATTGGCAGGGGCGCGGAGGGTTCGAGTCCAAGAGGAGTCCGCACCTGAGTCGAGGTCTTCGCAGCGACAGGATGGAGTTCGCTCAATCGCCAGAGATCGTAGCCCCGAGGCGCGCCCAACCACTCGCCCTGATCGTGAATCCGCCCGGATTAAGGGTCGGAGCGGATGTCGTGCGGCCTCGTGGCACTGCTCGTGGCAAAGCTAGATCATACCCATCGAGACAAGGCGGCACGCTCTGCTGTGGCTCGAATCCGTCAAGATCAAGTCTCCGCGACATCGGCCGTATAGTTCAAACTTCCAAATCTGACCTGATGGCCAGGGGCGTAGCTTTCGATCTGCTCTAGATGGCCGAGCGAATTGGCCCGCAGTGCAAAACCGCCGAATATGAAGATCTGTCCGGGGAGAAAAGTCTCACCCTGGACCGCGTCGTTGTTGATGATCGAAGGAGCCATCGGGCCTATCAGTGACGACACAGAGGAACTCTCAATGAAAGCACCAATGTCGGTGTCAAACAGGCGGATCTCGGTAGGGGTCCCGAACTGTGCGCCTAGGCGGATGGTAATAGGAGACAAGGGACACGATGTTTTTACCCAGGTTCGGGCCCTCTCGATGGAGGTAATACCCTACTCCTGCTTGATTAATATTGATGATATGGGTAGTACAAGAGTAGATCTACCACGAGATCAAGGAGGCTAAACCCTAGAAGCTAGCCTATGGTATGATTGTTGTTCGTCCTACGGACTAAAACCCTCCGGCTTATAGACACCGGATAGGTTAGGGTTACACAGAGTCGGTTACAATGGTAGGATATCTACATATCCGTATCGCCAACCTTGCCTTCCACGCCAAGGAAAGTTCCATCCGGACACGGGACGAAGTCTTCAATCTTGCATCTTCATAGTCTTGGAGTCCGGACGCGATGATAGTTCGGCTATCCAGACACCCCCTAGTCCAGGACTCCCTCAACGGGCATGCCAACAACAGGTCTATGAATAACTTTTTTATCAGGTTTAGCAATTCTAGCAGCTTCATTAAAGAAGTAAATGACATGCTCATGCATATCTTCTTCTAGGAGATCTTTAACCATAATGATGCTAGGTTCTACTTTAATTTGTTCATCAGGTTTAGGTGTTCTAACAAAACTTTTGTTAACCACAGTTGAAACTATAGCATATTCCTTTATCCTTACAGGTAAAGGTGGTTTCTCAATATAAGCTGAAGGAACAACTGGATCAACATTATAAAGTATAGTTTCTTCCTTAACTGGTACTGGTTTTTAGTTTCTTATTTAATAGGTTGGTGATATTTAAACCTCTTCTCTTTAGGGAGTTCAACACGAGTAGCAAATGATTCACAAAAGGAGGCTACTATCTCAGAGTCAAGTCCATATTTAGTGCTAAACTTTTGAAAAGGATCGGTATCCATAAAGATTTAACACAATCATACTTAAGTTTAATACCTAACTCTTTAGCTTCTTCGAGTTCCGAATCTTCAGAGTTGCATTTAATTCTTTCTAAAAGATCCCACCAGAATTCAATAGTCTTCTTCATAAAAGAACCAGCGCACGAGGTATCAAGCATGGTTTGATCATTACGAGAAAGCCGAGCATAAAAGTTCTAGATAATAATTTCTCTTGAGAGCTCATGATTGGGGCATGAATATAACATTGACTTAAGCCTCCCCCAAGCTAGAGCGATACTTTCTCCTTCACGAGGCCAAAAATTATATATATAATTCCGATCACGATGAACTAGATGCATAGGATACATTTTTTTGTGAAACTCCAATTTCCAATTATTCCAATTCCATGATCCAATATCATCGCATAGCCTATACCATGCCAATGCTTTTCCCTTCAAAGATAGAGGGAAAACCTTTTTCATCACCTCTTCTCGGGGTAGACCTGCAAGTTTAAACAATCCACAAATTTGTTCCACATATATCAAGTGCATATCAGGATGTTCTGTTCCATCTCCTGCATAAGGATTAGCTAGTAGTTGTTCTATCATACCCGAAGGAATTTCATATTCACTATTTTTGGTAGGTGTAGTAGGTTGAGGGGTGACTAATTGTGGTTTCGGACGAGGTGAAGATACCCCGAACAAACCCCTCAAAGGATTGTTTTCCATAGTAACAAGTGACAATAAATTTCAGCACACTATATAAATGTTTCCTTACCGAATTCCACTTACCAAAGGCGCTTCACTCTGTGGCAATGGCGCTAGAAAATAGCCTTGATGACCCACAAGTAGAGGGGATCAATTGTAGCTATTTTCGATAAGTAAGAGTGTCGAACACAATGAGGAGCAGAAGGAAATGACAAGTAGTTTTCAATAAGGTAATGTCTGCAAGTGCTGAAATTGTAAGTAGCGTAGTAGTTTGATATCAAGATAATTTGTAACGAGCAAGTAACGATAGTAGTAAAAAAAGTGAAGCAAGGTAGCCCAATCCCTCTGAAGCAAAGGACGGGCCAAAACGGTCTCTTATGATAAGGAAAGCGTTGTTGAGGGTACACGGGAATTTCATCTAGTCACTTTCATCATGTTGGTTTGATTTGTGTTCGCAACTTTGATAATTTGATATCTGGGTGGACCGGTGCTTAGGTGTTGTTCTTACTTGAAAAAACCTCCCACTTATGATTAACCCTCCCGCAAGCATCTGCAACTACGAGAAAAGTATTAAGAATAAATTCTAACCATAGCATTAAAATCTAGGATCCAATCGGTCCCTTGCGGAACAACGCATAAACTGGGGTTTAAGTTTCTGTCACTCTCGCAACGCACCATCTAATTGCTACTCCACAATGCACTCCCTAAGGCCCAAAATATGGTGAAGTATCATGTAGTCGACGTTCACATGATACCACTAAGGGAGTCACAACATACATACTATCAAAATATCAAACACATATCAAATTCACATGGTTACTTGCAACATGATTTCTCCCGTGACCTCAAGAACAAATGTAACTAATCACAAATAATAAACATGCTCATGATCAGAGGAGTATTAAATAGCATAATGGATCTGAACATATAATCTTCCACCAAATAAACCATATAGTAATCAACTACAAGATGTAATCAACACTACTAGTCACCCACAAGTACCAATCTATAGTTCCAGTAACAAGAGTGAATACACGAGATGAACTAGGGTTTGAGAGGAGATGGTGCTGTGGAAGATGTTGATGGACATTGCCCTCCCCAAGATGGGAGAGTTGTTGGTGATGACGATGATTTCACACTCCGGGAGGGAAGTTCCCCCGGCGGAATCGCTCCGCCGGAGAGAAAAAGTGATCCTGCCCAAGTTCCGCCTCAAGACAGTGGCGTTCCATCCCGAAAGACTTCTCTTATTTTTTCTAGGTCAAAATGACTTATATACCAAAAGATGGGCACCAGAGGTGGGCCGAGGAGGCCACAACCCACCAGGGCGCGCCAGGGGGGCCTGGCGCGCCCAGCTGAGTTGTACCCACCTAGTGGCCCCCCACTGGTGGTTATTGGCTCCAGTATTTCTTAAATAATCCATAAAAAATCTCCGTGAAGTTTCAGCTCATTTGGAGTTGTGCAGAATAGGTGGCCTGACGTAGCTTTTTCAGGTCCAGATTTCCAGCTGCCAGAATTCTCCCTCTTGGTGTGTACCTAGCAAATTATGAGAGAAAAGGCATTAGAGTTACTCCAAAAAGCATTATTATGGATAAAAACATCATAAACAATAGCAAGAAAACATGATGCAAAATGGACGTATTAGTACCTTCAACCCACGCAACTCTAAGATAGCCATCTAAGCGCTGCTTCCGTGGCGAACTTGCGCCCCGCACCATTACATTAGACTCCAGCTAACCGGCAGCCTAGGAGCTCCGCCGCCTCGAGGGGTGCTGCTTCCCATTGGGAATCGATTGGCCCAGAATAAAATTTTTAGCAACTGACGCCTAAATAAAGTGATTTGAGATGAGGGTGCGACCTATGTGGAGGCCCGGTGAATTAGGCAGCTCTAGCTGCCGAGTCGGTGAGGCCGGCGCGGTTGCGGTGGCTACCGGCGGTAGGGAAGCAGAGATGTCGCGAAGGTCAACGGCTACGGGGAAGCAGCACTAGGGCTCTAGATGAATCCGAAGTTGGAGCCGCTCCGGCGCCGTGAACAATGGTGGGGTGAATCGGCTCCGGTACGGTTCACATGGCCATCATCGAGGCAGCTCTGGCAGCACGGAGTAAGAGGCACATGGCCAGTGCACGACGGCAAATGGACAACGTCTCCGGCATTAGGGAGGAGGGCGGCTGGGAATTTGATGCGGTGGGGGGCGCCATGGAGGAGGGGCTGAGGTTTTGCGGCTCGGGAGAAGGGAGCTTCCAGGGAGAAGGTGATTTGGCGCCCACGAGGTATAAATGGGGAATTGGGAGGGGGAACCATGTCTTACTGGACGATTTGTCTGAAATGTGTGTGTGGGGGGGGGCTACGGTTCTGCCCCTGCCTTTAGGCTTCTCGGCTTGGGTCTGTGTACTGAGGGTCGGGGATAGTAGAGTAACTTTGCTTCTCCCAAATAGTGGGCGCGAGCGATTTCAGGCGAGGAGGGCGTGTTTTGAAATATAGTGGGCGCGAGCAATTATGGGCGAGGAGGGCGTGTTTTGAAATAGTGAGCGCGCGCTATTTCGGGCGAGGAGGGCGTGTTTTGAAATAGTGGGTGCGAGCTATTTCGGGTGAGGAGGGCATGTTTTGAAATAGTCAGCGCGAGCGATTTCGGCCGAGGAGAGGGTGTTTTGCTGACCATGGTCTATGAATTATTCGGCACATGTCATTTCGGCCGAGGAGAAGGCGCGCTTGGATGAAGTTACGAACCTACCCTCAATGTACAACAGGACAATTGATGCGTGTCCCACATAGGCCGGTAATTTCGCGTCTCCCATTTATTTGCTCGGGTGAATTCCACGAAGCAGAGGGTGTTTAACGGTTCGTTCAAATTTTGGGAGAACAAGCATCCACGTCTACCTTACCAAGTAGATTCAAAACAAATTTTGAAATATTAGCTTGCCACTTCTTTTTTAGATGGAGAGACGATGCTTGGGAGTAATGTGTTTTTACATGCTCGTTGCTAATGATTTACTATATGAGAAATAGCTAACCCACTCAAAAAGGGAATCAAACCCAAAATGAAATATCTCGATTCAATGAAATAGCTCGTTCACCAGGTCAAAATAGTGAACTAAATCCAAAATTGAACACCTCAATCGAGTAGCATGTTGTATAGTATTATAGTACTCCATGAACATGCTGAAAGTCAAATTAATGAGCTTGTTTGATATACGCATATCTCCGTTCATGTGTGGATTACAGACAACATGTTCTCCAATTTAAATATTTGAATGCAAGTTTATATCGAAACATGGTTTATATCAGTTTTGATGCATAAAACACGACCTCCCCCTCTCCCGGACTCCTACTCTCTCTCTCACCGACAATCTACAATTTTGTCGCACGCATCCAACACACAAACCTTCTTGGTCCCTCTCCCTCTCTCTCCATCTCTCTCTCTCTCTCTCTCTCTCTATCTCTATCTTTGTGTGTGGGGGGTCTTTCTAGTTCGCATGCATATATACTCCATCTATAAGTCTCTCTCACACACTATGAATGATTCTCTAGTCCAAGCTAAATATCTTGAGTGTACACATCGTACGCACACAAATTCCTTGGCTCGTTCCCCGTAACTCTCTCACGCACCACTCTGTCGTCTCGGAGCTCTCTCCCTCCCTCTCTCTATCAAACTATCCATCTCCCTGGGTCACACATACACATGCATATCTCACTTGCACTCAATAGACCCATCTAAAACTCTATCTCTCTCCCTCGTTCTCTCACCATCTCACACGCACACACACACAATCTCATGCCTAGCCAAGTATAATGGTCTCTCACTCAATTGTAGGCACACGCAGTCCCCCTGTATGTATATTACTAGCTAATTCTTAGTCTCCATCACAAACATGTGCATGGTCTATCTCAATTTCTCTCGGGGCATCTTTCTATCGCACATGCACCTCGTCCCTCGATCTCCCACCCATATAGTCCCCTCACGATCTCGAGGGGATTTCTCTATCATAAACACACCCTCTCTCCCTCCCCACGCGTCCATGTTCTCCATGCGTCCGTCTCGACCTTTGTTCCTTGTTGGCTAGACCTCTATTGGACATGTGCTATAGGGGGTCAGACAAGCATGTATCAGAATAGCAACGTGATCAAGGCTGCAGCTACTGCTGCGAGGACTAACATCACAAGGGAAATCCGGCAGGAACTGAAGGCCACCGATCCCGACCGATCGCGCGGCACGGACGTCGAAAGCTCCTCCATAGTCGACGGGGGCACTTCACTTGGCCTGGGCGGCAAGAGGATGGCTTCCTCGGCTTCAAAGCTGTTAGAGAATGCGTTCTTATCACTACAGGGATGCGAGAGAAATTCCTCGAGTGTCTCTCTCCATTGCAAACAATCACGCACTAGCTATCTTCGTGTATCTCCTCATCTCGATTTTCTATCTCGGAGATGCATGCGTGATATGTTTGCATAAGAAACGAACAAACACACCTCTCTCTAATTTATCATTTGTTGTCCCTTTCTCTTTGACACACATACTCTTTTTGCACACTCACTCATTCTCCTTCACACGCACTTGATCTCTCTCGACTTAGGCACTCTCTTCGGTCCATAGCATATAGATTTATTGAAAAGTCAAACATCACAAGTTTGACCATGTACATGGAGAAAAACATTTACATCTAGAACGGCAAACATATACCATTAGATTCATCATGAGATGTAGTCTCGTATGATGTATCTTTGGTATTGTAGATATAAATAACATTTGCGTAAACTTGGTCAAAGTTTCCAAACTTTGACTTCTAAAAAAATTATATGCACTGCATTATCGAGCGGATGGAATATCTCTTTCCCCCTCTCAGCAATCTCACGCGCCACTAAGCCTTATCGGGGCTCCTCTATCTCTCTCAAACTTTATATCTCCCTGTTCCACACATACACATGTCTCGCTTGTGCTACATAGACCCATCTAACACTCTCCGCCCTTGTTCTCTCTCTATGTGACACCCCCCCCCCCCCCCTAAGTACCATAATCCCTCACTCCATCATAGGCGCACGCACTCCCCCCCCCCTAAGTATGATTATCTCTCAATAGCCATCAGGAACAAATGCATTGTCTCCTTCCATCCATACGTCTATCTTGACATCTCTCGGGGTATCTTCTATCACGCACACACCTTGTCACTCGATCTCCCACCCACGTAGTCCCGTCACGATCTCTAGGGGATCTCTCTATGACAAACATACACTCGGTCCTCCCCATGTCTGCATTTTCTCCATACGTCTCTCTCGACTTCTCTCCCTTGTTTGTCATACCCCTCTTGGCCACGTGCTAGGGGTCTTTCTCTCTCGGTTGCAAACAACCACACACTATCTCCTCACCTTGCTTCCGCTGTCGAAGATGCATGTGTGATATGTTTGCATAAGACACACACGCTTTTTCTCTACTTTTATTGTGTGTTGTCCATTTCTCTTTCACACACGCACACACACTTTTTTCAGTCACTCTTTCTATTTCACACACACTCTCTCTAGTCAGGTACTCTCTCACGTCCGTAAGCATATGGATGTTTTGAAAAGTCAAACCTCAGAAAAGTTTGGCCATGTATATGTGGAGAAAAACATTTACATCTGCAACGATCATTAGATTCATCACAACATGTACTTACTTCATACTATCATTTATCTTTGGTATTGTAGATATAAGTAATATATTTATAAACTTGTTCAAAGTTTCAAAAGTTTGACTTTAAAAAAATGTTGGCACTACATTATCGAACGGAGGGAGTAGCTCTTTCTCTCTCTGCTATCTCTCACGGGCCTCCCCTCTCACTCGAACTCTCTATACCGACGGATTATACAGTCATTGTGTCAGTGCATAGCTCTATATATTGTTTAGTAACCAGTCCACATGCTGCCTTGTCAGCTCGTGTTCTCTATCTTCATGTGCTAGCCCATGTGGTAGTGGGTGAAAATAAGTAGACTAGAGGCCCATCTGACATGCGGTGAAGTAACGAAGTTGAAACCACTAGGGGTAGCACCCTGCACGCTAGTAAATTGAGGGCACACTTCTTCCGTGTGAAGGACGCACTCGCGCACAATTCACCACTACATGGCGGCGTGCACAGAAGGACGGACTCGCGCACACCCAGCAGTCCCCCTCAACCTCACCGTCGACAGCTGCCTCTGCGACGGGGATTGCAAACACATGGCTGCAGTCTCCAAGATCCTTTCATCGCACCCTGAGCCAGCCAGACGCCTTGACATCCGCATGTTCAGTACCAACTGCAAGGTCCAAGCCAAGTTCGACGAGTGGTTCTTATCCCCCGCCCTATATCAGCTCGAGGAGCTCAACTTTGAAGCTGGACGATGTCTCTATCTGCCGCTGTCCATGCTCCGCCTCACACCAACGCTGCGCCGCGCCAGCTTCATCTCCTGCTATCTTCCCCAGATTAATGCCATGCCCGCCCTTCTTCTCCCTCAACTCAAGAAGCTCGACCTCTTCGACGTTGGCATCTCGAAGAAGGCTATGGAGCACCTGCTCCGCAGCTGTACTGCACTCGAGTACCTTCGTCTTGAGAAGTTCCACGGGTTTATTAGCCTCCACATCGCCTCAACTCTGATGGATTTATGTGTCTTGCTGGCCCCGCAACAAGAGACATCAATTTGGGAGAGATCACTCCAGCTGTTCCACGTTATGGTTATTGAGAATGCGCCTTTCCTTGAGAGATTGCTTGTATCTGATCTACAAGGTCCAACAAAAATCAGGGTCATTGATGCGTCAAAATTGACAGCGTTGGTGTACACGTCTGCCAAATTCTCCGAACTCTTTATTGGATCCGTAATCATTCAGGTACAACACTCATCTTCTTCTCCTTCTTCTTAAAATTCACATTTTTAAATTTGTTCTTGATGTATTTACTACTGTCATCCAGAAAATGATTCCCACAAGCTTGACCAAGTCTATGCGCACAGTGAAGATCTTGGCTATAAAATCTATCGGCCCCAATCTGGATCAAGTTGTTGGATTCCTTACATGCTTTCCGTGCACGAAGAAGCTACTCATCGAGGTGAAACTTCTTTCCTATTAGTAAACGGTAATCACAATGTAGCTCATTTTTTTCGTAATTTTCCTAAATTACGATGACAAGTGTAGTGTTCAAAACTGCATCTACGCACTGCACCGAAAGAAATGTTATTAGTATTTTTCTCATGTGATCACCTGCATCATTTTTTTTGTACGACTGTAGTAGCCTAAGCTAGTCATAGTCGAAAGTAACTTAGACTAGTAACTCTATGGTTACCATAAGAGCAAGTACCTCCGTCCTGGTTTACTCTTCCTATTTTGTAGTATCAAAATTTGACCATAGATTTAACTGACAAAATGTTAATGCGTGTCACTAAAAATTATATCGTTGGATTTGTATTTGAACACAATTTCAAATGGTATAATTTTTGGTGACATGCATTAGCATTTCTTAGGTAAATCTATGGTCCAAATTTTACACTAAATACGAGGTAGTATAAAAGTGGGCTATAACGGCCCTCCACTATGTAGGCCAAAACACGTGCCAAATTCACTTGTGATGCATTTGGCATCGATGCCCCTCCATTGCTCACATGGTGCCCCAATCTGGATCACGTACTTTGCTGCGGTGCCAAATTAACTCACACAATGAAAAAACACTTGTGTGGAAGAGGGAGAGGACCGAGGCAATAAAAAACACTTGTTTGGGGAGTGAGAGGCTGGTGTAGTTGGTTTGATTGATTTTTTTATACATGTGGGTCTGTGTGCACAGCGGTGCCAACTCTCTCACATCGCGAGAGCGGTGCCAAAATCTTTTGATTTGACATCGATGCGTATTACATGGCATAATTTTGAGAAATAAGGCATCAGCCACATAGTGGAAGGCAACTAATGCCGAAGCTCTTCACATGCTCCTAGGTAAATGAGAGGAAATAGAAAGAGAGAGAGAGAGAGAGAGAGAGAGAGAGAGAGAGAGAAAAAATATCACTAGCCAACCAACCATATCGTATGAGCGAATGATATTGGTACCTCTTGATGACATGACAATCTTATACAGCCAGCTGCTCTAATATGTTCTCTTCTTTTGCAGATAAAAAAGACCTAAAAGTGAAAAATGTGCCGCACTATAACAATCTCGTCGAATGCCTTGATCTCCAACTTACAGAAATTGATTTGATCGACTACCGAGGCAGCACATCTGAGATTTAATTGGCCAGGTTCTTTGTTCTGGAGGCAAGTGTGCTCAAGGTAATGAGGTTTGGCGTTCTCTGGCGCAACAATTAATGGCGTGCTGATCACCGCAAGCGTCTAAGCCTAAATGATAAAGTCTCCGCAGAAGCTGAATTTGTTTTTGAAACATCAAGTGGCCAGAGACCCGAAAACTTATTTGCCCATCAGTGATGTCTCAGGGCAGTGGATTTTAGTTTGTACGATAATGGTGCATACACCTAAAGTAACGAAAGTTCTTACGTAAACTTCCTAGTAATTCCCTCTTCGTAGGTGCATCATTACTCCTAACATTTGTAATATTAGTTTGAAACTTGTAATATTGCCGTGTCCTAATCCCGCATTTTCATAATCCTGCGAATCAAATAAGTCCTGAGTTGGTGATGATGTTGTGCCTGCCATCTTTCACCAATAGCCATCGGATCTAGATCTGACGCATACAAACCAAACTTCTGTAGTTTTGCAAAAAGATGCCCGCACTTGTTCCCTATTTACAAACAACTCCTTGTCTCTCACAATCAGTCTTATCTCCTCCCCACCACATCTAGAAGGCCATGGAAAAATCTGGCGCGATGGCCGGTGCCAGCGCCGTCCACCCCCAATCTTGGTGTTCTGTGCAATGCACGGGCATGTATGCACAGGAAATTATGTCGAACACGGCTAGTTTTAAGTAGGCTAGCTCTAAAGCCATGATGATAGTGATTGCAGATGATGAGGCTGACTATGATTTTCCAAGCACAGCGCCTACACTCAGGTGTCATCTCCGGCACATGGTCTTGTCACTTCACTATAAGAAGCAACACATAATAATTTGACCAACGGGTAGTACAGTACTACTACATTGGTAGTACTACTACTAGTACTAGCACCACCGTATGGATTTAGTAGTACTACCACGTCCATCTGGATTTAGTATTTGACTAGCAATATCTAGTAATGCATGTCACAAAAAATGTACTAATCCCTCCGTAAATAAATACATGGTGTATTGTTTTATTCCTTCCGGTAGATGGCTCAAATCTAAAGTCTCATCAATCAGACTACTATTGTACTCACCGAGCACTCAGCTTGGTAAGTTACCAACAAAAAATTGCAATCAAAGACTACTATGGTACTCCCTCCGTACTGGTGCATTAGTCACGTTACGACAACCAAATAGTAATCCCAAAACTTTTAGGCGCGGTGCATTAACTACCCACCTCGTTCCCTGTTTTTTGCCACAAAAAAAGAAATCACCCAATACATGACGTGGGGTGTGTATGCATCCAATGACTTCAGACTACTCCCTCCGTCTAGGTGTATAAGTCATCTTAGAGAAAGTGAAAAGGAGGAGTGGGCTCTCATGAAAGAGCCTAGCTGTATGCGGATTCCTAGGCCGATACAATAAATATGAAGAAAGAGAGAGAGAGAAGATGAGAAAAAGTAGTACTCTTATAGCCAGCCTTATAGCTAACCTTATTGTATGAGTGGCTACAATTGATGGCTCTATATGACATGGCAACATCATATAGCCAGCAGCTGGCTATACTATTAACCATGCTCTTAGGTTGTGCACCATGACCAAGACAAAGGGGAAAGCGAGAGAACTTAATGTCTTTTTGCTAATTAATAGCATTACATGCAATTAAATTATATTAGTGTCATGCATATGACACTAGTCTAAGTTACTACCTTCATAGTGCAAAGTAACATAGTAGTAGTGTCATAGATGGCTTCATTTATTTGCTTGTAGACTCATCTTTTCTTGGAAAACTCTATGTTATAGTAACATATTATGTTACTCTAAACACATCTCTCCTCATTAAATACATGCCACATAAGCAAACTTGTCTTGGACTGCGGTATGTTACTTGCTAAGTTACTCTCGCTATGACTAGCCTTAGCACAACATTTTTGGTTACATGCACTAACATTTTATTAGTTAAATCAAAAGTCAAAACTTGGCACAAAATGCAAAGGGGACCAATAAACCAGTAAACATCAAAGTTCTCTCGTTTGGCCCCAACTAGAGGTCCGATGAGATGACTAGACTGCACCGGCACGTACGGGGGCGCAACTTCATTGACTTACTGCACCTGCCTTTGGGTGTATGACACGTGGGCCCAACAGGTGGCTGTCCCACCTGTCATACAGCCACAAGCAGTGCAAGAAGGCACCGAGCTCATCCCCACAGGACGCAGCTTCATTGATTTCTCGCACTGCCTTGTATGATGAGTGTGGGCCCAACTGGTGGCTGGCCCACCTGTCATGTAGCCAAAGGTAGGTGCAGTAGAGGGCCGAGGAGTAGATAGCCAACACACACGTCGCAAGATCAGTTGACTAGAAGCTAGACTCATGGAGGCGATGAGCGCGAGCATCAGCCGGCTATACCAGATGGTCCACGACGCGGGCATGCGGCCCGACACCGAGGAACGTCTCCAGGTCGTTCTTGAGGCCACTAGGGCGAGAGGCCGCTTGGACGATAGCTTCGTCTCCTTGTTCGACGAGGTCCTTGTCGGCTTCCTCGACAAGTCCACCGTCGTCAAGAAGCTCGCGGACGACCTTGACGTACGCCTCGAGCCCACGCGCCCAGGCTCTGTGATGCACTACAAAAAAAATACACTTCCGTGATGATACGTGTTTGTCACAGTAGGTCGCGTTTTTTGTCATGCATGTACATCCATGACAAATTTTATGACAGAATCAAGATAGTCATACCTGTGATGTCGTAGAAGTGTTCCATGACATTACCAAAATTATCATCACGGAAGTGTCCACTTCCATGACGATAAATCGCGCGTCACAGAAGTGCTTTCGTCAAGGGTGACCGACACGCGGCATCCACCGTAACGGAACGCCGTTAAGCTATCGGGTCAGGTTTTGATCCGATAACCCGCTAACAGCCCGACCAATGGGGATTTTCGACGGTAAAATCATCGCTGGCGGAGGAAACATGTGTCGATTTATCGCTGGGACAGATGTCATCCACTCATTGGATGTATACGCCTATGATACGTCGACACGTGGCACGACCCAACAGAGGCCCATTCCTGTGAAAAGGCCGGCCCATTTGACTTGGTCAAAAGGTGGCGGCCGGCCCATGGAAAGCATGTTAACGACCTGTTTGCATATAACCCATTTACAGCCCGCTAACCCAAGGCCCGTTACGCCCTATCCGAATTAGGCCCAGTAGCGTCATCTGGGCCATCCAATATGATTCCAGCCCATTTTCACTTCTGGCCCATGTATGGCCCATGACGTCTTTCGGCCCATATGAGGCCCTATGTAACTCTTGGCCTATTAACGCCCGTGGTGAAACTCGCCCACAATGAACAAGTGTATCACTTTACACCCATTAACGGCCCTGCAGTGAAACCGGCCGTAATGAACAAGATATCACTTTATACCCATTAAGGGCCCGTTATTCAGTTGGGCGTTTCCGAGAACGTTATCTTTCGCCTTCTCAGAGCCCATTTATTCTTGGGCTCATTTCCAGCATTCATTTACTTACGGCCCGTTACTATCAATTTCTGCTTGTGGGCCAAATTCAGCCCGTGGTTACATCGGCCCGTTTGTGGTCCGTTAATACGTTGGGCAGTTTTCATAGCGTCATCAAATACAGCCTATTAACGATGGCCCGTTATGTTCATAAGGCCCGTATAAGGCCCATTGATGACACGGCCCGTAGAAGGCCCATTGTTTCTACGGCCCGTAGAAGACCCATTGTTTCTACAGCCCGTAGAAGGTCTACTGCTTCTACGGCCCATAGAAGGCCCACTGTTTCTACGGCCCGTAGGAGGCCTAGTGTCACTACAGTAAATATAAGCCCATGGTTATTGTGGCCTAGTTTTAAAATGAACTGCACTGACTACAAGCAAACAAATAAACAAGACAACAAGGAAATAAATAAGCAAGCAACTTATGCTAGGCTATCACGGCTGTTACATATATTACATCCATCGGGCATCAAAGTTCGCCACCAAAGGCAAATATAGGGAACAAAGCAGCATATCATATACATCGGTTGTCAAAGTTGGCGACCAGCGCAAATAAACGCCGCAGCAAAACAAATCCGAATCAAACCACTTCAAGATCTCAAGAAACAATATCCTGGGTACCCATAATGTCGGCAAGATGCTTAGCAAGCTTATTAACTTTCTCTTGTTTGGCGCTTAAATCCTCCAAATAACTTGTTGTTGCACTAGAAAATATGCATCTGAATTCTGCAGGACTTCCTTAGTCCTTCACTTCCTGTCAGAAAGACATCTCGATCGATGTCTTTCAACTTGAAGTTGAGACTCAAGAAGACGAACTGATTCAGCAGCAAGTTCAAGAGCTTGTGCGATGAGTAGTGGCCAAGAACTCGAACACTAAATCAAGACATGACTTTTGGGTTCCTCACCGTCGTCAAGATAGTTTTTATCAGCTTTCTTGGAGACCAACAGGATGTCTCACTATCTTGAACCTTATCTGCATTACTTCCTTTACCATTGGATAACGCGTATCGTTTCTCCAATATTTTGTCCGCATTCTAAAAGAGAAACAAGCATACACATCACATGTTTACTATGTTGTATATGAAACTCATTTTGGTAAATGAGTTCAGTAGTAAAGTGGACAGGATAACAGCATGAAACAAACATATATCTATGTACCATGGTCACTTTATGGTCTATATCATTCTAGTTTTTGTTGCCAAATCAAGATAGAGACACAGTTCAAATAATATTTGTTCAAGACAAAGAAGAATAGACATAATATAAGTGTGGGTAACTATAGAGCAATAACAACACTTGTAATGTGCATGACATGAGAACATAACTGTTTATTCAATTGAAACTGAAATCAACATAGAGCAGGTTACAACAGCAAACCAGTTAAAGAAACAGGTTTAAAACATACATGTTGCACCATTGGAGTTTCAATCCCATCCTTCAATTTTGAAAATAGTTGGTATGAGTAAATACAGTAATGCAAGAGCAAAGGAGTATGAACCATAGCTACAAAACCTGATCTGAGAACAAATCTTCTTCTCCATTAAGCGTTGAGTTGGGATTCAGAGTGGTGGTCCACGTGCTTTGGGCACTGCAGTTCCCTTACTAACCGCTCGTGTTTGGGTGCTCTGTGGTGGAGACGGTGTTGTGTCAACTGGAACTGGGTTACTATCTACCGGGGTTGGGGTTAGAAGGGTGTAGCTGGTTCTCTGTCCAACTAGGTAGGGGCACAATCTGCGAGAGTCTGGGTTATGTGTGGTGGATCTGGTCCTTGGGCAAGTACAACCGTGTTTCTATCTGCACCAACTGGTAGCACTATCTTTTCTGAAGACCGTGTTGTTACTCCCTTAGATAATGCCATCACGCTCTCCAATTCAAATGGCTGATAAACAAGAAAAGTAATTGAAAGTATAGACATTGTACGATAGAAAGGTGCAATGGATAGTGGGGAATAAAAGAGGGCATGAAATAATTCATATTTATGTTTTCTAACCAGATAGCATGACACAATTTCACATATGTGATGGATAACTAAACAGGATAGCATGACACAATTTCACATTATGATGGCTAACTAAAAAAGAAGGAAAGACATAGTTCAAAATATGAGACTATGTAAACAGGATGACATGACATAACTATATAATGTGTTTATTAAATAGGTTGGCATGCCATAATTCACATACATTCATGGATAGAATGCCATAATTCTAAATATGATGACTGTAAACACTAAACAGGATGAGATTATATAACTATATGATGTCTTTATTAAATGGGTTGTCATGCCATAATTCAGATAGATGATGTGTATGTACTATGTAAACATGATGGCATGATATAATTCAAATATATGATTTATATAGTAAGCAAGTAAGCAGATGGCAATCTATATACGATGTGAAAACTAAGCAATGCAAGACAACATGCATGACATGGGTAATATAACCCTGCCAAGTTTGAGCATAGACCTCAGGGGGAAATAGGACTGGTCATCGCCTCAATCCTCCTCCGAGGAGCTCTCTCAGAGCAAGAAGATGTCTGCTTCAGCAGTAGCATTGTCTTCTCTGAATACCTTGTTTTCACTCCGATACTTCCATCACCGCTTCAAATGGTTGATGCACAGGAAGAGTAGTTGAATATACAGACGTTGTCGACAAATGGAACACGTAATACAAAAAATGGTAGCATGATATAATTCACATACATGATGATTGGCTAAACAGCATGGCATTGCATAATTCACATATATAATGCCTTTGCAACAAGATAGCATTGTATAATTCACATATATAATGTCTTGCAACAAGATGGCAATGCATAATTCACAAATATGTTAATTAGACACTGAACAGGTGGCATTCAGACAAAGCATGTCTAAACTAATCAAATGGCATAGCAATGCGAGACACCATACACACGATATGAGCAACATAACCCTGCCAAGTTAGAGCATACACCTCGGGGGGGGGCATAGGACTGGTCATCTGTCTCTGAATCCTCCTCTGAGGAGCTATCCGTAACCAGCGAGATATGCGCTTCGTCAGATAGCATAGTCTGCTCAGAAGACCTTGTTTTCATTCCAGAATTTGCCATCACTGTGTCAAATGGCTGTTGCACACAAAGAGCAGTTGAATGTACTAACATTGTTGACAAATGTAATATGTAACGAAAAAAAAGGATGGCCTGATATAATTTACATATAAGATGACTGGCTAAGCAGGATGTTATTGCAAAATTCACATATATGATGCCTGGCTAAACAAGGTGGCGTTGCATAATTCACATAAATGATGAATAAACTAAACAGATGGCATTCACACAAACGATGTATAAACTAAGCAGATGACATAGATGTATAAAGTAAGCAATGCAAGACACCATATGCATGATATAACCAACATCAGCATGCCAAGTTAGAGCGAAGACCTCAGGGGGTAAATAGGAGTTATCTTCTCCTTCTGAATCCCCCTCAGAACAGATATCTTCCTCTCGATTACAATTCGAAATGTGTGGAGGGGGGCTGCCTTTGCGCCTACCATGGAGCGACGTATGCATGAAATTATATTGCCACGCAAGGCTCGTCTCTTTTGCTCTACATGTTCAGTTCCATTGTTTAAAATAACTGTCATGCATAGGAATAAAACACAGTGAGATTATGTAAGGAGTGCATGCAGAAATCCAGAGTAATGGTAGCAACCTGTGGATAGACCCAAAACCAATAATAGCAGGCAGATAATGGCTTCAGTTAATAAATACAGATAATGGCTTATTTACTGTTTGTTTCCCACCCAACATCAAACTCATAGTAGACACCGGAGATTAACCAGATAGTACATAGATACTATTGATAGCGGCCCCGATATGTACCCCACAACCATTTAAAAACTCAAGTTTGACCATTAGTTTGGAGCTGACTCAGAGTCTAATCGGTGAACAGGACGATAAAGTAGCATGTAATATTAAGCGATGCATAACGTAAGCAGACACGAAAGAGTGCGACCTCTCTTGCGGACCCGTGTAGTCCTCGAGGTCATCTGCTCGGTTGATGATGGTAATGCAGTTTTCATGGCTGCCAGAAGCAGGGAAGAAGATTTGAGGTGGCGAAAGACAGTCTGGAGGCCGGATCCCTACTGTGCTGGACCCTTCTAACGTTGGAGCAGCTCAGCTGGGGTGGACGACAACGCAGCAGGAGCGGGACAAACCGCGCAAGGTTTTCTTTGACAACTATCTGTAAGAGAAGTAATTCTGTAAGGGCTCGTTTGAATTGGAGGATTCCAACAATGCAGGGATAGGAAATAGACAGGAATAGGATAGGAATGCACGTGCAAAACAGAGAATTTAAAAACACAGGATTTCTGCCAATCTGGGTGTTTGATTCACAACAACTGGATGATCACAGGATGCAAAGAAGCATGGTGAGATTAAGTCAAACCACAAGAAAATGTACGATTATAATGCTATTATGCTACTATCTCTTAGTCTTGTGCTTCATGAATAGGAATTTGAAAAGGAGGACAAGTGAAAATTAAAATTCCTACGTTTTTTTCTTTCAAGGAGACACTAAAGGAACAAATCCATGTGCTCAGTGGACAATATATATAAAATGTAGAGTAAAAAAGAGATGCAACAAGTGTACAACCTCTTTGGCGAAGCCATGTCGATCTCAGCATGATTGGGTTGGCCGGTGAGGATGCTCCGGCTGACTTTGCTGTCAGAGGAGGGGAAGAAGATCTTAGGCGTCTGGAGATGGAGCCCGAGGTACTGCTCCGCTGTGATGGAGGGTTTCGCTGTTGGAGCAGCTCGTGAGTTGTACGACGCCGAGGCTGAAGCAGACAAGAGAGACAACGAACAACGTTAACCTGAGTGGAATTCTAATAGCATCTCCAATACATGACATAAAATACATAACCACAAAGTGCTAGATGTAAAATATATGAGCCGCTCATCTCTGAACTTAACTGTCGAAACTGAACATAATTGTCGAAACTGAACCTAACTGTCGAAACTGAATTTTGCTATCGAAACTGAATTTTGTTGTCAAAACAGAACGCACTAGCAAGGTGAGGCTACACGTTGGTCGACTGACTTTTTCATCTCTAGTCAGTCGATTTTGCAGCCGCTGGATACGAAATCAAGGGCCTGCGGTTCATCTTCAAACTCCACCCCCCTGAGCCGCCAGCCACCACCGGCCAAACAGCAGCCCCCGCCCATGCATGCTGGCGGTGCACCGCCCGCCTACCAAAACACTCCCCACCGCCGGTCCGCCGCCTGCCATCCTCTAGCCCCCGTGCGAGCTTTTTCCCGGCCATCCCCACGCCACCGTCCCACCAACGCCCGCCATCGCTGGTGACCACCGCCCCCATCCTGAACCCTAAGATAGATAGTGGGACACCTCTCCAGCGAGCCCCCCTCCCCGCTGCGGCTGGTTCTTCCTTCACCCCGGCGAGCCCACCCCTTGAAAATCGACTGACCCAAAAGTCGATTCAGTCGACTGAAGTGTAGCCAAATCGGAGCAGCATTGCAAGCAAGAGCAAGAGCAAGAGCGAGAGGAGCAGCGTGAGCAAGAGCAATAGCAAGAGCAGACCAGGCAGGGGACCAAGAGCAAGAGCAGAGTAGTAGCACGAGCGAGAGCTAAAGCAGCAGCAGCTCCTACTGATGTGGATGTCGCCGCCGAGGGAGCGACGCCGTGGAGGAAGTGGCCGGCGACGCCGCCGTGGATGGAGCCGCGCCGTGTCGGCTCGGGACCGAGCGCCGGCAGCACCGTGAGATCGAATCAAGAAGAAAATGCGGCAATTAGTGTACAACCTCTTTGGTGGCGCCGATTAGGCCGCAGCTTCATCCGAGGAAACGGTGATGATGATGCTCTTCCGTGGTGCAGTGAAGACGGCGGTGGGAATGGAGGTGCCGCGAAAGACGAGGGGAACGTCGGGGCAGCTCCTTGGAGGTGGAGGACGGGGTGGCTGAACCGGCGGGACGATGAGATCGACGACGGATCCTCATACGGTACGGTGGATGAGGGACGTCGAGGTGTTGCTGTGGACGACGTTGTCGGGGAAGAGGCTCCGGCTGGGTGGCGGACGGAGCAGGGTGTGGGGTTTCGTCGCAGGTTTTCGCGGCCTCAGTGTACGAATGGGTGGGAGGATGGGATGGCAGTGGGTAACCATGGCTTAGAGACGCGCTTGTCCGAAATGTGGGGTAAGTTACGAAAGTACCCCCCACCGATTTGAGGCGGTTCTTTCGGTTCAGGGGTACCACGGGCATTTCGCGTGTCGAGATTTCACAGGAGGTGGGAGTTTACCCGCGCGTTGTAATTTCGGAATAGCAAGGCGCGGATTGAGATGGAGGGAGTTGTCGGAGCACAACGGGACAAAGATATATCTTAAATATTTCGGGCTAACAAGGCGTGGGTTGAAATTTCCAGACAAGCCTAACATGTACTGTACCAAATCAATGTGCACTACAAATGTCATTCAAAACTTTGAATTCATGTTATGTTCAATTAAAATATTTCGCTACGTGTATAATGCATGCAACCTACTACTCAAATGAACGTTTTAGTGCATTCCAAACGTATATACTACCGCTTCAATATGAGCTAAATTTGAATAAGATCTACAGTAATGATTGTTGTGAAGTCAAAGCATTTGAATTCGTTTCTCTTTTTTAATAAGATCTACAATCATCATTATTGTCAAGTTAAACCATCGTTTGTGTATTATCGTCACAGCACACCACATGATTAGTCTCGAGTTACATATGAACTCGAACTAGATTTTTTGAATCCACTTTATTTTGATTTCAAATCACATTACATTTCTAGCTCTAGCTAGATCTTCATAATCTAAACCATGTCTCATATGTATAATGTGTTTATCACATTATGTATGGTGCCCCGCCCCCTACGCCTACAAGTATTTAGATGTGAGTTGCAAACACCACACATTACCACAAATTCAAATAAAATGTGAGAATGTTCGATATATAGTATTGTTTAGATTGCTCGATATTTAGTTGTAAGCTGCAAACGCCTCACATTATCACAAATTCAAATAAAATGTGAGATTTTTTGATGTATAGTATGGTTTAGATTGTTCGGCATTTAGCCGTGAGTTGCAAACGCCATGCATTATCACATTATGGTATAACATGTGCACAACACGTGTATCACTGCTATATTCATGCATGCAATGTTTAAAACACTATGATCTCCTATTCAAATATATGAATCCGCTTTCATATCAAATTATGATGTTTGTTAGTCTCTTACACCCACACAATCCTCTAACCTTTGTAGCTACCACTAACTTTCCCTCGTGCATGCACACGCCCTCCTCGCCCTCCCCCTCCCTCGGCATTCTATCCACCGGGCACATTCATTTTTTTCTTTACGTCGATTTCCCAGAGTCTCAACAACTCCTTTCCGACACACACCGATCGATAAACCTCTCCATGGATGCCTGCCTATAGCATACACACACAGCTTCAATCTCCTCCTTTATGTATCCTTGCCTCGTGTCTCTCATATGGTCAGACACACATGTAAACTCTCGCCCCTCTTCTCATCGATCTCACAACCACACACTCCTCCCCCTATCTAGCTAGTAGTTGGGCCTCTCGCACCACCTCCTAGCTCCATTCTCTCTGTCTATCCGTCTCGCTGGGCCTTATTTGCCTCTAACAATTGGACGTACACCGACCGATCTCTCGCTATACATATAGCCAGCTAGGTCCTTATAACTCGTTTTTACCCACACATTGATCGATCTACCTCATTAGTTGTGTCTCTCCCTTCCTCCGACAAACAACAATTGATCTACCGATCTACTTAGGTTTTCTTACCAAACACATGGTTCCCCTTCATCATCCATGGATGCGTCCCCGACAGATCTATCACGCATGCACACACACGTAAACACATCCCCACTCTTATTGATAACATTGCAGTTCCACCCTTAGTTTGTCTAGTAGGCCTCTCCCAACATCTCCGAGAAGCAACTCCATCACCCATCCAGCACTCTACCTCTCTCCCTCCCTCTCCCTCCCTCTCTCTCTCTCCTCTCTCTCTCTGTCCCATCATATTTCCCGTCCTTCAGTTATGTATGGATGTCGACCGATCTCCCTCAAGACATAGCTGGGTCTCTCCTTCTCAACACATATACGAGTCGTTCTACCTCTATAGCTAGGCCTCTGCCTACCCCTCCCCCACCCCCTCCCACCCACACACACCGATACATCAAGCGTTCTAGTCATATCTCCCTGCCACACACAAACTTGACATGTGCCCTCTAACGTTCCGGTAGGCTAGTCGCCTTATATCTTTGACTTGCACACACACTCAATTTCGATGGCTCTCTTCATCAATCTCGCACCCACCTCCACTTGATCCTCTCTTCGACTCTATCGATAGCTATGACCCCTCCCTCTCTTCTCGTGGATTGCCCGACCTTCTATGTATGATATGGATAGGCCTCCATTTCACACACATTGCATGCAAAATTTTGTTTGAGATGTCATCGACACATATTCCCACAAATAATTCACGAAATCAACCCCCACCCCACCCCCCCCCACCACAAAACAAAAACATTCACTTAACGCGGTTTGTATCTCTCACACACACCCACATAGGTGGGGGCGTGCACGAAGAGAAGAGGTGCATGCATGGCGCACGATTCCGCCTCTTTCCCAACCACACCCGCACGGGTACACGGTGGAGCTCATTTCTGATTTAAAAAGGCAGCCCACGTGGTAATTTGGCACGTACTGGTTGTCCACTTGGTGGAGGGAGGATCGTCTACCATGGGTGAACAAACAAATTGCGACTTGACGCGTTATGTTAAATTAAAAAAAGAGGCAAACCATGTGGGTCCTACCTTAGAGGCAAGGCTCTATACACCGGAGTACTTTTGATGTGTCCCGTCAACTCGTAGAACGAGGAGAAGCTTGATTAGTACGCCGTCTCCCCCGCCCACGGCCGCGGTGGCTCGTAGGATGAGGTGAAGCTTGCTCCTCCCTCGCCATGCGCGCGGTGGCTCGTAGGACGAGGAGAAAAATTTACTACTCCCTCCGTTTACTCCTCGTCACTACTACCTTGGTTATAGAGACTATATCATATTGTTTGGAATATGTATGTCCTTTAGTTGATTTCAATATGAACTACTAGTACATACTCCAAACACTGATGTATATAGACATATTTTAGAGTGTACATTCACTCATTTTGCTCCGTATGTAGTAGCACTCTCCTCACCTCGACCCGCCCACGTGGTGGACGTGCAGCAATTCATTCGATCTCATATAGCCAGAACGATATATACAGCACTACCATTATTGCTCGACTTCCCGAAGCGGCGAAGAGCCAATTGCAAGGTTAATATTTTGGAGATGCCAAGCGCAAGGTTATAGGAGAACGAGTAGTAGGTGCCGCGTCATTTATAAATAATTTTTCTTTCTTCAGTGGCACGTACACAATATGATAGGTTCATATGGAGAGAAAAGGAAACCGCTCCACTATATACATAGTCAGGACGGGCTAGCCTACACGGTTGCTTGCTGGGGTTGCTCTCTTCACACTCTCTCGCACAAAAAGACTGTGGCCACATCTCTAACATCCCAGCGGATCACGTCCGCTTGGGGAAGGGGTGGATGCTTATTGTAGATACGGTGTCCGTCGCCGACTGCGAAAACCCACTGTTGGCACGTCCCAATCAAGGGTCCCCGCCGTTCTCTCCAACAAAGCCGGTGAGGTAGCCTTCGTCCCTTGCTCACTGCCGCGACGTGGGCAGTTGCCGCCTCCCGCCGCCCACCTCAAGGTTGAGCTACGTCCCTCAGGTACAACTCCCTATACAGCCGGCTTGCACCACTGCTCCAGCTGCCCACATCACTCCCTGTGGATATTTCTCTACTTCTTTGCCCCGCACATACCTGATACCTCTAATGGCTTCTACGTACTATATTTGTGATGAGTTTATGTCTCATCAACTAGTCCTAGTAATCTTATTCTAATCACGCTTCTTCAATTTCTTTGCCATAGGGATGCTCATCTCGATTTTGGTGAAACTGCACAAAATGATCCGATGGTCAAAAGGTTGCACACTTCATTTATTAGGAAGCTCGAACGTTGCCAGCAAATTGAAGCCTGGTCAGGGTTCACGGTTCAAGGGCTAGGGACTGCATGGATCATTTTTTTCTTTAGCTGCCTCTGTTCTAAAACAAGTGTCAACTTTAGTAGTAGTACAACTTTGTACTAAAGTTTACACAAAGTTGAGACACTTATTTTGGAACGGAGGGAGTACATATTTGCTATGATCTGTCAATCATTGAGATGCAATAGCATGCATGTTAAGTCTCCTTTGTATTTGATGAAATGTTGCAACGGGCAACCTTGGACGCAAGATACATGTAACAGGAGCTGGAAGCTTCATAGCATTGTACAAATTTATCTCACTGATAAATTGCAGTACGTACTAGTACTATACTAGTACTTCCTCCGTTCCTAAATATAAGTCTTTGTAGAGATTTCACCATTAACCACATGCGGATGTATATAGATGCATTTTAAGTGTAGATTCATTCATTTTGTTCCGTATGTAGTTCACCTAGTGGAATCTCTACAAAGACTTATCTACTAGTAATAGCTAGCCCCCACTACTAGGAATTCTCTATCCTCTCCTTGAGCCACATCATCAAAATTGAGGTAGCCGTTAGATGAAGTAAATCAGTCATAATAGCCGTCTGATCTAGACGTTGAGAGGCTCCGCACTAAGCCACATGCAAGCATGCAGAAATACCATGGCACATGCATGTGAGTGGGTTTTAAATCACATCAACATGTCTGCATGCAAGCATGCACCGGTAGCATGCATGTCAAGTGAGCTTTTAAGTCCCATTAACATGTCAAAAAGAAAAATATAATCCCATTATGCTGTAGGAGTTGGCTGATCTTTTTTCCTTAAGTGGGATGATCTAAATGATGATGGGAGTTTATTTAGTTTGGCTACCACATTTGTCATGCGGTTATAGATTTTTTTTTAGTTCTATGAAATCGATAATTTTGCGCAGAGAGATATACCGCTGTTCCGCGGCAACTCGCGGGGACTCATCTAGTAATATTTAGGAACGAAAGGAGTACTATGTAAAGAGTTAGGTGTCGCACGGTGATAGTGTGAGGTGGGCCATGTAATCACCGAGCCTGCATGTTTTCACTGCTCTTGCACTCCTCCGCTGTAAGAATTGAGAAAATTGTAATCTAATACTCCTTTCGCCGAAAGCGTGGGACATCCAGCAGTCCTACCACCTTAGTAATAAAGACCAATGAGCCGTCAAATCACATAGACCCAGCAGTAAGTTGGGCGGACGAAGCAACCATCACTCTTGCGCCAGTGAGAGGTCGCGTCCGCTCATCCCGGTCATGAATGCGGCACCGACTCTTTGGAGCGGCGCTGACCGTTTCAGGCAGGAAGCGCGCACGGACGATGGGGGGCTTTGGGTGGGCCAGGCTGGTTAGGAGCGGGCGTGGCAGCTATTCGCATGTCCCTACCGGACACGCCCGGAAACGAGAGGATGCACCGACTCTCGCGGATAAAATCGTACACTACACACCATATCTCTGTACGAGTAGGCCGATTTGTCGCACTCTCTAACACACACATGCTGTTAAACACACACACGCACACGCACGCACCTTGGTCCCGTTGCACCTTCTAACGTGACTTATTGCACCTAGATGGAGGGAGTAGTAAGACTTAAGTCGAATACAAGTGCCCAAAAATTGTGTGCATGTTATAATAAGGATTCACTTAAAATAGTACGTGAGCGAACAGTGGGATCAATTGGACAGTGTTCCCGAGCAGTAGCGAGATGTGTGAGGTAGTAATATACACCGCTGGCGCTTTTAATTTTTCTTTTTAATTTGTTTGTTTCACCCTCTGACTGGTGGGACCCAACGTACTACGTGGAGAGAGGTAAGGTGACTAAGGCTACATTATTTCTGCACCACTGTGGATAGTCTTACCACCAAAGCCACATGACACGATTATGATTGAAATCCTAATGACTCCTACACACACACAAAAAACACGGCATGCCTGTCACACGAATGCAGGAATGTATAAAAGGTTATTTTCCTCTCGTTGAACATAACGGGAGGGTTGTGTAGCTGGTTAGCCTATTCGCTCATCAAACTTGAGGTCTCGGGTTCGATAACTACACTTGAGCATAATTTTTGCCAGGAGGATTCTTTGACTGGTCAAAATGTTTTCTAGGGTTTACACGCTTCACACTCTCTCTCTCAAGATATATATACACGCTGGAGCCTCGGCGCTTAGAAGTTGCTCTCTTCACACTCTCTCGCCTCTCCCCTGGAGCCTCGGCCAGTAGTTGCTCTCATCACACTCTCTCGCCCTCTCCAGATCTAAACAAGACTTCGTTGGCCTCTCTCTCCCTCACTGCTGCTCAAAGATCCGGCAGATCCGTCCATGGAAGGAAGGAGGCTTAACGCTGTCACTGTCGGCGAGGAAGGGAATCCACTACCGGCGCTGTTGTTCACTTTCCACCCAGCGTGGCGCGGGAGGGCCTTCGACCCCTTCTTCTTCGCAGCCGTCCCATCGCCCACCGAACCACGCCCCAAGAACCTTAAGGTATATTTTACTTACTCCACATGCATTGCTCTAGCTGCATGTATACCATGAATCTAGGACGTGGTCCAAACAGGAAAGGAGTGGGGGAAAGTAGTGGGAAAAGTTGTATATAGCATGAATCTAGGACGTGCTTCAAAGAGGAAATGAAGGGGGAAAGTTGTATAGCATGAATCTAGGACGTGGTTCAAAGAGGAAAGGAATGGGGGAAAGTAGTGGGGAAAGTTGTATCGCATAAATCTAGGATGTGGTTCAAAGAGGAAAGGAAGGGGCAAAAGTACTAGTTCAAAAAGGAAAGGAAGGGACAAGGCTGTAGAGTTTGAGCAGGACTAGATTTGCTGTGCTCACATAGGGAAAGGTGTCTAAAGATAACAAAACTGGGATCAACACAAATATGCTCCTTGGTTGTTTGTTCTTTGTTGCAACAGACTGTGCATGACCACAGTACATCGGTAGATGCACATGGTGCTGGTGCGTCCACTGTCCCGTGCAAATCGTTAGATGTTGTTAATCTAAGGCCCTGTTTGGTTAAAAACTCCCTAGTCCCTACCTTCTTGGTTCCGGGGACTAAACATGGACTAGAGGTTATTAAATGACATGATAAAAGACCATGTTACCCCTAGTAATGAACTAATAGAAACAAGGTGCGATGCGTGGCATGGGCAACTGTTGGAAAAAGTCCCAAAAAGACTCCCTCGGGGTCTTCTTTCTTTAGTCCCAAATGCCCACTTTTAGTCCCGAAAAGTCCCTCCTGTTTGGTTTAGATCTGACTGACACGGAGTTTTTTTAGTCCCTACACCAAAATGTCCCTGTAAACAAACACCCTCTAATAATGCCGCTGGAAAATAGATGCAATGCCACAGTTAAAAGCAAATTACATGTTTAACGAATTTTATTGTTAATATAATCTCTATGTTAATATTAATCAATGCCACCGTTTGGGAAATGCTACTGTCTTGCTTTCTTTCCCATTTAGATAAGGAAGATGCTTCTTTTTGTTGGCTTCTGTGTCATCCACCGTTATTGACCACTAATTGTTTCCTTTGCACCTCTGTGTAAACACGGTTATCTACTTCACCTCGTTGCCATTGTGACCTTTTGTTGCACTGCACAAAACACTTTTGTTTTAAGAGTGTTTTGTGAAGTTCAACCAAAATGTCCCACCGACAATGTTGCTTGATTGCTTGATCTTAGTGGAACTGCACAAGAGGAGATCTTACTTCCTATCCGTTAAGGCGAATTTGGTTCAGATCTTCTTCTTGTGAGTTGTTTGAATTCCGCATCATGAGAGGTCAGTACTAGCCTTCTTTCACATGATTCTGCAGTGTGCTTTCATATGTTGTGGTACTTGTACGATAATGTTGCTTGATTTTAGTGAACTGTACAAATGGAGACAAGACTTCCAATCTGTATGTGCACCGTAATATCCCATTGAGGTAAGATAAGGATATTTCACAACTGCTGGCCTGTATTTTTGTAACATCCCGAATTTCCCATTTGGAATGTTTTACAATTATAGCTAAGCATCTATGCATATTGTTTCAATTTGAGTGACATTTGAAGTTTCAGAAGATTTTGAGTTGTTGGAATTTGAATTTGAATTGGCAGATGAAATTTATTTCAAATCAACGCCTCACAAATACTTGAGAAAAAGTATGAGAGGAGTAAACATGACACTCCAAATATGTCAGATGAAAAACCTTGCCAAAAAGTTTGAATTCAAATTTGATTTTTATTTGGGATTTTAGAAAATGTTTTTTTTAAGTTTGAGTTTTGCCCGTGGAAAAATGTTCAAATTATAGGGAATATTCCCCTGATCATTTTGATATATATATATGTCCTATATAAAAAAAATATTTTTTATTTTCTCTCTCTCTCTCTCTATTTCAAAAAAAATAGAAAAAGAAACCCAGGCGCCAGCCAGGCCAACCGGCCCAGCCAAAGACCTAGGCGGCCCACCAGCAGGCTAAGCCAACTGCCCACCACCAGCGCGCCAGCCACCCGAGCCGGGCCGACCGAGCCGCCACAATAACCCCTTCCCATTCGGTCGCCTGACCGATCCTCTATCTCTCCCATCGACGCACGGACCCCACCCCGTCTTCTTCCTCCCCAAGCCAACCCGCGCCGCCTCCTTGAATCCCAAGAATCCAGGATCTCCTCCCCGATCCGCCCCCTCCTCAAGCCCCCACCCCCCCCCCCTATAAATACCGCGCACCTCGACCCGTTCCCCACTTTCCCCCTCGCCCGACCCCTCTCTCTCTCCGCAATCCGTCGCCGGAGCCCGACGCCGCCCTTGCCATTGCTATCACCCGGCCGCCTCGAACCCCCGAGCTCCACCGAGTCCACCACCAACCCCCTCGCTCCGCCAAGACCACGGAGGTCTCCGCTGTCGCCCAGACCACCGGAGCCGCCACCGCCGCCGCCGTCGTCGCCCGAAACCGCCGTGCCGACCACCACCGCGGTGAGTCACGGAGATCCCGCCACCGTCCGATCTAAGATCTACGCGCTAGATTAGATCACCCGAAGCGGTAGGTTTTAGTTTAAAAAACCCGGTTTAGTTCCGGTTTTATTTAGGTTTAGTTTAGACCGGCCCGACTCGGTTTAATCCCTCGGCTGCGTTTAGCTATATTACGCCCGATGTTAGATAGGCCCATTAGCGCCAGCTTTTCTTTTAGTTAATTTTTTCGTTTCTGCTTTTAACAGAATAGTTTCAGTTTTGTAAAATCCATATCTTTTAATCTACTTAATATTTTTAATTGATTATTTTTTGTTAGTTTGCAAATTTGTTGTAGTTTCTGTAGAAAATATGTTTAGTCATGTTAAAATTATTAGCAATTGTTTTATTTTAGATTTAGACAGATTAGTAATTCTGCTATAAAATGAGTTAGAATTATTTTATTTTAGTGATTCTTTTTGTCACTACTTTGTTTTGACCTTGCCTAACCGTAGGAAATTATTTGGGTATTTTCGATTTAATAAAAAATAGTTTTAATAAAAATCATGTGTTTCTTATTTATTTAACTAGCTACTGTTTTCGTATTGTTTTAATTAGGAAATAATTTTATTTTTCCTATGTGATAGTTTATCTTAGGTTAGTTTCTATAACTTTAGAACAGGAACTTTTATTTTCAATAAATAAAATTTTTATTTTATTTGTTCTTGCTAGGATTGTTATAGGCATAATAGGAGTTCTATAATAGCTTTTGAGGTGATTCTTTTTGCTCCTAGTCGCATGATGTTTTCTCTTCTGTTAGTTAGCAAAAACCCATGCTTAGGTTCTGTTAAGAAAAATTTGGTTGTGTAAAACTTTTTCTTAGTGGTTGTTTGATGTGGTGAAAACATTGGCTTGGATTTCTTCGAGTTTCCCTTGGGTTTTGGTTCAATTGTTTTATGTGTTATGTTAGTATGCTGTTATGTAATTGATTGTATGCTCTTATGCTTATATGATTGTTGTTTGCTTCGGTAGAATTTCTGGAGTACGAAGCTTGCTATCACGAGTCCATAGCTTTCGAAGATCGTCAGCAAGGCAAGTCAAATGATCATGTTTTCTTTTACAATACCTATGATTTTATTGCATTAGAAATTTTACCTCCCCACCATGCATGCAGTAGGTGAATTTTAAGTTATGTTCTTGAGTAGTATCATGAGGTAGGATGAACCCAATTCCCCTTGTTACCATGGCCCGGGACGAAGTAGTTTATTTTGCTATGCTCGTAGACGGGGGTTGGTTGAGTGATTCATAAGGGAGATGTTAGAGTCAAGATGATGACAACCCCATGACTTCAAGCTCAAGATGGACTTCAAAATTCACTCTTGGGTGGAGGATTTGTTGACGGGCACCTGGAGAAAACCAGTGGTTGGCGGGATGCATGGAGAAGCGCCATGACATCTTGCGGAAAGCTTCACCCAGCCACGAAGAGACGGATGGATACCCCATTGACCGGAAGCTTACATGCAGCCGCAAGCCATTATGGGCTCGCTTGGTCAACCCTAGGTGTGACTCTGGCCGGACGGTGCTACGAGATGTAGAAGAACGGTAGGATTGGATGGGTACCGCAAAGTGGCCGAGGAACTCTTCTGAAGACCCTGTTGCTCGTTCGTCCGCCTTCAAACACCATGAAGTGCGAAGACTTAAAGGAGGGAACGAATCTTGCGGGTAAAGTGCGCAAACCTCTGCAGAGTGAAGATCTAATCGATTAGCCGTGTCCCCGGTTACGAACAATTTGAGCCTCTGGAACTTGGAGTAATTCGGAAATCTCAACACCAAAATTTATAAATTAATTGAGGGGATTATTTAATAATTGGGAATGAGACATTGGTTGGCGGAACCATCTCAATAACTACCAACATTTTGTAGTATTTGCAAACAAGTCCATTGTTGTAGGGAAAAACTGGCTTTTTCGCAAAACAATGAAACTTAGAGCCCCACAGCCAAATTGCATATAGTGTTATTAATTTTTATTGTTATTCTCTCTTCATGACTTGCCGACATATTCAAAATGCTGACCTACACGGCTGCAACGTCTTATGTTGCAGAGGAGTATTCCGATCAGGAGTGAGGCTACGATTCACGCTTGGCGATTGCTCTATGGAGTCGGATGGACTCGCTATTCTTCTACGCTTCCGCAGCTTTATTTAGTTTATTTCTCATGAGTTGGCCTTCGGCCGAATTTATTCTATTGTAATAAAGACTCGATATGAGAATCGTAATAAATTCAGGTGTGATTGAACTTTGATTATTTCATCAATGTACCGTGTGTGCGGCATGATCTTGGGATGGTACAGCTACACAGAGACTTGACCGATTTTGGGTCGGGTCGCTACAATTTTGCCACTTTCATCAGAAAATTAAGTTTAGTACTATACTTGTGCTCCCTAATTGACATGCCAAATCTTACATTGAAGGCGAAGCTTGTCTCATTATTGAACCAAGTGATGAAGGGAAGAACAAGCGGAAGAAAACAAAATCAACTCCCGGTGCTGTAATGACGACCGAACTGTGATGACACAAGTAATGATATAGTTTTGCATCTTAATTTATTGCTATGGCTGGAACGAGCAATTGTTTTGCCACTGATTTGATGCCATACGTAATTATCTCTACTTGTGCAAACAGGGATCTTATTTGAAGATACCATATATTTTAGTGGAACCGCACAAGACGATGTTGGAAACATTAAACTAATCGAGGAGTATATAGTAAGCATGGCCACCCCCGTAGATAGCAACAGATGGTCCCGGAGAAGTGCTTCATCTGTATGCTCTACACAATCAGCCTCCTGACAAATGTTGGTACTCACCCACTGATTTCATCCATATGATTGAGCTTTGTCATCTCTGTAGGATTTGTGCTACTGTTTGGATACTGTCATTAAAAAGTTGTATTGTCCTTGAGAAATGCTTCATCTGTGTTGTTTTAAATATTTCCTTTCCTTTTTTTCGAGCAAACAAGGATCATCTTCCTTTGAAGAAGAATATGGAGTACGTGAAGTGACTAGTTCCGATTATGCCAGGATGAAGAAGCCTTGTCTATCTTCTCATCAGAAGGAGCAGTTGAAGGATGGTTACATTACTCCCCACAAGACCAAACTAACTTCAGCTCAGAAGGACTGACAAATCTCCATTTTTTTTGCTGTGATGCGCGAGTACAATGTTGTTCTAGGATTCTTTCTGGTGAGTTCCATTTTTCTAAAAGTGTGCTCTACATGGACCATGTATGTGCCTGTTGAAACTATCAATTCATAGTACAGTTTGCTTTATACTAATCACTATTTTGTATTTGTGCAAACAGGGGTGCTCAGCTTGATTTCAACGGGAACTACACAAAATGTTCATGAATACATCGAATCATTCATTTCCACCACAAGAAAGGAGGTGCCCATAAGTTCAAGGCATTGCAACATATAAGGGCGAAATCATACAAGCTACGTGTGAATTTGGTTGATTTTGGTGGAACTGCACAAAAAGAACATCTGGTTTATTTAGCACGAGGTGCCATGTCAATGTCCGAACTGATGGCAAACCCTGTCCATTCCACAATTGTAGGCATTTGATATTTTGGAATGGGACAACCTTGTCAAATTTTGCTCATTGATTTTAGCAAGATATGCGTTTGATATTTTCGAATGGGACGCCCTTTGCTGTCAGCAGCGGCGATCAATTTTTTCTTTATTCTTTAGTTGTGAAGTAAATATTGCCTCTGACATGTGAGTCGCTGAGATGCATAATCATCGATTGTTTTGAATGTTCTCTATGAATTGCCAGGCCTGTGTGTTTGATTGCAATGTACAAAAACGCTAAAAAGCTTCTCAAACTCTTTGTACTCCTTCTGTTCCTTTTTACTTCGCACATTGTCAAAGTGCGTACTTTTTTGTATAAGATTGGTCAAAGTAGAGATACTTTGACTGCAGACAGAACTTGTATGCAGACTAGAAAGGACCGGAGGGAGTACATGTGAAACAGCTGCAAACGTGGTGATCACCCTGGGAATAATGCTAGTACGTATTGTTTTGCATGTTCATCCAATGCTAGTGATACAGGAATTCGAACTAATCGAAATAAATTCATTCATACACGGTCGGATTTCATATAAACATGCTGGATTTCATTACATTTCATACATTCTTCAACAAAAAAGGGGTGTTTGTGGCCGCATGCATCTCCCAGATGTAGAGGCCGGGGTTCATCCTCCTTTTCGAAAAAAACTAAAAAGGGGTGCGCTGGAGGTATAATTAATTAACCGGTTACCCACTGTGTCCCAGAGCGAGCAGAAGCTTGTGATTTAACTGCAGGTGCAGTTGCGTGAATCGACATGTGGCATGTTGGGCCCACCTGTCAGTCAACCAACTGCACCAGCAGTTCAGCAGAAGTAGCGTTCTTCTCCAGCGCAGCTCTCCGACTCAACGTCGCCGCCAAGAAGCTAACCGGCCGTCAATGGTCAACCCGCCTAGCTTGGCTTCAACCGGAGGGTAGCAGCGGTGGCCTTACTTGGACCCGCGCAAGCGGTGACCTATCGTGTTCTACTCTTCCTTGTTTTCTGTGTGGCACGACCTCGTTGGCAGTGGGGCGGGGCCTCGGCGGAGCCGGCGATGTCCTCTGTCTCGTTGCCGGCGGGCGGTGCCTCAGCGGAGCGGTGGAAATCCTCCCCCACATTGCCGGCAGGGTGGGGCCTCGGCTAAGCCGACGATGTCTCTGCCTCGTTGTTGGTGGGGCGGGGCCTCGGCGGAGCCGGCGGTGTCCTCTGCCTCCTTGTTGGCACCGCGGGGCCTCGGCGGAGCAGGGCGTCATCGACGCCAGCGGAGCGGCGACTCGTCGAAGCCGGCATTGTCCTCTGCCTCGTCCTCGGTCTCGCCAAACAGCGCCTCGCCTGCTTCATCGCCCTCTTTGCTAGCCTCCTTGTAGGCGGCCGCAGCCTCCGCCACCCACATGCGGTACCGCCAGCGCTCGAGGCGGCCCTTGCGGGCGGAGCGGCACGAGTCGAGCAGCGCCAGCCGTCTCCGCCCGCTCTGCGGTGATCTGCTCCTCCGCCTGCAGGTGCTCCTGGAGGAGATGGTGGTTGTAGGCGGCGTCGGCCTGCGCCTCCGGAATTGCTCCTCACGCATCGGCCTCACCCTGTCCATATATTGGGCACGGGCCTCGCCGATGGTCATGGTGCAATGCACCGGCGAGATGGCGCGGAGGAGGGGTTGGCGCCGGATCGCCGACTACCATGTTCTCCATTAGGGCGCCGTCGTCCTCCGCTGCTCGCCGCCAGCCGGTCGGCAGCAATGGCTGCCATCTCCTTGTGGTCCGTCGTTCGCCCGTCCCCAAGAGCGATGGAGCGCGAGAAGCTCATGGTGGGCGTAGCGGTGTGGACAGGAGAAAGGGAACGAATGCGGATGATCGCGGCTATGGCGGCGCAGCGCTTTATATAGCAATGGTGGGCGGGCGGAGGGGCGGACGGTGGCGCCGAGTAGCCGCCTCGGCAACCACAGCATTATTAATGTGTCTGATGGACGGACCGACGGCACTTGTGTCGTTTGAAGGTGGAGCAATCGCCGCACTGGAAGCGGGCGGCCGGCGCCGACTGCTTGGACGGAAGCAGCAGGCGCGAGGTGATGACTTTACTTGGATAGGATGACAATGGGGACCCACCAGGTCCATAGCCTCACATACGCAAGTGCCTCCTTATTTTTTATATATATGTATAACTATAATTTATTTTGCTTCCTCCAGGTTTCTTGACATCACGGTCCCACACCACTGTCAACCTATATACTCCCTCCTTACCGGTTTATAGGGCCTATCTCAAAATTTTAGTTTTTCCATTTTATAAGGCTCAATTTGGTTGTTTTCCATCACATGTTCAGATTCCAAGGTGCATTAAATCATTGCATGCAAGTATTAAGAGAAAATTTACCAATGCATGTACTTTATGCATGCATGCATTGCAATTAATGCATTGATAAACATAATTTTTTGAGGATAACAAGAGCATTAATTAGGTGCTTTTGCAAAACTACAAAAAGTATTCCACCACTTTCCATCTACCTTGATTGGTGAGATTTTTGAATTGAGCATTATAAACCGGAAAGGAGGGAGTAGTCAATAAACTAGAGAATTGCACACGAAGCGGCCGACAGCTTGGACCAAGCAGCTCGAGCAGTATTTGTGTTTTTGAGGTGTGAGCACTTCAGAGTTTTTTGATGTTTACCCCAGATATTAATTTTTCTCCTCTGAACAACAACGAAAACATCGCTGCAGGTATTAACTAGGCGGGCTATGGCCCGTCTAGCCGAGGCCAGATATCCAGCACAGATATTAATTTTTTCAAGCTGAAAATGGCTAGCCCAGCTATACTTTTTTAGGAATACCTGTGCAAGGTCAAGTTGTTATTCTCCGCTCACTGGCTGCAAATCTTTCCTAGGAGGGATGCATTAGGCTTAACAAGAAAATGGGCTTTAAGAAATAATAAATGGGATGTAATTATAAAAACTGGGTAGTAACTATAAAAAACTGCACCAAACAATGATTACTTTATAAAATATTATTTTTGGAATATTGAAAATTTTAATTTCATTAATTGTTGCGAGCGCAATGTTTCGTTGGATTTTTACGTAATATAAATTTATATTGAAATTGTATTTAATCTGACTAGAAATTTTGGGATAAAAATATTCGGATCCCATCAAAATGTGGGAAATTTTATTGAATTCTCTTTTGAACGGTTGGTTGAAACGGGTTGTACTTTTAACAAACTATAAATGGGTTGTAGTAAATTCCATTAGAATTCAAAAATGGGTTACACATTCTTACAAATCTCAAATGGGCTATAAGCTATCTGCTACACACTTCTGGCCTTACTAAGTTGACACATCCCCTAAAAAACAGAGTTGACGCGTATGCAAGGCTTTGTCAACTTATAGTCAACAGACGGTTCTAGCAGCAGTGGCCGTTGGATGTCCATCCAACGAATGTCGTGCTTCTTCTTCAATCTCGGATATTCTAGCTTCACTCGCCCAAAAAATGATTCTTCCCCCTGACATCTGGGGCGCACTGCTTCGAAGTGACTCAGGGGCCTACTAAGTTGACGTACCAAGGGCTTTGTCAACTTAGTCAAAATAAACGATTCTAGCTGCAGTGACCATACGATGTCCATCCAACGGCTGTCGTGCTTCTTCAACCTCTGGTCTTCTTGCTCCAGCAGCCCAAAGCAGCGCCGGTCGTGCCGCCTGCTCCTGCCTCCCGTGGCCAGCTGTGCTGCCGCGGAGGCCTCAGCGCCCCCTACTACTCCCACCGCTAGCCACGCCATCCCTCCACTCACCCACACCCCATGTTATTCTGCGGCGGCGGCAGCGCAGCCGAACCAGTGAACCCTCGTACTCCTCTCCGCGTGTGCATCCACTACCACGTCTTCCCCGGCTCCGCGTCGTCCCCTTCCTAGGCCTCGTCGTCGTCCACCGCCGTGGTGCTCTCGACGCGGCGTGGTCAACATGGTCAAGGAACGACATCCATCGGACGTGGACTATACGTGCAGAGGCTGACAGCTGGGTCAACGGCAGCCGCAAGGAAGTGCCTCCTTATTACGTGCAAAATAATTATTCCTCCACCTGACAGTGGGGACCCACCGGACGGGCCACCGTATTTTGTGAAAAAAGTGATTCGTCCCCTGACTGCTGGGACCCACGAGCTACATCTTCGCACACATGGAACTGCGTTCGAAAAAAAAACGATTCGCCCCCCTGACTGCTGGGACCCACCAGCTAAATCTTCGCACGCAAGGAAGTGCGTCCGGGAAAAGAAACGATTCTCCCCCCCCCCCCCGACTGCTGGGACCCAACAGCTACACCTTCGCACGCAAGGAAGTGTGTCCGCAAAAAAGCGATTCGCCCCGACCTGCTGGGACCCGACAGCTACACCTTCGCACGCAAGGAAGTGCGTCCGCAAAAACGATTCGCCCCGACTCACTGGGACCCAGCAGCTACACCTTCGCACGCAAGGAAGTGCGTCCGGCAAAAAAAAAGCGATTCGCCCCGACTGCTGGGACCCACCAGCTACATCTTCGCAGCAAGTAAGTGCACGGCGGTACCGGACCCACCTGGTCGAAGCGTACGTAGCGTTGTCATCCTGGTCGCGAACATGTACGTACATACTGGTCGATGTAGAGGCGCGCACGTGTCGTAGTAGAGGCGCGCATTTAGCATGTAGACATATGTACATCGGCTAGGGTGCAAGAAAGAAAATACGGCCATGTATGTGTACATACGGGCGGGGTCTCGAACGCCTAGTCGCACATACGTACAGCGGGGGCTCGTGTTCATGGGGAGGCAACGGAATGTGCCGTGTTCATGGGGAGTCAACGGAATGCGTCGTGTTCATGGGGAGGCAACGGAATGCGTCGTGTTCATGGGGAGGCAACGGAATGCGTCGTGTTCATCCGGAGGCAACGGAACGCGTGGGAGCCAACTGGCTTGGACGGAAAGGCGATGGAAACGAGGCCTAGCGTACCACAGAATGGAGGAAACGGACCTCCTACGTTCGGAACGGGGTCCTGTTGATCGAGAGGGGTGTGGCGTACCGCAAAACGAAGGAAACGGACCCCCTATGATCGAAACGGGGGTCCTGTTGATCGGGAGGGGAGTGGCGTACCGCAAAACGGAGGAAACGGACCTCCTACGGTCGAAACGGGGGTCATGTTGATCGGGAGGGGTGTGGCGCATCGCAAGACGGAAGAAACGGACCTCCTACGGTCGAAACGGGGCTCCTGTTCATCGTGAGGGGTGTGGCGTACCGCAAAACGGGACTCCACGGGATACTGTTCATCTCCACTGTCGACCTCCTCCAGCCTTCACGGGCTACCGTCGACCTCCTCCAGCCTCCATGGGCTCCTGTTCATCCAGCCTCCACCGGCTACTCCACTGGCTATTGTTCAACCACCCCTCCACGGGCACCCCTCCACCGTCTATTGTTCATCCAGCCCTCCACTCCACGGGGTCCTGTTCAACCACCCCTCCACGGCCACTCCTCCACCATCTACTATTCATCCAGCCCTCCAAACCACGGGGTCCTGTTCATCCAGAGGCAATGCCACCGCTCACTGTTCATCCAACCCCCGCAACGCCACTTTGCTCATCCAATCGACCGCTTGATTAGCAGCAGATGGCGAATCGCTCCATCGGGTTCAGTTAACAGCCATTGATCGATCGCTCGGGTTCAATAACGCGTAGCCTGTAGTGCAATCGCTCGGGTTCAGTTAGAGCCCAACGCCTCGCTCGGGTTCACTTAGAGCCAATGCCTCGCACACGCGCGTACGTGTACGAGAGAAATGCGCATCGCTCGGCCCCCGACCTCCCACCGTAACTGGGAACTCCCCAAAATTTTCCTCGCCCTCGCTTCTACCACGGTTTTTTCCGTCATGGATGGCCCAAAGAATGTCATACAGCTGCGTCTCCGGCCCGCCCAGGACAAAAAGCCCATTTTCTGTCATGATCTTTTGTCATAGAAGCAGGAGCCCACCACATCTATGATGATACCGGGTTCTGTCACAATTATCGTCATAGAAGTGTCATATGTATGACAGAAAAAAAAATCGTTCGGCCCAAAATGTCACGGATGTGTCTTTTTTTTGTAGTGATGTCCGCCACCCTCAACGGCCTCTATGGTGGCAACCTCTTCGACGCACTGGTGGCCCTACGACTGCCCGTCGTCTCGCCGGAGAATGTCCACCTCGAGGTCGCGCTCGCCTCGCAACGTGTGGCGCAACAAGACACCGTTGACATAATCACCCACGTCTAGGCGCAAATCGTCCACAAGGACAACTACGTGCAAGAGGAGGGCCATACGTCGCTGGCCTTGTTGGACCGCAGGGCAACTTTGGATGGCATTGTTCAGAAGCATGTTGAGCTCGCCGCCAACGCCACTGCTCCTCACACGTCGGTTGGTGACCGGCGCACTAGGGCGTGAGGATCTCGTCGATGGATCCGTATGTATATCTATCTTTTCTGTCAAATCCATGTAGTAGTATATGGTACTACTAGTAATTATCTTACCTTTCACATCTACTTCATAATTTTCATACGTACTCCATGCATGAACTGCGCGAGAACCAAACTTCTCATTACTCTAGGGAAAATCGTTATTTCTATCTACCGGTCGCGCCATGGAGCATAACCAAATTTTACAAGTTACAAGTTCAAAACAAAAAGCTTGCCTTGTTCGCGTCGCACCCCCACACGAATGGTCCGGCATGCCGCTCAAGGGGGGATGCGCGCTGTGTTGCATTTTCACTTACAAGTGGGACCGCAGTTGAGCAAACCGACTATCGGCAAACCTCCACCCCGCCCACCGTGCTATGGCTAAGAAAACAAGAGGGAGAAGAGATGGTTGTAGCACGGACTCCAAGAAAATTGGTGTCAGATGGGACTCGTGTGGGTGGAGTGTGCGGTACTGCTAGTTATGGACCATTCCACCCCACTATATCGAGCCTATATCGAGGTGCTGGTTACGTAGAACAAATTTCCCGGAGTCCGTGCTCAGCCCTCCTCTATCTCTCTTCTCAGCCAGCCAGCAGACGCGCGGAGCCCATCGCCTGTTTTCTCACATGCGGTCCCACATGTCAGTTAAAACGCAAGAAACCCATTGAACCTGTACATCTTTCACCTCGACATGCTGGTGATGAAAAACAAATCCAATAAAGATCTTCGGTGGCTGCTTTTGGAGTTAATCAAGAGTAGTAAGATTCTATTTATAGTTTAACCCAAGATGCACATCACGTGGCTTGAACTAGCACTCCATATTTTTGCATGACACGACTTGGATGGTGGATGTCCCACGTGTCGGCAAAAGGAGGAATAACTTGCCCAAATCTTCTCCACATTTAGACCGGAGGAGTAGGAAACACGGCAAGCCCTGTGCCTACATCATACTAGCAGTCTATCACCATATTTCTCGGCCTTCGTGCGATACCTAGCTCTAGTTGATCTAACTAGAACTAACTATTGTGCTAGCATACTCCAATATTGTTGGCTCTATGTGATGTGGCAACTTCATATAACCGGATGCTGGGTATGCTACTACAGCACCAACAATCCAATAAGTGAGTCGAAAACCATTTATAAATTGAGTTTATGACATGCATATGCAAATGTACCATTCATTACATACAACAAGTCATCAACACACAACGACAACGAGGATACATGTTGGATTATAGATTAGTTCCAACAAAACATTCTAGTAAATACTAAAGTTTTCATCACACAACAAATAACAAGCAATGAAATGAACTTCAGCTCAACCAATCCTCGGTGTTGGAAACGCTTGCTTTGAACCAGAAGAGTTTCTCTGGGAAGGGCCAGCTACTGTCAATCTCAAGACCAACGTAGGACTGATCCTCCAGGCTGAAGCGACCTCTTTCATGACCCATATTGTGATAGCCACGGTAGGGAGCATAGCAATGTCCGAGGTATAGATACAGTTGCTTCTCATAAATGGTAGTAACATTGTGTGAACAACAGCTGGATCACCTTTCACCATCATTGGATAGTTTTGTCCAAGGAAGAGCGAGTTTCCTCCAAGAGTATCAACACTAAACCAAGGAGAAGGTGTTGGCGCTAGCACAGCAGTATCCATCCTGAATACCCTCCAATGGATGTTGGAATAGGTCCGTGGAGTGCGACCATGGGAGACAACACCTGCTTCCTTAGTAACATCAGCAGTGCCCTGTATACAGACAAGAAGAGGTGATCCATCGGAATAAGTTGCCAGGCGCCACTGAGTATATGGGTCGTCATGCTCATGATCATCATCGTCGTCATTTCCCCCTTGGTTATAAAAAAAATTCAAGTATAGGTGGTGGAATGTTCACAGGACCTTGGAAACACAAGAAGGTTAATTATTAAAGGGAAACTAGCTAACCCGCATGCATGGGGGTGAAACAAATTATAATTATGGTGGAAGACAAACGTACCGAAAGCATCAGGATTCCATTCAAAAAGAATGCCACGAGTGGTGGCAGCAAACACAAGACCCTCGTATTGAATTGCATCACAGTACTCATCCGTGTACAGGAATTGATTTTTGAGCAATATCCATCGAGGCATGGAAGTAAGGACGGCAACAAGCTTGTCAAAGATAGCAACAACTTCATAGTCCGTGTAATCCCAAGAGCAGTCGGGAACTCGACAAATTTCTATCTTCCGTAGACGACAGTCACCATGATCGTAGTTGAACGTACGTAGGATACCGGTGTGCTCAATCTCTGGGCAGTCTGAGATATTTGGAAGTAGAACCATGTGACGAGTGTACACATTCACAAGTTCCGACTCGCAGTTGTACCCAATATATACAACCCTCCATTTGCGCCTGTCCAAGCCTTCCCCTCAAACGATGGCATCTTAACATCACATGTATCATTATCAAGCGGCACCAACTTGCACAAGGCGAGGCTTGCGTCGTCCGCACGCTAGTGATCAGGGTCACGGTGAAGAAGATAGGGGAGATCAAACCGAGTAAATTGCACAGAAATACCACAATTCGGGCATTGGAAAAAGATTGGTACCAAGATTGGTAGTTTTTACGTGTCAGTACTAACTTTGAGGCGAGACGTTGCAAAAGAGGCTAAAACTGCTGTATACGTATTGACAAGGAAACTGACCAGTTGGGCCCGCCTGTCGGGTGCTGACGTGGCATGTTTTTTACGGAAAACCCCATTGCTATGTACGTAATCCCATAAATGCCCAATTATTTCGGGGAAAAAGGCTCAAATGAGAGGCTTTTTTTGGTTCTTTATTTCCACCACCGAATCGGACTCGTTCGAACATTTGTGTCGGTTTGAATAAATAAAATAAATAACTGAAAATTGAAGCTCCAACAGCAATCGAACTGGCGACCTGCCGTTCCACAGCGCCGCGAGCTAGCCACCCGGCCGGAGCAACGCTCGCGACATAAAGCAGGCGAGGTTCTTTTTATACGAGGCCTGCAATTTTTTTCGTTTCGCACTTACCTGGCGCGCATGTTGGGGCTCATTCATTGACCAGATTTCTTTATGTTTCATTTTTCTTACTCATTATGCTTTATATATTCGTTTCTAGTTTTAGCTTATTTTAGGTTTTCCTTCCTTGCATTTTCTTTATTCTTTTTTCATTCACTAGTTGGTTTTCTCCTGGATTTTTAAAATATTTATTGAATATTTTTTATGACGGGTTTTAGTATATGGTGAAATTTTGCATAATGCGCGTGAAATTTTCATAATTTACGTGAACATTTTCTTAATACACGATGATTTCCATGAATATTATGATTACATAATTTCTTAATTTATAGTGAACATTTTTAATGCATGATGAACTTTTCTTTACAACAGTGAACATTTTTCTTATAATATGAACGTTGAACATATTTTGAATGCAAATTGAATATTTTTGTAATATATGTTGAAATATTTTCTTAAGATATGAAGAAAAGTTTACTTAATGCACGGTGATTTTTTTGTAATTTATGCTGAGCATTTTCTTAATACACGATGAGTTTCAAGAGCATTATGGTGAACATTTTCTTAATACATGGTGAATTATTTGTATTTCAAGAAATGTTCAGCATGTGTTAAAAACTTATTATGTAAATCATTATTGCATTTCGAGAAACAGGTTGATTTTTTAATAAAAGTTGAACAGTTTTAATGCATTTCTAAAATTTATTATGATTACACATTTATTTTTAATACATGTTGTCACCTTTTTAAATAACAATGCATTTAAAAAAATACAATCAATATGCGAGTAACTCAAATAAAAATCTGTGTGTTGCCATATACTTTTAAAAGTTGTGTATTTGAATAATATAATTAGGGTACATAGTAATTGTGCATGGTTGTGGTCCTTAGCGCAGACACATTAAATTTGGGCCATGGCAGTGTTCTAATCTGGTGCATGACACTTAATAATACTAATATGTAATCGCAAAAAATATATGTATTAATATCATGATTAAGAAAACAGTAACCCAGCGCGCAGCCTCGCTGGGCCAACCGCCGGCCCAACGTCTTCGGGCTAGTATAAAAATGGTATAGCCTGCTGTACGTCGCGAGCGCTGCCGTGGCGGGGTGGCTAGCGCATTGCGCTGTTGAGCCGCAGGTCGGCGGATCGAATCCTGCGCTGGATTCAATTTTGGTTTGTTTTATTTATTTGTTCAAACCGACGCAAATTTTTAAACGAGTCTGAATCAGTGGTGGAAATTACAAACGAAAAAAAGCCTCTTATAGGAGCTTTTTTCCCCGAAATAATTGGGCATTCATGGGATTACGTACAAAGCAAGGGAGTTTTCTGCAAAAAACATGCCACGTCGGCACCCGACAGGCAGGCCCAACCGGTCAGTTTCCCTGTCAATACGTATAAACAACAGTTTTAGCCTCTTTTGCAACGCCTCACCCCAAAGTTGGTACTGACACGTAAAAATTACCAATGTTGGTATCAATCTGCCTCCAATGCCCCAATTGTGGTACTTCTGTGCAATTTACTCGATCAAACCGCTCCTGGACCCTTGGGTTCTTTGTAATGATGTTATTAGTTGAGTCGAGAATGGTCTTAAACGAACCTGCCATGCTAGCTGAGGTGATGATGTCGCACCGATCAATGAGTTCCTCCACCACGTCATCTTTCAGATCGGGGCAAGAATAACGGGGTCATTTCCGGCCTGTTCCCCCCATGGAGAAGACGATCGAACAATGGCAGAAGGAAGGGTGAAGGCAAATGGAGGAGGGAGGAAGAGTGTGCACAGTAGTTCCAAATCGAGAAGGAAAGGCGAAGAGGCGGTGAACGGTTTCCACGGTACACGAAGAGGCGCCCCGGCCTACATAGACGTCCGTTCGGAAATTGTACAAAAGGAGTCGTCGTCGTCTTACTGACATGTTGGAACTGGACCACATGTTAACGAAGAGGCTAGTGGGGAGCGGACGGTTGCCACAGAGGTCACACACTGACGACAAGGCCATCCTGTCACACCTAGAGCCCGCGCGGGATGACTTCCGTCCCCCACACGAGCGAAGCCACTTCGCATCCCACACGGTTGGCCCGCCACGCCGCTAGGCAAACTCCAGCGTGTGCAGCTCGGACGCGCGTTCGCTCATCCCCCTTCCCCTCGTGCCGTCGAGCTACCCAACCACGGCTACATGTTTTGCGCACCCGGCGGGCGGATTTGGAGTGAATCCGGTCGGGCTTGAGCTTGCCCGGCCGTGGGAGGCCGCGCTGCGCCATTGACTTGCCGGGCACCGGGCTGGAAGGCCCCGGCAAGTCCGCAAGGCCGCATGCAGCTACTGACTCCTCCTCTAGCCGCTCGGTTCTACACCATCGTCGATCTACCGGCAGATACATGAATGGCGGTCGGCCGGGCTCGGTGCTGGCCCAAAAAGCTCGTCGGGGCACTGTTGCCACTCATTACGTGCGACGACTGCCCAAAGAAGGTCTTGCGCCGCGTGTCTACAACGCCGGAACATCTCGGATGGGTGTTCATCAAGTGCTCAACCTATGGGGTATGTGCTACTTTAGCTTGGTTGTGCTCTCGGATTAGACTAGTTGTGCTAACTTAAAATTTTATTGTGTAGAATGGATGCAAGTTTTGGTATTGGGAAGAAGAGTAAATCGATATATTGGTAGAGCGCAACTTAGTAGATGTTCTAGCACTTTTAGCTAGCATAGAGGCTAGCATAGAGGCTAGTGCACTTCTTGATAGAATAGAGGCTAGACATGAGACTATATGCGAGGAAGCAACGTCTACTTCTTTACACTCGAAGAAGAAAGAAGCACGCAAGATCGAGCCTCCGCAGATTAATAATGAATGCATCAAGAAGGCACTAATCCAACTTACAGGAGCAGTTATGGAAGTTGGATATCTTCTAAAATGTATTCTTGTGGTTCTTGTTTTCTTTAGTCTTGCTTTTATAGTCAAAATTTGGTGATGTATTTCCATGTACCAAAAATCAATGATGAAACAAAGATATGTGTTTGGAAAGAAAAATGTACGCGGCCGGGATACATCCTCGCGTTGGGCGCACGGCCACCGCATCCGAGAAATGGCCAGGACGCAAAACCATTCCCCTACCCAAATGGACAGAATCCGGGCAAAACAGAGGTCCGTTTGGGGTCGTGCGTTGGAGTTTGCCTTATAAGTGGGAACGCAGTTGAGGAAACCGACTATCGGTAAACCCCCACTTCGCCCGTCGCGCGATCGCTAAGTTAGAGAAACGAGGAGGTTGAAGAGATAGTTGTAGCACGGACTCCAAGAAATATGGTGTCAGATGGAAGTCATGCTGGTGGCATGTGCCATACTCCTGGACGTGAATGCTTGTTCTGGCCCATGCCATCCTACTATATATCGAGGATTCGAGGTGCTGGCTACGTACATCGAACACATTAACATATGCCCACCTCACACTGTGGTCAAATTTCCCGGAGTTTGTGCTAGGTTAAAAGGTGCTCTTTGTGAGGGTGGGTGGCTGGTCTCAAGTTTAAAACTTGTTGATTACGTATATGTAGACATAGAGATAGTGCAGTAGTTTTGAATGTTTGAACCCAAACATCAGAATGCAATTTCTACTAGACTCATCTGAGGACCCAGGATGATGGGATTCCCAGCTACAGTAAAAACACCCGCCCAACGCGCGAAGCATGTGAAGCTAGTACAAATAGTAGTACTATTATTGATTGGACTCATCCAATAACCTGTTGCCATGCACATAAAATTATGTATTCGGAAAATATTTTTTTGCCTCGTCCAGCACCCACTTAGAGAAGCGACCCGAAAGCCATTCGTAAATTTAGTAAGTTTATCACATGCATATCATTTAGCATTACATACAACAGGTCATCAACCCACAACGACGATGAGGATACATTATAAATACTAAAGTTTTCACCACACAACAAATAACAAGCAATGAACTGAACTTCAGCTCGACCAGTCGTCGGCGTTGGATAAACTTGCTTTGAACCAGAAGTGATTCTCTGGGAAGGACCAGCTACTGTCAATCTCGAGACCAACGCAATACTAATCATCCAAGCTGAAGCGGGCAATGTCAGGACGCATATTGTGATAGCCATGGTAGGGAACCATAGAAATGTCTGAGGTGTAGATACAGTTTCTTCTCATAAATGGTAGTAACTTTGTGTGAACAGCAGTTGGATCGCCTTTCACTATCATTGGATAGTTTTGTCCAAGGAAGAGCGAGTTTCCTCAAAGAGTATCAATATTAAACCAGGGAAAAGGTGTTGGCGCTAGCACAGTAGTATCCATCCCGAATACCTTGCAATGGATGTTGGAATAGGTCTGGAGAGTGCGACCATGGGAGACAACACCTGCTCCCTTAGTAACAAAAACAGTGCCCTGTATACAGACAAGAAGAGGTGATCCAGCGGAATAAGTTGCCAGGTGCCACTGAGTATATGGTCCTCATGCTCATGATCACCATCATCGTTGTCTCCCCCTTGGTTATAAATTTTTTCAAGTATAGGTGGTGAAATGTTCACAGGACCTTGGAAACACAAGAAGGTTAATTAGAAAAGGGAAACTAGCTAATCCGCATGCATGTGGATGAAACAATTATAATTATGATGGAAGACAAACATACCGAAAGCATCAGGATTCCATGCAAAAACAGTGCCACGAGTGGTGGCAGCAAACACAAGACCCTCGTATTGAATTGCATCACAGTAATCATCCGTGTAAAGAAATTGATTTTTTAGCAATATCCATCATGGCGTGGAAGTAAGGTCGGCAACAAGCTTGTCGAAGATAGCAACAACTTCATAGTACGTGTAATCCCAAGAGCAGTCGGGAACTGGAGAAATTGCTATCTTCCGTAGACGGCAGTCACCATGATTGTAGTTGAACGTACGTAGAATACCGGTGTGCTCAGTCTCTGGGCAGTCTGAGATTTTTGGAAGTGGAACCCGGTGACGAGTGTAGACATTTACAAGTTCCCACTCACAGTTGTACCCAATATAAACAACCCAATCTCCATTTGCGCCTGTCCAAGCCTTGCCCTCAAGTGATGGCATTTTAACATCACACATATCATTATAAAGCGGCATCAACTTGCACAAGGCAAGGCCTCTATCGTCCGCACGCCAGTCAGCAGGGTCACGGCGAAGAAGATAGGGGAGATCAAACCGCTCCTGGACCCTTGGGTTCCTTGTAATGATGTTATTAGTTGAGTCGAGAATGGTCTTGAATGAACCTGCCATGCTAGCCGAGGTGATGACGTCGCACCGATCAATGAGTTCCTCCACCACGTCATCTTTCAGATCGGGGCAAGAATAACCGGGTCATTTTTGGCCTGTTCCCTTGATGGAGAAGACGATCGAACAATGGCAGAAGGAAGGGTGAAGGAAAATGGAGGAGGGAGGAAGAGCATGCGACAGCAGTTCCAAGTCGAGAGGGAAAGGCGAAGAGGCGGTTGACGGTTGCCACAGTACATGAAGAGGCGCCCCGACCTACATAGACGTCCGTTTGGAAATTGTACAAAAGGACTCGCCGTCATCTCACTGACATGTTGGAACGGGACTGGGGGAGTCCTGGATTAGGGGGTTTCCGGACAGTCGGACTGTGTACAACGTCCGGACTATTGAAGCGTGAAGATACAAGACTCAAGACTTCGGCCCGTGTCCGGATAGGACTTTCCTTGCCGTAGAAGGCAAGCTTGGCGATCTGGATATTATATTTCCTTCCTTGTAACCGGCTCCATGTAAACCCTAGCCCTCTCTAGTGTCTATATAAACCGGAGAGGTTGGTCCTTAGAAGGCCGATCACAATTACAATCATACCATCATAGGCTAGCTCTTAGGGTTTAGCCTCTACGATCTCGTGGTAGATCTGCTCTTGTATTACCCATATCATCAATATTAATTAAGCAGGAAGTAGGGTTTTACCTCCATCGAGAGGGCCCGAACCTGGGTAAACATCTGTGGCCCTTACTTCTTGATACCATCAGCCTTGACGCACAGATCGGGACCCCTACCCGAGATCCGGCGGTTTTGACACCAACATTGGTGCTTTCATTGATTCCTTTGTGACGTCGCCGTCAGGCTCGATGGCTCCTTCAATCGTCATTAACGAAGTTGTCCAGGGTGAGACTTTCCTCCCCGGACAGATCTTCATGTTCGGCGGCTTCGCGCTGCGGGCCAATTCGCTTGGCCACTTGGAGCAGATTGATAGCTATGCCCCCGGACATCAAATAAGGTTCGGAAACCAGAACTACACGGCGGATATCCGCGGAGACTTGATCTTCGACAGATTCGGGCCAGCGCCAGAAGCGCCGAACAGTCACGATGAGCACAGCTTAGACCTGCTGTCAGACGTTGCTTGGGATATCATCCCGGCAGAAGCCCCTGACCTAAATCCGGGACAGGTTGCGTTGCCTAAAGACGGAGGGCTGGACCCCGTCCCACAGGCCATACCCTCATCGGCGATGGAGCCGAACACAGGCTTCACTTTTGAGGAAACCAGTGACCCTGGGCCCCTGGACTCGTGTCCGGTCGTAGGCTCCAGTCTGTGCGTCCTCGGGCCCGCCGATCCCGGTTGGGCTCCGGCGATGGAGTTCACCGCGGCGGACATCTTTCAGCACTCGCCTTTCGGCGACATACTAAACTCATTCAAAACCCTCTCTTTGACAGAGAATCTCGGGCCGGATTATGGCCGGCTCGAGTGGGAAGCAGGCGACGAAGACATTCGTTTCCCACCCACCACCCACTTCATAGCCACGGTTGATGACTTAACCGACATGCTGGACTTCGACTCCGAAGACATCGACGGTATGGACGAGGATGCAGGAGAAGACTCAGAATCTATGAGGTGCCGGATTCACACCTCACCACATGACATATACATGGTGGATACGCCCAAGGAAGGGGACGGTGACAATCCGGAAGATAACACCCCTGGGCAAAAACCAAAGCGACGGCGTAGACACCGTTCCAAATCCGGCAACAGTAACAATATCAGCAAGAGCGCCAGAAGAATGGATACTCCGGTCAACCATCAAGGCAGTAACGACCAAACAAAACCAGTGATGGAGCAGGACGAACCATGTCACGCCGAACATAGTCCGGGTCATACGCCTGAAGAAAACAATCTAGAGGGACGAGCTCACCAATCCGGCCCAGGACAAGAAGACAGTCCGGACGACGACGCATTCATCGTTCCAGAAGAACGCATGGAACGAAATAACCTCCACAGAAAGCTTATGGCCACAGCGAGAAGTCTGAAGAAGCAGAAGCAATGGCTTAAAGCCGCTCAGGAGATGCTCAATCGCAGATGGAACAAAGTGCTAGACACTGAAGAAAGATACGACGACAATCACCGTACAAAAAGCTACCCAAAACGCAAGCTACTGCCAAAATTCGATGACGAGGCTCTTCCACCGAAGAACAACACGACCAGGAGACCAGGAGTACCACTTCATAATCGCAACAACTCAGCTGCCAAAGACGCCCACGATTTACGTGAGCACCTGGAGAAGAAAGCTGGCATAGCTAGGTCCATCTAAGGATCTAAAAGAGACACCCCAGCAAAGGACTATGGTCATCAAAACAATTATGTGTCAGGACCCCGATTCCAAGTCACATCGACCTAGCTGGTAACACCTCATATCACTTTGCGGCCTCACGCACGGTATTCCCACGGGTGTCGCCTTACCATGGCCCGGGACCGCTTTAGCGCTTTTGGCTCACGATATGATAGTGTCGCTAGCATCCACATGACAAAGAACCCGGCCGACATGGCTAGTCGTGAACCCAAAGCGGCACTAACCTATGGGGACAGGCATACATGAAACACTTCGAGCATGTCGGTCATCAACGTATGAACTCGGGCTGTAGCATGGGCTAACAGACTCCGGTATCCCGGCTGTAGCAGGCTAGGCAGACTCAAGTATCACCGCGTGACATTTCCCGAAGGACGGACATAGGAACGAAATGGATCACATGCCGCCAGTCAAGTGTCCAAGCAGTAGTCTTGGGCTAGCAGGACTCGTGAACCGGGCTGTAGCAGACTACTATCGCCGTAAGCACGAGACTACATTTCCCCATATGAGAGGCTGCCAAGGATAAACAACTAGATTGTCGGATCCCACTCATACCAAGCATTTCAATCATACACGCAATATGCCCGATATGAGTAAATACAACAAGGCATCACAACAAAACTCTACAACTCAAGTACTTTATTTAAGGGGGCTCCGAGGAGCCATACATAACATAGTCATACAGGTAGGGGTCACATGACCCAACACTCAAGTCATACAATCATACAAGCACATGCGGAAGCAAAGTAGTCTGAGTACAGACTCTAGAAAGAAGGAAAGCTTGTTGGAGCCTTTCTATCTACAATGGCCCTTCACAAGTCTTAGATCGCCACCTGGGTGGCTAGCTTACTCGTCGAAGTCAACATCTACATAGAATCCGTCGGAGGGGGTAGTATAGTCCTCTGAAAAATATTGATTAGGCAAACATGAGTACAAAAGTACTCAGCAAGTCTTACCACAGAATCCTATCATACATGCACATTCTCAAGAAGGAGGTGGAGTTAATTGCAGCAAGCCAGCTTTGACTCTTGGCTAAGCTATCCTACGTAACACCACTTTGTAAAGCATTTTTGTCGTACACGAGTCCACTAATCACCATCACAATACTCCACCGTGGATCCTCTCTCGTCATCCCCGAGAGGGCCATCCACGATACTCACACTTATCTTGAGGCTTTTAGTAGTATCCATTTACTTGTCTATGAACTGATATAGGTAACCCAGAAGTCCTTCTCCGTGGACACGGCTATTCGAATAGATCATATTTAACCCTGCAGGGGTATACTTCTTCACACGCGCTCACCACTTATCGCCGCTCACACGACATGTAGTCGGCAACCTTCAAGCGGAAGCCCAACGTGGGTGTCGGCCACAGCCTACCTAAACACTCAAGTCCCTAGTCCAGGTTATCGCCTATTCGGTTCCATCCGCAGGAGTCCGCCGAGGTTTCCCATACAGCCCCGAACGATGTGTGCAGGGTTCCCGAGATACCAAACGGGCACTCGCACACGGGCCACGGTGCCTACCGCAACACAACCCACCCCTAAGGTCAGCGCTATGTGCGGCCCCAAAGAAGCTACAAACACCGAAACTACTTGCAACTCCCGGACTATGAACAGGGGTGGTTAAGAAGCCGAGAGGGTCCATTGGTTTCGGGCCCAATGCATGGTAGTAGCTAGTTCATGGATCACAAACACAGATCTCAGTTCTTAAGTGCGGCCTCAATGAAACAACCCACGATGTACTCCTACATGGCCTCTCATCGATACCTTTACCAAATCGTGTTCAACACTCACACTCTCGAACCAACACAACCTTTCACTCCAGTTCATCATCCCGATGAGCCGACGACACAACTCTAAGCATAGCAAGCATAGCATGGTAGGAATCACAAACATGGCTCAATCAACTCCTACACATACTAGTGGGTTTCATCTAGTTATTGTGGCAATGACAGTCATGCAAAGGAAGTGGGTTCAACTACCGCAGCACACAACAGTTGAATCGCGTTGTCTTAATGCAGATAAACGAGAGCGAAGCGAGAACATGGGTTGTATCGGAATGATCAATGAATTGCTTGCCTGATGGAACTGGGGTAGAGAACTGCCCTTCAGATGGGTAATCGAGGTTATCTTCGGGGGCAGAACCTATCATGAAAACACACCAAAATAAACATACAAGCAATATGCAACAATATGATGCATGCTATGACATGGCAATATGGATGTGTGTTGGCCTAATGCAAGTTGAAGGCACAGGGGATGAACTCATTTGAATCAAAGGTTCAAATGATAGCTCATGTGAGTTAGGCCTAATGGTGCAAAATCTTAATCTGGTTATTCAGCATAGTTAACTTGTTTTAACATGCATGAAACCTGTACCAATGGATAGAGTGTATTTTTCTGATAAATTTTCATATGTAAATCTTTGCATTTGGAGTTATAGAATAAAAGTTATAAGCATTTGAAATTTGAATTATATTCTGAAATTTATTATATAAAAATAATTCTAGAATTTGAATTAATGCGTCAGCATGAGGTCAGCATGACGTCAGGGGGTCAACGGGGTCATCCAGGTCAAACTGATCAGTGGGACCCGCATGTCGAAATTAATTTAACTAATTAGTTTTAGTTAGAACTAATCCTAATTAGTTTAACCGAGGGGTCCACCTGTCATTGACCCAGAGGGTCAACAGGCCCACTTGACGGGTCAACTCACCGGCGTCTAGTCGCCGGCGAGGCCAGACGCGGCGGAGCAAGTGCTTTTGCACTTTCCGGGCTCCAAATGGAGCCTGGGAGCACCTCGTGTAGCTGGAGGTGAGCCGCGGTTAGTGGTGGAGTTAGTTTGGGTCGGGATGGCGGAGTGGGCGCCCGGCGACGAGTCGGGCGGCGACCGGGGATCGGCCATCGACGGGTTTGGGGTTAGCGGCCTCGGCGAGGCGCGGGGAGTGCACGGTTAGGCCCGTGGGGGCGTGGTGAGTGTGATGGACGTGGTGGCGTGGCCATTAGGTGACCGGAGGCTCGCCGGCGACGAGCTCCGCGGCGGTGGGTTCAGGTGATCATCGAGCGCTCGCTGTGGTGTAAGAAGAAGAGAGCGGAGAGGATGGGGGAGTAGCTAGGCTCACGGTGAACCTGTGGAGAGCTTCGTCGGGGTCGGGGGTGGACTGATGCGGCGGCGACGGCGATGGGGATCTCCGGCGGCCTTGAGCTCGGTCGAGGTTGGGGTAGTGGCCTCGGGGTGTTTTAGAGCGAGGGGGACTAGCTAGCTAGGGGCAACGGGGTGCGGCGGAGCTGCTAGACATGGCGGGGAGGAGCGTGGACGGCGGGGAGCACGGCGTCGACGGTGGCGCGTCGGCGATGGCGTCGGCCAGGTTGGGGGCGAGCGAGAGAGAGAGGCAGGGGGAAAGTGAGGTGTCCGGGGGGGTCGGGCGACGACGCGTGGTCGTCCCGGGCGGCGAGGCGGCGAAGGGATGAGGCAGGGCGGCGGCCAGCTGCGTGGCGCGCTGCGCTCGCCGCCGGCACCAGGTTGCTCGTCAAGCCGAGCCAAGCAGCCATGGCCATGCTGGGGCTGGGCCGGGCAGGTGGGCGGTCATGAGCGACAGTGTAGGCTTTCCTTTTTTTTCAGTCTTTTCTATTTCGCAACTCTGTTTAGGGTTTTAAAATACCAAAACTAATCCAAAAATTACCAAAATGCTCCTGGTCACTTGTTGGAATATTCCCAACATGAAACATTTTAGTTTGACAATTTTGAACATTTAAAATATTTTCCATAATTTAAAATGCTCATTTCAGAAATTTGTGAATTAAATCTAGAACCCTTAGGTGACCTAGAAAATGTTCCACCTTCTTTGACATGGATCCTGAACCCAACCAAAGAGGATGAGCATTTTGAAGGGCATTTCGTTCATTGAAATAAATTTTAGTAAACCCTAGCTCTTTTAAGGGGGGTGTTCGGGGTTTCTGCCTTCCCCATTTCAAATTTAGATGAAATTTAAACATGATGCACACCCTAATGCATGGTCTATCCGGGATGTGACAACTCACCCCACTCAAAAGAATCTCGTCCCAGATTTAGAATCTATTCTTGAAAAAGGTGGGGTACTCAAGTCAAGACGATCCTCCCTTTCCCAAGTTGCTTCTTGCTCGGAATGGTTTGACCATTGAACCTTTAGAAACTTGATATTCCGACGTCGAGTGGTACGCTCGGTTTGATCGAGGATACGAACGGGGTATTCTCGATAGGTGAGGTTATCTTGTAGATCAAGCGTTTCGTGGTCCACTCCACGGATAGGATCCGAGAAGCAACGCCTGAGTTGGGAAACGTGGAAGACATCATGGACCTTGGAAAGATGCGGAGGTAGTTCCAATTGGTAGGCAACTTCCCCTCGTTTGGCAAGAATGCGAAAAGGTCCAATGTAACGAGGAGCCAACTTGCCTTTGATACCGAATCGATGGGTTCCCTTCAAAGGGGTGACCCGAAGGTAAGCCTTCTCGCCAATTTCATAAGCCATAGGTTTATGCTTGCGGTCATATTGGCTCTTTTGACGAGATTGGGCTGTTTTCAATTTCTCACGAACAACGCGAACTTGCTCTTCTCGCTTCTGAATCATATCCGCCAAAGAGTTGTCTCTCCCGGTTTCTGACCAGTTAAGAGGCGTTCGACATTTTCGTCCATAAAGAACTTCGAAAGGGGCTTTGCCCAAGCTGGCTTGATAGCCATTGTTATAAGCGAATTCGGCGAATGGAAGGCATTTCTCCCAATTCATGCCGAAGAGATGATGAAGCTCAAGCATATCCTCTAGGATTTGATTGACTCGTTCTACTTGACCACTTGATTGGGGATGGAAAGCGGTGCTAAAAGAGAGACGAGTTCCCATAGCGTTTTGGAAACTTTCCCAAAATCGAGAGGTGAAGAGACTTCCACGGTCTGAGTTAATCTCCAATGGAACACCATGAAGAGACACTATTCGAGAGATGTACAATTCAGCTAGCTGGCTAGCGGTTATACTCTCACGAACAGGTAGGAAGTGGGCTACTTTGGAAAGACGATCGACGACAACGAAGATAGCATTATTCCCTCTCTTGGTCCTGGGAAACCCGGTAATGAAATCCATACCGATTTTATCCCATTTCCATTCAGGAATTTCCAAAGGTTGAAGGGTACCAAGAGGGCCGTTGATGCTCTGCTTTAACTCGATTTACGACGCCGCAGATTAGCAATGTATTGAGCGATTTCTCTCTTCATCCTAGTCCACCAAAACCTCTGGCGTAGATCTTGATACATTTTAGTACTACCAGGATGAATGGTGAGAGGAGAGTCATGAGCTTCCTTAAGGATCAATCGCCTCAGGTTGCGCACCTTGGGAACCACTAGACGGTCTCCAAAGAACACGACACCTTGTTCATCAATGGAGAAACAATCTGCGACTCCTTTCTTGATGTTTCTCCTGATGCGGGAGATTCCCGAATCTACCTTCTGTGCTTTGACGATCTGATCCGTAAGGGTAGGTTTCGCCACCAGGGTGGAAAGGAATCCTCGAGGAACAATGTGAAGATTAAGCTTACAAAATTCCTCGTGGAGAATTGGTTGACTTTGTTGTAACATCAGATTGTTACAATAAGATTTGCGACTTAGTGCGTCAGCCATGACATTGGCTTTGCCTGGGGTGTAAGATATTCCTAAGTCGAAATCTGTGATCAACTCGACCCAACGTCTTTGCCTGAGATTCAAATCCGGTTGGGTGAAGATATATTTCAGACTTTGGTGGTCAGTGTAGATTTCGCAACGATTACCCAGAAGGTAATGTCGCCAGGTTTTGAGTGCATGGACCACTGCTGCAAGCTCTAGATCGTGTGTGGGGTAGTTATCCTCATGTGGACGCAACTGTTGAGATGCGTAGGCAATCACATGACGGTCTTGCATGAGTATGCAACCTAGTCCTTGTCGCGAGGCGTCGCAATAGATAATAAAGTCCTTAGAGAATCTGGTGGAACAAATGCGGGAGCAGATGTCGCGCCTTTTCAGTTCCTGAAAGCTGATCTCGCCTTTGTGGCGTCCATTCGAACTTCTTATCTTTCTTGAGGAGTTCGGTTAGAGGTTTAGCAACTTTAGAAATTCTCGTGAAGCGGCGACAATAGCTCGCTAAACCGAGGAAACTCGAACTTGCTTGACCGATTCAGGTGGAGTCCAATCAAGGACGGCTTGAACTCGCCGATTGATTGACAGCAATACCCTTACCGAGATTACATGGCCTAGATAGGTCACTTCGGTAACCAGAATTCACATTTAGAGAATTTGGCGTAAAGGCGGTGTTCTCGAAGTTTCATCAATACTAGCCTTAGATGTTCGGCATGTTCTTCTTCATTCTTGGAGTAGATGAGTATATCATCGAGGTATACCATGACGAATTTATCCAAATACTCCATGAAGATTGAGTTCATTAACCGAGAGAAGGTGGCTGGAGCATTGGTTAATCCGAAGGACATGACGGTGTACTCAGATTGGCCATAACGAGTGACAAAGGCCGTTTAGGAATGTCCCGTTCTTGATTTGATTTGATGGTAGCCCAACCTCAAATCCATCTTGAAAAGATCGAGGATCCAGCGAGCTGATCATACAGTCGTTGATCCCGGGAGCGGATACTTGTTCTTGATAGTGACCAAATTGACGGTCGGTAATCTACAACCATCCGATCCGTACCATCCTTCTTCTTGACGAAGAGGACGGGCAAGCCCATGGAGATGAACTAGGACGGATGAAACCTTTTGCAAGGATTCATCGAGTTGTTTCTTAAGTTCAGCTAGTTCTAGGGTGCCATCTTATAAGGTCTTCTAGAGATTGGGACGGTTCCGGGATAAGATCTATTACGAACTCGACATCCCCGGGTGGAACACCTGGCAGTTCCTCCGGAAAGACATCCGGGAAATCACGGACTACCGGAATATCTTCGAGGTCTGGAAGGGGGTTGGCATTTAAGGAGTAAAGTTGGCGCTTAGACACTCGGGTTAAAACATTCACCGTCTTGCCCGAAGGATGGGTAAGTTGAACAGTTCTAGTAGAGCAATCAATCTTAGCATAATGGGCTGACATCCACCATACCCAAGATGATGTTTATGTCCGAGGACTTGAGAGCTATTAGAGATGCAAGAAAGACTAATCTGTCGACAAGAATTTCATTCCCATGACTTATTCTAGAGGTTTGCCATCTAGAACCAGGAGTTTGAATTTCCATGGAGGTAGGCATGTCGCAGAATGTGGTGTTGTGCAATCGAGCATAGCTCTCAGAAATAAATGAATGAGATGCTCCAGTATCAAAAAGAACAGTTGCCGGGTGGCAATTAACAAGAAGCGTACCGAGGACGACGTTGGGATCCTCATGGGTTTCTTCAGCAGAGACGTAGTTAACATGGCCACGAGCGGTGGCAACTGGCTTGGCATAGGGAACCTTTCCTGCGGGCTTGCCGCGACCAACAGACTTTCCAGCTTGATTGGGGTTGTTCTGGGGACACTCTCGAATATAGTGGCCCGTCTCTCCACATTTGAAGCAAGTGATCACATTTGGCCGTGGGGCCACATTGGCAGTCGGACCTCCATATGTCTTGGGTGGAAAATACGGCTGGTTGGGGCGAGGCGCCTCGAAGGATGGCCTCGGGGTGTACCTGGGTGGTAGAGCCGTGTTTGGGACCCAAACCCGCGCTTCGGGAACCAGAGCGGATGACGATCCGAATCACGGATGTGCTTGCGTGAAGCCTCGAAATCAGTCTCGCCCGCCTCGGCGCCGATAGCCTTATTGACTAGCTTCGAGAAAGAGGTACATTCATGCAGACGGAGATCTCGGCGTAGCTCGGGGCTAAGTCCCTTACGGAACCTCGCCGCTTCTTAGCATCGGTAGAAACTTCTTCGAGCATAACGTGCTAACCTCCCAAATTCACGGCTGTAGGCATCCACCGTCACCGCCTTGGGTAAAACTGCAAAATTCCTCACGCTTTGCGGTCCATAAGACCTTCGAAATATGGTGCTCATGAAGGCGGCATCAATTCATCCCAAGTTGTAACTTGTCCAGCGGACGATAGCCTCATAGTTTTCCCACCGGATGGCAGGGCCTTCCGGATGATAGGCGGCAAAGGTAACTTTGTCAGCCTCAGCCACATTGGCGGAACGCAGCTTGTGGTGGATATCATGCGGAGCCAATCATCGGCGTCGAGAGGCTCGACGGAATATTTGAATTTTGGGGGATATAGCTTGACGAAATCATTGAGTGAAACCCCATCGTTTCTTGGCTGGCGTGCTGTGTTTTGTTCAATCCGCTCCAATAAGCGGTTGGTTTCGGCTTATTATGCTTACGCTTCCAAATCACCTCGGCCAAAGATGGCGGTTGCGGCAGATTCACATTTCTGGCTGCATCGGCCTCTCCTGCTCCGAACAGCAGGAGTATTTGAGTGTTGACCATCCCAGGAGACAAAACAAAGGTTTAAACCAGGATGGCAGAATTTAACAAGGAAGTGCGGAAGGTAATGGACAGTATGGAATGCAAAGATGTTCATCCGTATGACATGGTAATATAAACTGCCATATATATATATACCAACGGTCATACACACCATTCATAGTTTAGTACAAGCCTGACGGAGTACAACTATAAGGAAAGGCGTTACATCTTATCGGAAGCATTCCAACTCCTATACATTATTTTTCTACACTTCCGGAACGATACACACTAGGTCGTATTCCACGAGTCACGCAGGACGGTGGAAACACAACCATTACCATACTAGGAGTACTACTACTACCTCAGGCAGCTCCATAGTAGTCCTCATAGAAGTCACCACCTGCACTGAAGTGGAACATGATCGTCCGGGAAGCAGACAATCTGTGGGGCCTGTGGACCATAAGGACTCGGATGTGGCCGTGGACCAACAAACGGTGGCAGAAGAGGCCCACGAGGTGGAGTGATGCCTCCAACCTCACGCCACTCCATGAAGTCCGGCAGACTCGCCCGCACAGGGTACAAGTCTCTCATGTCCATACATCCGGCTTGCACGGCAGGTGCAAACCTAGTCAGAGTAGCCCAGTGGTCAGAGCGGGCATTAAACAGCTCCATACGCAAGGCCCGGTTCTCACGGTCCTTGTCCTCCAAAGAACTCAGAGTAGTGCGAAGGAGTGAGTCCTCATGGGATGCATCGCTGTACAAACCTCGAAGGTAGCCATGCGCCCGGGGAGGATCTTTGGCATGTAGCGAAATCGGTGTTGCTCAACAAAGCAGTTCTGCTCGAATAATAGTCATCATGGAATAGGCTGCATCTTGTACGACATTCCAATAGTGATTCGAGCCCATAAGAACAGTGAAGTGGCTCAGTAGCTCCGGGATAGGATGGATAAATCCGGACCGTGCATAGGTATTGGCTTTGATTGAAATCCCTGAACTGCTCCTCGACGGTATATTCAGGATACCATCGATAACCAGACTCAATCATCACCCTAACCAACATGGCCGTGTGACCGCACACATCAATGCAACGGGTCAGGCGAACCACTTGGTTCTGGGAACGGGTGGCCATCTGAAAGCACAGCCACAATGCAAAGGCATTAGAATTCCTAGGGAAAATCGGGCAGCATAACCTCTGTAAATGCTCAAAATCAGATTTGAGACATTAAAATCAGATTGCAAATCCACTCAACAACATCATATCAAGGTTCTGGTTCAAATGATAGCATACTAAAATTTAGTAGCACTGAACTGAGGATGTAACCAACAATCCTATAAGTTACTACGGATTAGTAACACGTGAACCTGATAGAGAGAAGAGAGCCTAGTCCTAAACCCACGTCGAATGAGAAGAGGATGACTCAGATCGAGGGCATAAGGTAAAGGAGTAAAAGAGCCTTACGCTCCTCCCACAATCAATTCCCCTACATATAACTAAAGCATTTCTAGACTCAACTTCACCAGTTTGGCTTAGCGAACCTACAGCAGCCCTGCTCGATGCCAACGCTGTCGGACCCCGATTCCAAGTCACATCGACCTAGCTGGTAACACCTCATATCACTTTGCGGCCTCACGCACGGTATTCCCACGGTGTCGCCTTACCATGGCCCGGACCGCTTAGCCTTTTGGCTCACGATATGATAGTGTCGCTAGCATCCACATGACAAAGAACCCGGCCGACATGGCTAGTCGTGAACCCAAAGCGGCACTAACCTATGGGGACAGCATACATGAAACACTTGAGCATGTCGGTCATCAACGTATGAACTCGGGCTGTAGCACTGGCTAACAGGACTCCGGTATCCCGGCTGTAGCAGCTAGGCAGGACTCAAGTATCACCGCGTGACATTTCCCGAAGGGACAGATATAGGAACGAAATGGATCACATGCCGCCAGTCAAGTGTCCAAGCAGTAGTGTTTGGGCTAGCGGGACTCCGTGAACCGGGCTGTAGCGGACTACTATCGCCGTAAGCACGAGACTACATTTCCCCATATGAGAGGCTGCCAAGGATAAACAACTAGATTGTCGGATCCCACTCATACCAAGCATTTCAATCATACACGCAATATGCCCGATATGAGTAAATACAACAAGGCATCACAACAAAACTCTACAACTCAAGTACTTTATTTAAGGGGCCCAGGAGCCATACATAACATAGTCATACAGGTAGGGTCACATGACCCAACACTCAAGTCATACAATCATACAAGCACATGCGGAAGCAAAGTAGTCTGAGTACGCACTCTAGAAAGAAGGAAAGCTTGTTGGAGCCTTTCTATCTACAATGGCCCTTCACAAGTCTTAGATCGCCACCGGGTGGCTAGCTTACTCGTCAAGTCAACATCTACATAGAATCCGTCGGAGGGGTAGTATAGTCCTCTGAAAAATATTGATTAGGCAAACATGAGTACAAAAGTACTCAAAGAAGTCTTACCACGTAATCCTATCATACATGCACATTCTCAAGAAGGAGGTGGAGTTAATTGCAGCAAGCCAGCTTTGACTCTTGGCTAAGCTATCCCACGTAACACCACTTTGTAAAGCATTTTGTCGCATACGCAGTCCACTAATCACCATCACAATACTCCACCGTGGATCCTCTCTCGTCATCCCCGAGAGGGCCATCCACGATACTCACACTTATCTTGAGGCTTTTAGTAGTATCCATTTACTTGTCTATGAACTGATATAGGTAACCCAGAGTCCTTCTCCGTGGACACGGCTATTCAATAGATCATATTTAACCCTGCAGGGTATACTTCTTCACACACGCTCACCACTTATCGCCGCTCACACGACATGTACTGCAACCTTCAGCGGAAGCCCAACGTGGGTGTCGGCCACAGCCTACCTGAACACTCAAGTCCCTAGTCCAGTTATCGCCTATTCGGGTTCCATCCGCAGGAGTCCGCCGAGGTTTCCCATACAGCCCCGAACGATGTGTGCAGGGTTCCCGAGATACCAAACGGGCACTTTCGGTACACGGCCACGGTGCCTACCGCAACACAACCCACCCCTAAGGTCAGCGTTGCGTGCGGCCCCAAACAAGCTACAAACACCGTAAACTACTTGCAACTCCCTGACTATGAACAGGGGTGGTTAAGAAGCCGAGAGGGTCCATTGGTTTCGGGCCCAATGCATGGTAGTAGCTAGTTCATGGATCACAAACACAGATCTCAGTTCTTAAGTGCGGCCTCAATGAAACAACCCACGATGTACTCCTACATGGCCTCTCATCGATACCTTTACCAAATCGTGTTCAACACTCACACTCTCGATACCTTTACTGTGGCAATGACAGGTCATGCAAAGGAAGTGGGTTCAACTACCGCAGCACACAACAGTTGAATCGCGTTGTCTTAATGCAGTAAAACGAGAGCGAAGCGAGAACATGGGTTGTATCGAATGATCAATGAATTGCTTGCCCGATGGAACTGGGGTAGAGAACTGCCTTTGGATGGGTAATCGAGGTTATCTTCGAGGCAGAACCTATCATGAAAACACACCAAAATAAACATACAAGCAATATGCAACAATATGATGCATGCTATGACATGGCAATATGGATGTGTGTTGGCCTAATGCAAGTTGAAGGGACAGGGGATGAACTCATTTGAATCAAAGGTTCAAATGATAGCTCATGTGAGTTAGGCCTAATGGTGCAAAATCTTAATCTGGTTATTCAGCATAGTTAACTTGTTTTAACATGCATGAAACCTGTACCAATGGATAGAGTGTATTTTTCTGATAAATTTTCATATATAAATCTTTGCATTTGGAGTTATAGAATAAAAGTTATAAGCATTTGAAATTTGAATTATATTCTGAAATTTATTATATAAAAATAATTCCAGAATTTGAATTAATGCGTCAGCATGAGGTCAGCATGACGTCAGGGGGTCAACGGGGTCATCCAGGTCAAACTGATCAGTGGGACCCGCATGTCAGAATTAATTTAACTAATTAGTTTTAGTTAGAACTAATCCTAATTAGTTTAACTGGAGGGGGTCCACCTGTCATTGACCCAGAGGGTCAACAGGGCCCACGGACGGGGTCAACTCACCGGCGTCTAGTCGCCGGCGAGGCCAGACGCGGCGGAGCAAGTGCTTTTGCACTTTCCGGGCTCCAAATGGAGCGCGGGGAGCACCTACGTGTAGCTGGAGGTGAGCCGCGGTTAGTGGTGGAGTTAGTTTGGGTCGGGATGGCCGGAGTGGGCGCCGGCGACGAGTCGGGCGGCGACCGGGGCTCGGCCATCGACGGGTTTGGGGTTAGCGGCCTCGGCGAGGCGCGGGGAGTGCACGGTTAGGCCCGTGGGGGCGTGGTGAGTGTGATGGACGTGGTGGCGTGGCCATTAGGTGACCGGAGGCTCGCCGGCGACGAGCTCCGCGGCGGTGGGTTCAGGTGATCATCGAGCGCTCGCTGTGGTGTAAGAAGAAGAGAGCGGAGAGGATGGGGGAGTAGCTAGGCTCACGGTGAACCTGTGGAGAGCTTCGTCGGGGTCGGGGGTGGACTGATGCGGCGGCGACGGCGATGGGGATCTCCGGCGGCCTTGAGCTCGGTCGAGGTTGGGGTAGTGGCCTCGGGGTGTTTTAGAGCGAGGGGGACTAGCTAGCTAGGGGCAACGGGGTGCGGCGGAGCTGCTAGACATGGCGGGGAGGAGCGTGGACGGCGGGGAGCACGGCGTCGACGGTGGCGCGTCGGCGATGGCGTCGGCCAGGTTGGGGGCGAGCGAGAGAGAGGGCAGGGGGAAAGTGAGGTGTCCAGGGGGGTCGGGCGACGACGCGTGGTCGCCCCGGCGGCGAGGCGGCAAAGGATGAGGCAGGCGGCGGCCAGCTGCGTGGCGCGCCTGCTCGCCGGCCGACACCAGGTTGCTCGCTGGCCGAGCCAAGCAGCCACGGCGCAGGCTGCTTTGGGCTGGGCAGCGGTAGTGGGCGATCATGGCGACAGGTAGGCTTTCCTTTTTTTTTCAGTCTTTTCTATTTCTGCAACTCTGTTTAGGGTTTTTAAAAATACCAAAACTAATCCAAAAATTACCAAAATGCTCCTGGTCACTTGTTGGAATATTCCCAACATGAAACATTTTAGTTTGACAATTTTTGAACATTTAAAATATTTTCCATAATTTAAAATGCTCATTTCAGAAATTTGTGAATTAAATCTAGAACCCTTAGGTGACCTAGAAAATGTTCCACCTTCTTGACATGGATCCTGAACCCAACCAAAGAGGATGAGCATTTTGAAGGGCATTTCGGATTCATTGAAATAAATTTTAGTAAACCCTAGCTCTTTTAAGGGGGGGGGGGGGTGTTCTGGGGTTTCCTGCCTTCCCCATTTCAAATTCAGATGAAATTTAAACATGATGCACACCCTAATGCATGGTCTATCTGGGATGTGACATTATGACAACCAAACACCAGTTCGGAATAAACACCGAACACAACAACAGCCGACGACACTGTGGCGACCGGTTTTCCGGGTAATAAATTCCAGAAAATGGCCGTCGTACTCACCAGCCCCAGGATTACTGTTAGCTGATGAGGCACCAACTTGATACAGAAATACCAAGAAAAATACAAAAAATATGGTACAAGACCCTTCTGGTCTGTGAGTACAACAAATGGTTTCTAATGGTTGATGGCGGAAGCGGTTTGTGGATCGTCAGCGTCTATGGAACTACATTTCGCACAGGAACAGCTGACCAGGTTAACTCCTATCTTGGCGAGGCTGCTATCACCGTTGCTTAGTTTCCGGGGCTGTCATCGCAACGCTCCTCTCCATGCAAGAAATCTGGCCAAGACAATAGCCAGGGACAAGCCAGTGAGTACTTTGAATGTACTCGCAAACATTACGAACACTGGAATAATATAAATGACAAACATGTACTTGAAATATTCTATGATCACATCATCAGTCATGAATAAAATCTTTTATGCATGCAAGTAGGTTATTTATATTATTGTGCAACTATGGAGTGGAAGAAAAATGCCGCAGTCGGGCGTCTGTGCGACACCACATAAAGGGCTTATAGAGTAAATAAATAACAAGCAATGCCACAGTCGGGCGTCTCAGCGACACCACATAAAGGGCTTATAATGCCACAGTCGGGCGTCTCAGCGACACCACATAAAGGGCTTATAAAGTAAATAAATAACAAGCAATGCCACGGTCGGGTGTCTCAGCGACACCACATAAAGGGCTTATAAGGAAATAAATAATGACAATGCCACAGTCGGGCGTCTCAGCGACACCACATAGAGGGCTTATAAGGAAATAAATAATCACAATGAATATCCAGGGGGTAGAACCGTCCCAAGGATACTCAATAATTCAAGTAATATAATGGGTTAGTCCGTAACAATAATAATCATAATCATCATGATCAACACAAGTCACAGGTCACAATCCAAGTTATGTTTTAACAATTTCTCCTCCGAAGACCGACACTAAGGCCAACCCTTGATCCATCCCAGACTGTAATCCTTAACCATGGACACGGGTATTCGAATAGGTTTAAACTCTGCAGAGGGTGTACTCTTTACCCACGAGCAACGGATTTCCTTTAGTCCATCGGGACTAATTCCGTTTACGGTCTTTTAATTGAAAACACACCTATCTTGCACACACCAGCTTAACTTACCGGTGCCTGGAATCACCCACGACACTTGTTAAGTAAAACTCTAAGTGGGGAGGCTAAAACCTCGCGTAGCATGGGATCAAATTTAAATCGCGCGCTCTAAGGGGTGGCCTCCCCTCTCGGTCTCAACCGGAAACACCCATGCCCCCGGACCAGATGGCATGCCTACCGGTTACAACCGGTATCTTCCACCATGGCCTCTCTGTACGGTGTGTGCTTGAAAGGGGTTGACGACTGTGACGCCCCAAGACCGGAGCTTCAGTTGCCTTCCAGGGTTTCCGAGTTTTGTCATGTGATTTGTTTTGTGTGTGCTTTCATCATTTCATCTCTTGCATTGCATCATCTCATCATGCCATCATATCATTATTTTTTTTTAAAAACTCTTCTAAATAAATTGTATGGATTTTTTCGATCCATTTAAATCGAGGGAATTCACATGGTGTTTTCTCTTTATAACATATCCTCCTAATAGTTATGGAGCTATTATAATTTATTCCATTAATTGGAATTCACCATAACACACTTGCAAAATAATTTCGTTCCTTTTTCTGCTTCAAGTTTGGTCTCCAAACCTTGCCATTTTATTTCATCATTTTCCGGAGTTCCACCAAAAATCCTTGGATCATTTTTGTTAAATTCTTCGTATTTTTGTGAGCCCGGGAAAATTATCCCCATGTCCAACTTCTTCCTCTACCCTCTCTTTCTTTTCTTCTCTTTATTGGTTTTTCTGCTATATATTTAAAGAGTAGAAAGGAGAGAGAGAAGAGATCCCAGCCCAGCCGACCTCTAAGGCCCAGCCGGCCCCTGGCCTTCCTTCTCCACCAGGCCGGCCTCCTGGGCCTCCCAACTCCCCGCCCCGGCCCAAGGCCCATGGCCCAGCCGGCCCCTTCCTAACCCTAGCCCCGACCTCCTCCTCTCGTTCTCTCTCTCCCGATCCCTCCAGCGCCGCTCCCTGCCCGATCTCTTCGTCCTCCCCATCGCTCCCGATCCCCCGATCCCTTCTCTCCTCATCGCCCATCCCCTCGATTCTTCTCCTCCTCCCCTCGACCCCGTGTCGCGCCCGTTCCCCCTCGGCCTCCTCCCGATCCCATCTCCCTCGCTCTCTCCCTCGCCGCCTCTCTTCTTCTCCCCCGCGTCCCCAGGACCACCTCACCGCGCCGTGCCGGTGCCCTCCTCGTCGCCGACGAGCTCCACCAGGAGCGCCGTCGCCCTCAACCCTCCTCCTCGGCGCCCCCTGCCTCCTCTCCCGTCCCTGCGGCCCTCTCCTCGTCGCCTCCTCGCGACCACCACGCCTGCCGCCCCGCCTGCCCGCCCGGTTGCTCGCGGCCTCGCCCCACCATCCTCTCCGCCGCCAAGCACCTTCAACTCCGCGCCCCTGCCTCGAACAGGCAGTTTGCTCGGCCTTTTCTCTCGTGCCGCCTCCTTGTCGCTGCCGGACCAGGTGCCCCGCCTCTGCTTAGTTTGAGCAGGAAGGAGGATGCGCCCGCTTGCCCTCTTCGACCAGAATCGCCAAGTCCAAGTACCGACACCGTGGGTTTTCATCAAGTTCGCTACAAAGACAAATACATGTGCAACTACACGGATTCGCCGAGTACAACTACTCATGGGACCCGTCAAGTTCATCTACGTGCATGTATGACTACACGATGATGCGACAAGTGCCCCGACGATCGCCAAGTACCTCTACCGCCGCCTCCGGAACGCCAAGTACCACTACGACCCGACGACCACCGAACCGGAAACGACAAGTACCCCGATGACGTGTACCACTACTGTCGTCCCCGGAGACATCGGATGCGCCAAGTCCCTCTTCGAACATCCACGGGACATGAACAATTACTTCCGATGACGAGATGTACCACTACCATCGAACGTGAAACACTACTTCCACTACCGTCGCCGTGTACGATTACTTCCACTACATCGCGAGAATGACTACTTCCTCTATTTCCCTCGAAGAACGTGAACCACTACTTCCCTCTACGAAACTCGACCCGTCCCGTTTGAACGTTCCGAAGGTATAACCCGTGACGACCGCCGTGTCCGAATTGTTCTTGCGATGCCCCTCTTTTGCCATGCCACCGTTCCGTGGGAACCCGGTATCCGGGATCACCCCACCATCCTTGCATGACTCGCTTCCGTCACCCCTTCCTTTTGCATCGGTAACTCCGTGAGCCACCGGTACCGATATGTTGCCGTGGCACCCCTTTCTTCCACCACGGTGACATAATGCTTCATAACATGCTCATGTTAACATTTTCATAAAATTGCATAAAACTTGCACATGTCATCCGCATCATGATAACAACATTTAAATGTTTATAATTGTTGTTGGCATTAATTTGCTTAAATGCCATGCTAAAATGATTTATTTCATAACTAAATAACCGTAACTCGGATTTAAATAATTTATATATGTAAATGGGGTAGAAAAATGCCTAGTTTAACATGGTAGCATTACTTTGCATGTTTAACAACTCTAAAATATGCTTTATGTCAGATCAGTTCCTAATCCATAATTTGCATATGAGGATTTTTCCGGAATTGTTGTTCGTTGTTTCCGGCCTCATTTAAACTTGCCTAGATAGGTCGTTTCATTATGCTTCACCTCTTGCCATGTTTAACAACATTTAATATTGTTGAGTACCTAATCGGGAGAGAACTAAATAAGTGTTGTGGTGTTCCGTCAATATGCAACTCGTTGCATATTGAGCTCCACTTAACTTGTAGTGTTGTTTGTGCATATTTCCATGCCATGCCTCATTAAACCGGACATGCATCATACTTGGTTGTGCATCATGCCATGTTTATGATTGTGTGTTTACTATGTTGTTTGCTTCTTTCCGGGTTGCTTCTCTCGTTAGCTTCGGTTTCGTTCCGGAGTTGTGAGGATTCGTTCGACTACGTCCATTTGTCTTCTTCATGGATTCGTTCTTCTTCCTTGCGGGATTTCAGGCAATATGACCATACCCTCGAAATCACTTCTATCTTTGCTTGCTAGTTGCTCGCTCTTTTGCTATGCCTATGCTGCGATGCCTACCACTTGCTATATCATGCCACCCATATTGCCATGTCAAACCTCTAACCATCCTTTCCTAGCAAACCGTTGTTTGGCTATGTTACCGCTTTGCTCAGCCCTCTTATAGCGTTGTTAGTTGCAGGTGAAGATGAAGTTTGTTCCTTGTTGAACATGGAGATGGTGTTCCTTGTTGGAACATGTTTACTTGTTGGGATATCACAATATATCTTATTTAATTAATGCATCTATATACTTGGTAAAGGGTGGAAGGCTCGGCCTTATGCCTGGTGTTTTGTTCCACTCTTGCCGCCCTAGTTTCCGTCATACCGGTGTTATGTTCCCGGATTTTGCGTCCCTAACGCTGTCGGGTGATTTATGGGACCCCTTGACAGTTCGCTTTGAATAAGACTTCTCCAAAGAAGGCCCAACATTGGATTTACCATTTGCCTCACCTATGCCCTTTTTCCCTTGGGTTTCGGAGCCCGAGGGTCATCTTATTTTAGCCCCCGGCCAGTTCTCCTTTGAGTGCTGGTCCAAACCGAAGCGATGTCCGCGCCCCGGGCAATCAGGGTTTATGCCAACCCGACGCCTTGCTCATCCGGTGTGCCTCGAGACCGAGATATGTGCAGCTCCTATCAGATTTGTCGGCACATCCGGGCGGCTTTGCTGGTCTTGTTTTATTGCTGTGAAATGTCTTTTAGCCGGATTCCGAGACTGATCGGGTCTTCCGGGAGAAGGAATATCCTTCGTTGATCGCGAGAGCTTATCATGGGCTAAGTTGGGACACCCTGCAGGGTTTTGAACTTTCAAAGCCGTGCCATGGTTATGTGGCAAATGGGAATTTGTTAATGTCCGTTGTAGAAAACCCGGTTGATCTTAATTAAAATACACCAACGGCGGTGTAACCGTGATGGTCTCTTCTCGTGGAGTCCGGAAGTGAACACGGTGTTGGAGTTATGTTTGACGTAATTAGTTTCAGGATCACTTCTTGATCATAGTTGTTCGACCGTGCTTTGCTTCTCTTCTCGCTCTCATTTGCGTATGTTAGCCACCATATATGCTAGTCGCTTGCTGCAGCTCCACCTCACTACCTTGCCCTACCTTTAAGCTTAAATAGTCTTGATCTCGCGGGTGTGAGATTGCTGAGTCCCCGTGACTCACAGATACTTCCAAACCAGTTTGCAGGTGCCGATGAAACCGTGCAGGTGATGCACCCGAGCTCAAGGAGGAGCTCGATGAAGACTTTGTGCATTGTGTTGTTTCGTTTCAGCTGATCAGTAGTGGAGCCCAGTTGGGACGATCGGGGATCTGTGTAGCATTTGGGGTAGTCTTCTTTTATTTTGGTTCCGTAGTCGGACCTTGATTGTATCTGTATGATGTAATGTTTTACTCATGTATTGTGTGAAGTGGCGATTGTAAGCCAACTATGTATCTCTTTCCTTATGTATTACATGGGTTGTGTGAAGATTACCTCACTTGCGACATTGCTTTCAATGCGGTTATGCCTCTAAGTCGTGCTTCGACACGTGGGAGATATAGCCGCATCGAGGGCGTTTCAAGTTGGTAATCAGAGCCTTCCCCGACTTAGGAGCCCCCTACTTGATTGTTTGCTGGCGTTGTTGAGTCTAGAACGGAAAATGTTTTGAGTCTTAGGATTATATATATCGGAGAGTAGGATTCTTTTACTCCTCAGTCCCTTCGTCGCTCTGGTGAGGTATCCTGACGTAGAGTTTTGACTTTTCTCTCCTCAAATTTCACTAAAATTTTTTTTAGGATCACGCGGGTATCTTGGAATCGTTCCGATGGTTTTGTGACGAGAACATTGTTCTTGGTGCCTCCCGACATTTAGGGGTTGTGGCGGTGTCCCGGGAGTTGAGCTCCGAGGTGTTGTCGCCACAATTTTATCGCTGCAGATTCTGAATACCGAGTTTTGCCGACATCGAAATCTCTTTTGTGCAGTTGTTGGTGAGATAACCCCGATAGCCCAAAGATCTTGTGGCGAAAAGGGAGTATTGCCATGACTTGTATAACGGATGTTTTTCAAGGTCGAGGTAAACGATTTCGAGGATTTCTTGGTTATGTGTTGACGGATGGATACAAATGGATCTAGGTATTGTTAGTTTGGGTGATATATTTTGTGTCCCTGTATCCCCAACACCAGATTACATAACCAGAAAGTTTCGGAGTTTATAGGTGGGAATTCTAGTAGCTTACGTGATATTCTTTCCGATGGATGTATGATTTGAGATTGGGGTTCAACGTCTAGTGGTCCGCCCATTCACGGTCGATTTACAATGGTCGCGAGACGCCTTAAAGAATCCTTGGCTATGCTGATTCGGGACGCCTTGTTTGTCATTCGTGACGTCCGCTATACGTCGTGTCCGTGTGGGCCCCACCACGAACACTTTGGGCGTAAATCTCTATCATGTGTTTGTTCCGGCTCATTCTTGAAGCCAATCCTTTGTTTTGTTTTGTTTTGTGGTATTCAAGTTGCTTCAATGCCAAGTGTTGATTCCATACCTTTCCTAAATGGTGTTCTCATATTGCTATGTGAATACTAATCCTTCTTGATCACTGAGCTTGTCATGTCAATTCTTTTCTCAACCGGCGTGCTTCTCTTCAAGTGGATCCGATCATTCCAACATTCGCAAGATCAATTCCTAAGTTTTCTCAACGGTGTTTGTTTCATCCGACCCAAGTTGTTTTGTTTTCCCGCCCTCCCACCCTTTTTCTTCAAGGACTCAGATTTCTTAATCAAGTATCCATTTTGTTGAGTGAATTTTCTTCATTCTTTTCCTTTAATGTTTTATCCGGTGATTTCTCATGAAGACGCTAAGGAAGCTTTAACCTTATCATTGTTCCATTCTAATTTTTCTTCTCCGGTGGATTTAAGTCAAGTTTTCAGTGTTGATCGTATTCTTTTCATCGTTTCAAATGCTTTCTCATGTCGGTGCATCTCTTAATCATCCACTTCTCGCTATTCAATTGTTCCGGAGTGTTGAAGATATCTCAGAAGATTCTAGTTTCCATTCTTAATCCGTTCAAGTTGTTTCGAGATTGCTATCTCAGTCAAGCCATTTAATTCAACCGGGGCAATCTCTCTTTTCAAACAATTGTTCAACGGTGGTTCTTTGGAGTGGGCCCTAACCCACAGGTCTTTTCCCAGGATCTTACCTGACTCTTTTATTTTTCGGAGTTATTCTCAAATTCTTTGCAAAGTTTGATGTAAGGATGATTTTTCATCAGTCATATGGCTTTCTCCAAGATCTTTCAAATTATTTTCATTGTTGGTTCAACCTTTCTAATTTTCATTCCGGAGTGCTTCAATAATTCATGGTGATGTTTCTCGTCGTCATTCTCGAATTTTGAAGACCGAAGATGGGTTTCTCTTTAATCTTGCTCCATTCTCTTCAAGATTCTTGGTTCTAGCTTCGCGCCATTCTCATAATTGTTTTCATTGTGAGAATTATTTTCACCCATCTGGAGAAATTCAGAAATCTTCCAGAGCCCATCATCTCAGAATTATTCATTCAAGCGTTCAACTCTTGTTTTCCAAATCTCACCGGTGCATCGTCGAAATATCCTCTAATCAGTTCATGATCTCTTCGTTCTAATGTATCTAAATTCTGTCAAATATCTTTATTCGTTTTCCAATTCTTCCCGGTGAATTGTGCCTTCTTCGTTCATTCTCAATTCTTACGGTGGTTTGTTCAAGATTTCACTTCCGTTGTTATCATATCAATTTATTCGTTGTTTCAATCCCACCGGTGGTTCCATCAATACCTTCTCAAGGTTGCGCTATATCTCTATCTGTAATCATTTTTCAACGGGAATAAGTAGTATGCCAAATCCATTGCTTGTCATCAATTTAATTGGTGAAGGATGAGCATAATGTAATTCTTATTCTTGTTTCATCGAGTAAATTCAATTCCTTATTCCGGAGGACCGTCAAAATTCTTGGTTTCATTTGTTCATCTTTCTTTCCGGAGTTCAAAGTTTTCTCGGCTATATCATTTCAAAGCTTCATCTTATCACTGCAAGGCTTCACCTTGTGTTTTCAACTTCTCTTTCTTTCTATCGATCATGCTTTGTTTCCGGAGGCATTGTGATGTTGCTCTCTTCACCCATCACCTCGTTTTGTATAGATCATGTTCTTTTTCTTGCATTATCCATTTAACCGGAGGTTGTGTCATCTCTTCAAGTTCTTTTCATCTTATCAAGTTTTCCTTCTTCTTTCAGTCGGAGTGCTGCCCAAATTTTATCAATCTTATTCTTTGTCTATCTAGTTTTAACCGGAGTGGTTTCAATATCTATCTTATCACTAAATCTCTTGGTTCTCGTCGTATCCCTTGTTCCTCTTTTCTAACAGAGTGTTTTCAACTTTCTTCATCTTCATTGTTTTCTTTCTTTCATTTTGTTCAACCTCTCAAGGTTCATTGGTTTCATTCGTTTGTCAAAGAAGCAACTTTGTTTTACCTCTTCCTCTTCCGTTTTCTCCGGTGCCATCCTAGATCTCGGGACGAGATCCTCTCGTAGTGGTGGAGTGTTGTGACGCCCCAAGACCGGAGCTTCAGTTGCCTTCCAGGGTTTCCGAGTTTTGTCATGTGATTTGTTTTGTGTGTGCTTTCATCATGTCATCTCTTGCATTGCATCATCTCATCATGCCATCATATCATTATTTTTTTAAAAAAACTCTTCTAAATAAATTGTATGGATTTTTTCGATCCATTTAAATCGAGGGAATTCACATGGTGTTTTCTCTTTATAACATATCCTCCTAATAGTTATGGAGCTATTATAATTTATTCCATTAATTGGAATTCACCATAACACACTTGCAAAATAATTTCGTTCCTTTTTCTGCTTCAAGTTTGGTCTCCAAACCTTGCCATTTTATTTCATCATTTTCCGGAGTTCCACCAAAAATCCTTGGATCATTTTTGTTAAATTCTTCGTATTTTTGTGAGCCCGGGAAAATTATCCCCATGTCCAACTTCTTCCTCTACCCTCTCTTTCTTTTCTTCTCTTTATTGGTTTTTCTGCTATATATTTAAAGAGTAGAAAGGAGAGAGAGAAGAGATCCCAGCCCAGCCGACCTCTAAGGCCCAGCCGGCCCCTGGCCTTCCTTCTCCACCAGGCCGGCCTCCTGGGCCTCCCAACTCCCCGCGCCGGCCCAAGGCCCATGGCCCAGCCGGCCCCTTCCTAACCCTAGCCCCGACCTCCTCCTCTCGTTCTCTCTCTCCCGATCCCTCCAGCGCCGCTCCCTGCCCGATCTCTTCGTCCTCCCCATCGCTCCCGATCCCCCCGATCCCCTTCTCTCCCTCATCGCCCATCCCCTCGATTCTTCTCCTCCTCCCCTCGACCCCGCGTCGCGCCCGGTCCCCCTCGGCCTCCTCCCGATCCCATCTCCCTCGCTCTCTCCCTCGCCGCCTCTCTTCTTCTCCCCCGCGTCCCCAGGACCACCTCACCGCGCCGTGCCGGTGCCCTCCTCGTCGCCGACGAGCTCCACCAGGAGCGCCGTCGCCCTCAACCCTCCTCCTCGGCGCCCCCTGCCTCCTCTCCCGTCCCTGCGGACCTCTCCTCGTCGCCTCCTCGCGACCACCACGCCGAAGCCGCCGCCTGCCCCGCCGGTTGCCTGCGGCCTCGCCCCCAGCCATCCTCTCCGGCCGCCAAGCACCTTCAACTCCGGCGCCCCTGCCTCGGGAACAGGCAGTTTGCTCGGCCTTTTCTCTCGTGCCGGCCTCCTTGTCGCTGCCCGGACCAGGTGCCCCGCCTCTGCTTAGTTTGAGCAGGAAGGAGGATGCGCCTCCGCTTGCCCTCTTCGACCAGAATCGCCAAGTCCAAGTACCGACACCGTGGGTTTTCATCAAGTTCGGCTACAGCACAAATACATGTGCAACTACACGGATTCGCCGAGTACAACTACTCATGGGACCCGTCAAGTTCATCTACGTGCATGTATGACTACACGATGATGCGACAAGTGCCCCGACGATACGCCAAGTACCTCTACCGTCGTCTCCGGAAACGCCAAGTACCACTACGACCCGACGACCACCGAACCGGAAACGACAAGTACCCCGATGACGTGTACCACTACTGTCGTCCCCGGAGACATCGGATGCGCCAAGTCCCTCTTCGAACATCCACGGGACATGAACAATTACTTCCGATGACGAGATGTACCACTACCATCGAACGTGAAACACTACTTCCACTACCGTCGCCGTGTACGATTACTTCCACTACATCGCGAGAACGACTACTTCCTCTACTTCCCTCGAAGAACGTGAACCACTACTTCCCTCTACGAAACTCGACCCGTCCCGTTTGAACGTTCCGAAGGTATAACCCGTGACGACCGCCGTGTCCGAATTGTTCTTGCGATGCCCCTCTTTTGCCATGCCACCGTTCCGTGGGAACCCGGTATCCGGGATCACCCCACCATCCTTGCATGACTCGCTTCCGTCACCCCTTCCTTTTGCATCGGTAACTCCGTGAGCCACCGGTACCGATATGTTGCCGTGGCACCCCTTTCTTCCACCACGGTGACATAATGCTTCATAACATGCTCATGTTAACATTTTCATAAAATTGCATAAAACTTGCACATGTCATCCGCATCATGATAACAACATTTAAATGTTTATAATTGTTGTTTGCATTAATTTGCTTAAATGCCATGCTAAAATGATTTATTTCATAACTAAATAACCGTAACTCGGATTTAAATAATTTATATATGTAAATGGGGTAGAAAAATGCCTAGTTTAACATGGTAGCATTACTTTGCATGTTTAACAGCTCTAAAATATGCTTTAGGTCAGATCAGTTCCTAATCCATAATTTGCATATGAGGATTTTTCCGGAATTGTTGTTCGTTGTTTCCGGCCTCATTTAAACTTGCCTAGATAGGTAGTTTCATTATGCTTCACCTCTTGCCATGTTTAACAACATTTAATATTGTTGAGTACCTAATCGGGAGAGAACTAAATAAGTGTTGTGGTGTTCCGTCAATATGCAACTCGTTGCATATTGAGCTCCACTTAACTTGTAGTGTTGTTTGTGCATATTTCCATGCCATGCCTCATTAAACCGGACATGCATCATACTTGGTTGTGCATCATGCCATGTTTATGATTGTGTGTTTACTATGTTGTTTGCTTCTTTCCGGGTTGCTTCTCTCGTTAGCTTCGGTTTCGTTCCGGAGTTGTGAGGATTCGTTCGACTACGTCCATTTGTCTTCTTCATGGATTCGTTCTTCTTCCTTGCGGGATTTCAGGCAATATGACCATACCCTCGAAATCACTTCTATCTTTGCTTGCTAGTTGCTCGCTCTTTTGCTATGCCTATGCTGCGATGCCTACCACTTGCTATATCATGCCACCCATATTGCCATGTCAAACCTCTAACCATCCTTTCCTAGCAAACCGTTGTTTGGCTATGTTACCGCTTTGCTCAGCCCCTCTTATAGCGTTGTTAGTTGCAGGTGAAGATGAAGTTTGTTCCTTGTTGGAACATGGAGATGGTGTTCCTTGTTGGAACATGTTTACTTGTTGGGATATCACAATATATCTTATTTAATTAATGCATCTATATACTTGGTAAAGGGTGGAAGGCTCGGCCTTATGCCTGGTGTTTTGTTCCACTCTTGCCGCCCTAGTTTCCGTCATACCGGTGTTATGTTCCCGGATTTTGCGTCCCTAACGCGGTCGGGTGATTTGTGGGACCCCCTTGACAGTTCGCTTTGAATAAGACTTCTCCAAAGAAGGCCCAACATTGGTTTTACCATTTGCCTCACCTATGCCCTTTTTCCCTTGGGTTTCGGAGCCCGAGGGTCATCTTATTTTAGCCCCGGGCGGTTCTCCTTTGAGTGCTGGTCCAAACCGAGCGATGTCCGGCGCCCCACGGGCAATCAGGGTTTATGCCAACCCGACGTCTTGCTCATCCGGTGTGCCCCGAGACCGAGATATGTGCAGCTCCTATCAGATTTGTCGGCACATCCGGGCGGCTTTGCTGGTCTTGTTTTATTGCTGTGAAATGTCTTGTAGCCGGATTCGAGACTGATCGGGTCTTCCGGGAGAAGGAATATCCTTCGTTGATCGCGAGAGCTTATCATGGGCTAAGTTGGGACACCCTGCAGGGTTTTGAACTTTCAAAGCCGTGCCCATGGTTATGTGGCAAATGGGAATTTGTTAATGTCGGTTGTAGAAAACCGAAGTTGATCTTAATTAAAATACACCAACGCGTGTGTAACGTGATGGTCTCTTCTCGGCGGAGTCCGGAAGTGAACACGGTGTTGGAGTTATGTTTGGCGTAAGTAGTTTCAGGATCACTTCTTGATCATAGTTGTTCGACCGTGCTTTGCTTCTCTTCTCGCTCTCATTTATGTATGTTAGCCACCATATATGCTAGTCGCTGCTGCAGCTCCACCTCACTACCTTGCCCTACCTTTAAGCTTAAATAGTCTTGATCTCATGGTGTGAGATTGCTGAGTCCCGTGACTCACAGATACTTCCAAACCAGTTTGCGGTGCCGATGAAACCGTGCAGGTGATGCACCTGAGCTCAAGGAGGAGCTCGATGAAGACTTTGTGCATTGTGTTGTTTCGTTTCAGCTGATCAGAGTGGAGCCAGTTGGGACGATCGGGATCTGTGTAGCATTTGGGGTAGTCTTCTTTTATTTTGGTTCCGTAGTCGGACCTTGATTGTATCTGTATGATGTAATGTTTTACTCATGTATTGTGTGAAGTGGCGATTGTAAGCCAACTATGTATCTCTTTCCCTTATGTATTACATGGGTTGTGTGAAGATTACCTCACTTGCGACATTGCTTTCAATGCCGTTATGCCTCTAAGTCGTGCTTCGACACGTGGGAGATATAGCCGCATCGAGGGCGTTTCAACGACTTACTGAACAGTACCTTACCTGCGGCAGGGGCAAGTGGTAGTACGAGGCAAGAAAGAGGTTACTGGAACAGGACTCGATCTACAGTCGACTCAGGAGGTTTATAAATTCCGTGCATGACATGTATCCCAAAAATATTTCAACCAACAAAATCAACACTCATTATACCTTACTATGCCATACCGGACATAACCGTCCCGACGGAGACCGGTGACAAACTCATGCCTACCCAAAGCAAAGGTTTTCCCGGATTCCTTTCCGGCATGAATGCAAGGCACATGAGGATGATTACTATCACAAGTATATTCATTTCCAATAGCAAGGAAATCACTATTATGCATCCATGCAATTGATCATATCACATGAAATAACAAGTTCTCCGAAATAAGGTGGTGTTATAAACGTGTCAACTAACACACCAAAAATATTATGCTGGGGTTTAGAATGCTTGTCTTCAAGTTGTGGAGGGGTGAGGTGCTCTCCAAAACTTTTAAAAGTTTTCTCCTCTCCTCCAAAAATCCTATTTTAGAAAATATTCAAACAACACATACTTTAAAAACAGCACAAAAAAGTTGTCTAAAATTTTTCGAAATAAATCTTAAAATAAACTGGACAATATTTGAGAGAGGCAGGAAAAAGAATCAACTCATTTGCAGTTATAATTAAAAAGATATAGCCAGTCAAAGTTTTGGTCAAAATCTGTTGTTTAAAATAAAACAGAAAAGAAAACGGTTCGAATATATACGTACACGTCAAAAGCGTATTCTGGAAATACGTTTTCACTTATCCAGCGTGGACCGTGCGTGGGTCACTGACAGTGGGTCCAGGTGGCCCACTAGTCAGGTTTGACTGGTCTTCCCTCCGCCTCTTTCTCTGCACAAGCGGGGCGGGGCTCCGGCGAGGCTCGCCTGCGAACGGCGGCACCGTTCGGGAAACCGAGGCCACCCGCGGTCTCAGGGGATCGAGGCGGTCCTACCGGTGGTCGCTTTGGTCTCTGGGGTGGATGGAGCTGCCGGCGGCGAGCTCCGCAGCGGGCGGTGGCCGTCGGGCAAAGTGAGTTTTTGGCTCCGGCGGTCCCTGACCAAAATCGAGCAGGGGGATGGACTCACGAGGGGGAGAGGGGGCTCCTGGTGAAGAGAGTGGACAGGGGGAGGCCCTGGTGGCGCCGGAATGGCCGGGGCAGTGGCGGCGGCTGCGGTTGCCGGAGATGGGGAAGGAGACCTCCCCGGGTCGATTGGCTGCCAATGGGGGTCCTAGGGAGATGGCTTGAGACTGCCTGCATGCGGGGACGAGCTCAGGGCTTCCTTAAATAGGCGAGTCAAGGCGGTTCCGCGGCGGCCGAGGATATGGTCGCCGACGACCGTGTTTGTGTAGCTAGGGCGACGTGGCGGCGATGTGTGCTAGAGGACGAGGCTGCGGATGAGCTTGAGCCGCTCCAGGAGGCAGCTGGCGAGCGCTGGTGGCTTGGGCGGCACCGACCGTAGCAGGGGCTGTTGGGCGGCCGTGGCGGCTAGCTCCTGGCCTGCCGGAGACGTGGCGAGGGGCTGCTTGGCGTGTTGCGGTGAGTAGGGGAGTGTGTGGCACGGCTCTGCCGTGAGGGCAAAACCAGGGGCGCTACGCGTCGGCTCGGGCGCGGCACGTGCAAAACGCGTGCTCTGCTCGCGCCCAGAGCATGCACGGAACGTGCTCGACAAAATGCCGTGGCAGGCTAGAGGTCTCGGGTGAGGTTAGCAAGCAACATTACTAGGTTAGTGATAGAGGGGAGATCAAGGGACAAGGTGGTTTGATCAGGAGACCAAGTTCATAGTGCAAACAAAAACTCATGCCAAATCTGTCCATGCTCTCAAGGTGTTTGACAAAATGCCACAGGCACCTAGGAATTTCTTGGAGTGGCCAAATTTTCCACATTGGGGTCTCTTTAGATGCATAAGGATGTGGTGAAGTTAGTTTGCCCAAAGCACAAACTTGCTAGTGCAAGTTTTGCAAAACTTCAATTTTGGACAGGATGTAAATGGCATCATTACATGGACCGAAAATGATCCAAAGGGTGCATGCTCCTGGACATAGGGGTTTAATAGGGAGGACTACAAGTAGGAAAAGAAATCAAGGATAAAGGAGAAACTAAAAATGTAGTTGCTGTACAAACCATCAAGTTGGACTAGAATGGAAAAGAGGTTGATCCACTCAAAATTTTCAAAGAACAAGGCTGTTCTTTTGCATAAAGTTGAATCATATGCTTCTACTAACATCCCATAATTTTGGTGGAAGCTTTAAAGAAATATTTAAATAGGTGGTAGTGCAAATCTGTCCACTGGACCAGATTTGAAAAACTGGTGTAGAGCTCAAAATTACCAAAGGACAGAAGGTAATTTTGCATAAAGGTGGCTAAAAAACATCATATGACATCTCCAAATTTTTGGTGGGATTTTGAATGAATTTATAAAAGGGTTGCAGTTCAAATAGGACCAAAAAATCAAGGGAAACCACTTTTGAACAAAATAAAGATTATGAAAAATTAATTCCTCTGATGAAAAGAAAAGATTTTCTTGAGGGGATAAACAAGTCCAATAACATATTTGAAAAGTTTTCACTAAAGGAAACAACTCCAAGATAAGAAGGAAAATGTTTCAAAAATAAAAAGGGAGCCCAGAAAATAAAAGTTTTAATTTCTTGGCAAAATTTTAATTAACAAAACAAGGTTAAAATTTTTTGGGTGTCACAACATGCCACACCACGTCCAGATATAGAGGGGCTGCTCACCCCCTGTGCCTTACCGATGAAGTACTGGACCATGAATTTCCACAGGGCTTTAAACCCGTGAACATAGAGGCGTACGACTGAACGACAGACCCAGGGGTCTGGATCGAGGGCTTTATCCTGCACATACATATGGCTCGTGGGGATGACCTTCACGCCATCAAATACCTCCCGCTCAAACTAAAAGGACCAACTCGTCACTGGTTGAAAGGCCTCCTCGAAAATTCAATTGGGAGCTGGGAGGAACTCGAGGACGCTTTCAGGGCCAACTTTCAAGGGACCTATGTCCGGCCTCCGGATGCTGACGACTTAAGTCACATAGTACAACAGCCCGGAGAATCCGCCCGCAAGTTTTGGAACAGATTCCTCACTAAAAAGAATCAAATTGTTGACTGTCCGGATGCCGAAGCCTTAGCGGCATTCAAACACAGCATCCGTGACGAGTGGCTCACCAGACACCTTGGCCAAGAAAAACCAAGGACAATGACAGCCCTAACAAGCCTTATGGCCCACTTTTGCGCGGGAGAAGATAGCTGGCTAGCCCGTAAAGGCACCAGTGACCCCAGCACATCCGAAATAAGGGATGGCAATGGGAAGCCACGGCATCATAAAAACAAACGCCAAAACAAGGAAGAGAGCCCGGACAACACAACGGTTAATGACGGATTCCGAGGTTCTCGACCTAACCAGCAAAATAAGCAACCTAAAGGCAGTAAGGAGGGACGTCTGGTTTGAACAGAGTTCTGGACAGACTATGCCAAATTCATGGCACCCCCGACAAACCTGCGAACCACACGCACAGAGAGTGCTGGGTCTTCAAGTTGGCTGGCAAGCTAAACGCCGAACACAAGGGAAGGGAAACACCAAGTGAAGACGAGGATGAACCTCGCCAACCAAACACTGGGGGACAGAAAACATTCCCGCCCGAGGTTAAAACAGTGAACATGACCCACGCGACTCGCACATCCTTGGGAAGGCACGAATGCGCCCATAAAGACGCACGCGATATATAGCCCATCGTACCCACACCTAATTAATGGATGTCTTGTTCGATCACCTTCAATCACCTGGACGACCGAACTAGTATTCGGCGCGAAGGATCAAACGCCTTGGTACTTGACCCAATAATCGACGGATATCATCTAACTCATGTCCTTATGGACGGCGTCAGCAGTCTCAATTTAATATATGAGGGCACTGTCCGCAGGATGGGGATAGACCCATCCAGAATTAACCAAAGCAACACCACCTTTGAAGGGGTGATACCAGGCGTTGAAGCCCTCGGCGAGGCTCCGTCGACCGAGGTAACATTCCGCCGCCAGCAACTCGAGCGAAGAACTACTCTTCATCATCGCACCCTTCCAGCGACTATCACGCAGTGCTCGGAAGAACGACCGCCGCTTCAACGCATTGCCGCACTATGGCTACCTTACATTTAAGATGCCCGGTCCACATGGCGTCATCACCGTTAGCGGACTAACAGAGCGCTCGTCACACACAGAGGAACACGCGACGGCCCTCGCGGCCGGACTATAAGCGGCCTCCAACATAAGAAAACATGACTGGTCATTAAAGGCCACAGACTTGGCTAAACGAGTCCGGTCGCTCGGATAAAATTGAACCAGGGCACCGTATACCAGGGGCTATAAATATTTAACACAGTCCCACAGTTGGCTCAACTTATGGACAGGCCAACATCCTACACTCTTATTATCCACCGCATACTCACGTTGTACTCTTCTACGAGTTTTCCTTTTTTCCACACACAACGTTCGCGCGATACCCTTCCAGGATACTGCACAACGGAGACAAAGGCGCAGACGTGCAGCAGGGCCCCGTTCAACAGGTTTCTTGTTAGATTAAGCCCCTGTGTAAACCTTTTTATTGCCTCTTGTTGTTTAACCATCCCATGGGTTCCATACCCATAAAGGATACTACCGTTTTTGGCATCTCGCCATGACAGATTAACGCACGTACCTAGAAAAACAGGGTTCATAACGAATGGGCATTCTTGAGCCCATCGACTATTATAAAGTCCGAATACCCTCGGGAGTGTTCGGCATCACGAGTTTGGCCTTATATGCAGCAGCTCCGAATCATGCCTTTGGTCAAATGTTGGGTTTGCCCGGCTCCTGGGTTCGCCGCCTTACGTTCCGTTACTATCGGCTAAGGTGGCCAAAGGAGAACTACTGCGATTGTGCCCTAGTTATTCCGGACGAGCACCTCAGTAGAGAAAGCCGAAAACTGACTGTCATGATACAGCGAGAGACTGTTCAACCACGTGAAGACTTACCGGAATCTTTAGGATTCCTCCGCATTAACGAAGGACCGTTGCCGGTCATGCACATACGCGCCCGTATTGGGATGCAGGCGAAATGTACCAGGGGCTACATAGTAGCCCCAACATTAATTCCCATGGCTAAGCGAAAGTGTTACAGCTATATAGTCTGGTTGCCTAGTTAACGACAATCACCTCCTTCATGGACCAAGACGTTGGATCAAGTGTGATTATGCATATTTTTATGAACACCCCGCATTTTTTGCGTGGGGGCTGAAATAACGACTATAATATATATATATATATATATATATATATATATATATATATATATATATATATATATATATATATATATATATATATATATATATATATATATATATATATATATATATATATATATATATATATATATATATATATATATATATATATATATATGTACGTCATACAGAGGACACAACTATACTTTCGGGCAAAAAGTATAAATATAGCCTTATAATCAAAATAACATTGTTCTTACAATAATCCGATTTATCACTCGAATAATACATTCTTCGAGCATTGCGCCTCTATGAGGCGGGCACCTTCTGTGACCTGCGGCAAGTAGTGCTCGGCCGGATATTGGCCCCCCGCCGGATCTTGGGTCGCTATAATATTTGCCTCCATATCCGTCCAATAAGCTTTAACGTGGGCAAGAGCCATCCGTGCAGCCTCTATGCACGCCGACCTCCTCATGGCATCGACCCAAGGCACGGCCCCAAGGAATCGCTGCACCAAGCCAAAGTAACTTTTCGGCTTAAGCCCTTCCGGCCAAAGATGGTCTATCACAGACCGCATTGCAAGACCGGACAGCCTGTGAAGCTCCGCCACAGCAGCCATCTTTTTATTTAATGGCAGTGGGCGAGTGGGAGCCTTGAATTCTGCCCAGAAAAGCTTCTCCACTTCCTTATCACCCTGACCCTCGAAGAACTTGGCAGCGTCAGCCGTACTCTTCGCCAAATCCGCATACGCGTCCGCAGGACTCCAGCACCCATCCAGAGGAGCATACTTCGGATCGAAAAACTTCGTCCGCAGCAAGTAGGAATCTCCAGCCACGATTTTACCGGCCTGTTGAAGCTCCTTCCGTGCACACCTGAGCTCGGTCCGTATTTCCTTGGTGGCATTGCGTGCCTTGTCCAGCTCGGCCAAGCTATCCTTATGCTCCCTTTCAAGGAGCTCATACCGGTCAGCGGCATTTTTGAACTCAATTGCCATTTCGGCCATCTTTTCTTCGCTTCGGCGATGAGCTGCTTGTTCGGCTCTCAGTTCCTCGGTCGCCTTTAGGGCAGCCGCATTGCTAACCCGAGCTTGTTCCTTGGCTTGAACAAGTTCTGCCCTCAGGGCCTCCACGGCAGTAGCACCATCTGCAGTCCGAACATATTACATTAAAATCATGTCGCCTCCATATTTTCCTATACATAGGAAGACAAAGTACATACCTTTTGACTTGTCTAGCCGCTTGTTACCAGCGTGATATCGGCATCAATCGATTGAATCTGCCTGGTCAGTTCGGAAACCTCCATGGACTGGTCGGCGGCTGGATTCATAGGTACCTACACAAATTTATAGCGCAATCATTGATTCATGATCCCCCGTTTGCCCCCTAGGGCGAGCAACCACAGTCTCAGGGGCTACTATCTATATGGAGCACACCTAACACGTGCCTCACAGCCAAAAACGGTGTATTCTTCGCTACATACCTCAAAGCCTCTAAGCAGACTTGCAAATGCTTCATTCAAACCGCTTGTAGCGGACGAAATCTTCTTGAGCACCTCGCTCATTAATGAGCGGTGCTCCTCCGAGAGCACAGCTCGCTCCAGTAGGCCCGTCAGTACGTCCGACCGGACATCGAACTGTGTTGGACCCTTCCCATCGCCCCTTGCGGGAGCCATGCGCTCCGAGCTCAGGGCGGCTAACGCGTTGGCCTCCAGCTTCGGCAGATCCGGACTCCTACGTGACGACACTTCGGTGTCGTCCGCTTCGCGAGTCGTAGAGGTAGGTGGGGTCTCGCTCTCCATCATCTCCGGAGGAAGCTCCCCCGAAGACGAACTCTGTTGGGAAGGGCTGCTAGCCGGACTGCGAAAGACGAGTCCTGGTTATTTATCTAGGAGGAACGAAGTACCTTCAAATTAAAAATTAACTTACAGCTCGGTGGAGGGCTGGCCCGTTGGTGGGCACGATGTGGTGAGGGGTGCCCATTGAGGCAGAGCCCCTGGTGTTATCTTTTTCCCTGGTCTGGGCATCTCCGTCTCCGAATCTTCGGAGGCGACCCTCTTCTTCCCGCACGGGGAGGAGGCTTTAGCCTCCCCTTCCCGACAATCCTCCTCGGGGGAAGTACCAATTCCCCCGGTTCGGATGCGTAGCATATGGGGTTCGGTTTATTTGTTCCGCCCCTTGTCTTTCCCCGAGGGCATTCTGCTGAGTACCCGGTCGAGCATCTTGGCCATGGTGGGGGTGGGCGAGCCTTCGGGAAGCGGCGCCGGACACCTGATTCTCTCCGCCTTGCTGAGCCATTCCTGGACGCGGATGATTTTCAGAATAAACACTTATGACAAATACAAAACACAGTGTCTGGTATCAAATTTACTTACTTGGATATCTAGGTGATTGCAGCTTAGGCCCGCATCCTCGATGGTGTCCGGACACTTTACTTTCCGTCCGAAGAATAATTTGCACATATCTTCGGGCTTCAAGCCGAAGAAGTGCTTGACAGTCTGCGGACCCTCTGGATTGAACTCCCACATCCGGAGAGGCCGGCGTTGGCACGGCAACATCCGCCGGATTAACATCACTTGCATTATGCTGACAAGGTTAATGTCCCTCTCAAGAAGCTCCCGAATGCGATTCTGCAGCACTGGTATGTCACCAGCGGGCCCCCAATTCCGTCCTATGTCCGTCCAAGACGCCAACTGCGGCGGAGGGCCCGAGCGAAACTCGGGGGCAGCCACCCACTTTGTGCCTCGGGGAGCCGTGACATAAAACCACCTCCGCTGCCATACATCGGATACTTCTGGGAAAGAACCCTCTAGCCATGGGGCATCAGCGTTCCTGCTTATTACAGCACCTCCGCACTCCGCGTGTCACCCCTCAATCATCTTCAGCTTCACATTGAAGGTCTTGAGCCATAAGCCGAAGTGTGGGGTGACGTGGAGGAAGGCCTCGCACACTATAATGAATGATGAGATGTGGAGGATAGCGTCTGGAGCCAGACCGTGAAAATCCAGCCCGTAATAGAACATGAGTCCCCTCAGAAAGGGGTCGAGGGTGAAGCCCAGGCCGCGGAGGAAGTGCGGGATAAAAACGATGCACTCATTAGGCTCCGGTGTGGGGATGACTTGCCCGTATGCAGGAAGCCTGTGTTGGATGTCGGCGGTCAGGTATCCGACCTCCCTAAGCTTCACAATGTCGTCCTCTTGGATCGAGGAGGCCACCCATTGGCCTTGAGGGACGGATCCGGACATATCGGCGGATCTGGGGTGTTGAGGCTTAGGTTTCGGGTGTTAGAACTCGAGGTACAAGAAGGCGCGAGGAAGGTGAAAAAGAGGTGTAGGCCTCGCCCCCTTTTTATATAGGGGATGAATATCAAGAGTCCCCGGAGTGGCCGTTTGAGGCTTATCTAAAAACACACGGGCTATACCAACAACCGTCGTGGGGACACACGTGCTCATATTGATGGAAAATCCCGTAATAAGTGGAACATGATCCCAGCCCCGATGGGACGTGCCAATGAAACCACCTCATAATGCGAGTCGTCATGGGGTAAGAAATGCCGGTTCGCGTTGGACCAGGCCAGGATGCGCGAAGACTGCTACCAGATCAAGTTTATGCCATACGAAGACCATCTTGTGGATCCGGACACGGTTTAAGTGTTCGATAATTACCTTGGAGTATTCGGAGGAGGAACCCGCCCTGCAATGCCAAAGACAAGACTGCGCGCCAGACTCATCGTCACTGAAGCCTAGTTCAGGGGCTGCTGAGGGAGTCCTGGAATAGGGGGTATCCGGACAGCCGGACTATGTACAACGTCCGGACTATTGAAGCGTGAAGATACAAGACTCAAGACTTCGGCCCGTGTCCGGATAGAACATTCCTTGGCGTAGAAGGCAAGCTTGGCGATCTGGATATTATATTTCCTTCCTTGTAACCGACTCCATGTAAACCCTAGCCCTCTCCAGTGTCTGTATAAACCGGAGAGGTTGGTCCTTAGAAGGCCGATAACAATTACAAGCATACCATCATAGGCTAGCTCTTAGGGTTTAGCCTCTATGATCTCGTGGTAGATCTACTCTTGTATTACCCATATCATCAATATTAATCAAGCAGGAAGTAGGGTTTTACCTCCATCGAGAGGGCCCGAACCTGGGTAAACATCTGTGTCCCTTACTTCTTGTTACCATCAGCCTTGACGCATAGATCGGGACCCCCTACCCGAGATCCGTCGGTTTTGACACCGACAGGGACCACATGTCAACGAAACATGGTGTGTAATTTCTGGTGCAAAATGTGGTCTGGCCGCGTTGGCCCGAGGTGCCACATTAGCTATCGACCTTTATTTTTTAATGGTGCGCCATTTAGTTTTGAAGCACGAATAACTGGTACTGTATGCAGAGAAAATATAAACTACTCTACCACTACTCCACCTCTAGTATTAGTGTCAAAAAAGATATATAGGCTGGAGCTTCAGCGCTTTCTTGCTAAGGGCTGCCAACTTGCTTCTCACACTATCACCCTCTCTCCAGATAATACGGCCTCTCTCTCCCTCCTCACCGGTGGTCTCAGATCCGCCTTGGAAGAAAAGGACGTGCAGCACTGACGTACTCGTCATCGGTGAGCGAGGTCACGCACTGACGACAAGGCCATCCTCTCAGACCTAGCGCCCGCGCGGGATGGCCTCCGTCCCCAAGCTCGCTGTCGTAGTGTGTGCAGAGGACAACGACCACGAGCGAAGCCACTTCCCACCGACCCTCAGGTATGCTACCTCTTTTCGAACCATACCCTTATTCTATTGCCTCATCTGCCATGTTGCTACATGTGGATCTTTTTCCACTCCACCATCTTCCTAATTTGCTATCCTCTGCTCTGCTGGTCACGCAGACGAAAACCTTAATTTGCACTATTAAAGGAAACCCTACTTCATGCAGACTAATCCATTTCTGGGTTGAATAAGGAAAGGAAGGGAGAAAGTATTGTCCAAGAGACTAGGCATCGAACCCGCATCTATGTTGAAAAGGGGAAAATCAGTAGCTAAGGAACGAGTCTCATGTATCTTGGTTGAAAAAGGGTGAAAAATGGTAGAAAGGCATGAGAACGCAATAGATAATGACCAGGTCGATCGGTTTGTTGTCCTCACATAGGAAAAAGGTGGCCAAAGAGAACAAAAATGGGACATATTCCACATATGCTGCCTGGATATTTGTTGCTCTGGGCACCACTCTATGCGTCTGTGGAGGTACATCGTACTGGTGCACCCACTATCCGAATGGGCATCCCATGATCTTATTGCCACTTTTTTGATGTTAGTATAACGCCAGCGGTAAAGTCAAGCAATGCTACTGCTAAAGTGATGCCACATTTAACTAATGCCACACTCAGTCTAAAATGCCACCGATAAATTTAAGCAATGCCATTTAATGTCACTTGATTATTTCATGGTTAGCTATTGATTGTGGATGTATTAAAGATTTTTGAGCGAAGGCATTCTAATGATGTTGCACAACCAGTATACCAAAGATGAAACTTGTTACTACCTTCAGATTTTTGCACTGTTAATGCTTATAGATTACATACCTGTCGATTACATACCTGACATCATGATGTAATGTTAAGTCATTTATTTTTGTACAGTGTCACTGAATTGTCAAGGTGGTGATGGCATTTTATTGTAGTTGAACTGCACAAAATATGCTTAAAAGAAGAGGAAAGGTCAGGAATGGTTCACTTTTTCAGGAAAAAACTATATATGCCTTCCTGACATCAGCCGCTGTTGCCTTATTTATTCCTTCAAACAGGTGGTTAGAAACAGTCTTGCTACCTTTTCCCATTAAGAAATTGGAATGCTTATATTTGTGAGTCTATGCTTCAACTAGTGCCACTTTTATAGTAATCACACTTTCAATATCTATGCAAACAGGGATGCTTGATTTTAGTGGAACTGCACAAGAAGTCCAAATGGTTCAACATTAGGAGCATGTTATTTTCCAAACCTTTATATCCAATTGGTGGCACTATGAGCTGTTCATTACGAAGGGACATGGTTTGCTACTATCTTGCTACTCTTTTTGTACTGTCATTAGATAGTAATATTAGTGGTTTGCATGTGAATTTATTGGCAGGGTGGACCTACATTGGAGGTGTAGGACATGATTCAATGATTGGATGCTCAATTTCGGTTGTATCGATTTCACCTTTTCCATCACTATGAACATGGATATCCTTGGTCTGATGAAGAATAGGCACTATATTTCTGCTCTGAACTAGCAAATGAATTCAGTACAAAATTGTCCATGGCCAAACATGACAGTATGAAATTGTCCAGTGCAAAACGTGCCAGTGTAGCGACCCGACCTCAGATGGTCAAGTCTCTGTGCTTAAGTGTCATCCCTGGATCGGTATGCTGACACACACAGTACTCGTGGATTCATAACAGAGGTAAATCACATGTATAAAGTAACGTAAATCCTATTACCTCAATCCAAATAACGGAAGTAACAACAAGGTTGTGGATTCCCATCAACACCAACGGCAAAGTTCAGTGTAGACATCGTAACCCTAACATATCACTTACTTGTCGTAAGATTCCGGCAACATGAGACGTTGCAGCCATATAGGTCAGTACATTGAATGTACTGGCAATTTCACACTATAGAGTAATGCTTACTAATGGCTATCACTACATGCATATTTGGCTGGTGGAGGCTCTAAGTTTAATTTTAGCATAAAGCTAATTTTCCAACAACAAAGGAATACATTTTTATTTGACTACCAAGTTTGTTGAAAAAATTATTGAGAAGGTTCCTCCAACTCAATACCAAAATAATAATTTTGACCCCAAAAATTAATTTAGGAAAGTGATGAGATCAATCAAATAATTCAAGTACCAGATACTCAAGATGTCCATAACCGGGGACATGGCTAATCTTGATTAGTTTGTACACTCTGCAGAGGTTTGCGCACTTCTCCCCACAAGACTCGATCTCCTCCGTTTGATTTCTCTCACTACATGATGTTTGAGAAACGGATGACCGACACACAGTCTTTCAGAAGAATTAACTCTTTACTCTGGGTAGACAGTACCACCTGCATACTCTACATTTGCTAGCCTACCACTGAAAGAGGTCACGCAACATACTCAACTATGCCAGAGCCCATAATGGCTTGTGGCTGCACACGGAAGTTTCTAGCATGAATAATCTTATGATCCCTTTGAGCCTGGGTGGCATTCCATAGGGTAATCACGCGGGTACTCCGGGATTCCCTTGGGCAAGCACTGGGTTCTCCAGGTGCCTGGGAAAACCACTGGGTGCTCCAGGGTGCCCCAACCAATCCATCGAGATGTGTATTAAAGTAGCCACCTTAATTTAAACCTTAGTTAACAATAATTCTCACATCCTTCATGAATTCTCTCAAAACCAAACCACGTCTACGAGCATAGCATAGCAGTAAGCATAAAGTAGTAGTACCCAAGGGTTGAATGCAATACAATAGGTTCCTACCTCATCAACTACTTCCCAATACCCACATGTAATCAAAACATACTCATGCAATGTTTGAGGGTTGAAACTAATGCATAAAACTGGGTGATAAAGGGATATGATCAAAGTGTGAAATTGCCTTGCACTGTTAATCAAGATGATTGTCACTCCATATTCCTCATAGTTCTACTCATCACACTCCGGTCAATCTATCGTAAGCAAGCAATAGTGACCACACATAAGCACTCATGCAAAAGAATCGAAGAAAAGATCTCGGAAAACTTCGAAAACAAGCAATTAACTCTTTTAATAGAAAACAATTTCTAACAGTACCAAAATTATGTGGACTTGGCCTTATCAGAAAGTTTAGGTCAAGAGCTTCGATTTGCAAAAAGAATCAACTAAATCGGAGTTATAAAACTCAAGTTATGATCAAACGAAGTTCAAATACAAATCTGTTTGAATTAAAATTTTAAAACTTTCAAAAACATGATTAAGTTGTTTTACATGATAGAGGGGATCAAGACGAAGAAGTGGGTGTTGGTTTCGTTGGAACTGGATAAGCGAGCAAAAAGTAGTGAGCGATTGAAGTACAGGGACTAATCTGTGAAGAAAAAATTATCACGAATTGTAGCGACCCGACCCGAATGGATCAAGTCTCTGTGCTTTCGTGTCATCCCTGGATCGGTATGCTGACACACACAGTACTCGAAAGATTTATAACAGAGGTAAATCACATGTATGAAATAACGTAAATACTATTACCTCGATCCAAATATATAGCGGAAGCAACAAGGTTGTGGATTCCCATCAACACCAACGGCAAAGTTAAGTATAGGAAATCGTAACCCTAACGTATCACTTACTCGTCGTCTGAAAATTCTGCAACATGAAAAGTTGCAGCCAAAACGGTCAGCACATGGAATATCTGGCAATGTAACACATAGAGAGTAATGAAAGAATAGGCTATACTACATGCATATATGGCTGGTGGAAAGCTCTATGGTTACAGTTTTTGCAAAAGCCAATTTTCCCTACTTCAAAGGAATAAATTTATTTAACTATCATGGTGGTTGTTGAACATTGAGAATGGTTGACAGCATCCTCAATCCCAATTAAAAGTACTCATTAAACCCAAACAAATTATATTAAGTAACGTGATGAGATCAACAGGATATCCGGTACTAGATACTCAAAATTGTCCATAACCGGGACACGGCTAATCATGATTAGTTTATACACTCTGCAGAGGTTTATGCACTTTTCCCCACAAGACTCGATCGCCTCCGTTTGGTTTCTCGCACTACATGGTGTTTGAGAAACGGATGACCGAGACATAGTCTTTCAGAAGCGCTAGCACCTTACATGTGGGTAGACCGTACCAACCTACATCCCCTACATCAGCTAGCCTACCCGTAAGAGTTCGCACAACTTAGTCAACTACGCCAGAGCCCATAATTGGCTTGTGGCTGCACACGGAAGTTTCAGTTTGAATAATCTTATGATCCCTTAGAGCACTGGGTGGCGGTCCGAAGAAATACAGGCAAGTCCTGATAGAAACCAGGTGCCTCAATCCACCCAGATGTGTGTTTAGGTTGCCACCTTAGATAAACCATTAATTAACAATCTCACATCTGTCATGGATATTCACTCACCCAATCCACGTCTACTAGCATAGCATGGCATAATAAGCAAACGTAGAAGTAACTCCCAAGGTTTCATAAGTAAAACAGGTAATAGGTACTACCTCAATCTACTTCCCAATCCCACAATTTAATTAGATCCTAAACATGCAAGGGTTTGAGAGTTTGATCTAATGCATAAAAACTGGGTAGTAGAAAAGGTATGATCAAGTGTTACTTGCCTGCAAAGTTGATGAAGATGATTCGCACTCAAAACTCTTGATAGCTCTACTCGTCACACTCCGGTCAATCTATCGTAATCAAGCAATAGTAACCACACATAAGCAATCACTTAAAAGATCGGAAGGATCGAAGAAACAATTAGGAAAACGTCAAAACCAAATCTAATAACTCTTGCAGCATAAAACAATTTCTAACAGTACCAAAACTATGTGTATTTGGCCTTATCAGAAAGTTTAGGTCAAGAGCTTTGATTTGCAAAAATAATCAACTAAATCGGAGCTACGAAACTCAAGTTATGATCAAACGAAGTTCAAATACAAATCTGTTTGAATTCAAATTTTAAAACTTTCAAAAACATGTTTGAGTTGTATTACAGGATAGAGGAGATCATAACGAAGAAGTGGGCGTTGGTTTCGTTGGATTCCGACTTACGAGTAAAAAGTTATAGCCGTTTGAAGATTAGGGACTATGGATAGGTCCATGACGGGAATTAAAAATAAAAAGAAAAATCTATCGAGCGAACGCTCGCTAAACAAAACCGGAAAGAAAAACCGGTGAGAAAACCGATCTAGGGTTTCGGAAAGAAAACCGAAGCGAAAAACCGATCTAGAAAACGGGCGAAACCGATCTAGAAAACGTGGCCTGGCCTGAGGCTAGTACCTCAAGAGGCGAGGGGCTCATGGCGGGGCGAGCGTAGCGGCGGCGGCAAGTGGCGGCGGCGGCGCTGGTGAGGGGCGGCGGCGCTGGTGGCGGCGGCGGGCGCTGGTGACGGGCGGCGGCGTGGGGGCGGCGGCGGCGGCACTGCTTTGCTGGAGGAGGAGGAGGAGAGGAGAGGAGAGTTGATTTGATGTGTTGGAGGGGGGGTGCTTGGGTATTTATATTGGTGAGGGGAGAGATTTGCTTGGGGTAGGGGACAAGAAATAGATTAGGATTAGGAAACAAGAGGAATAGATCTTGGAATAGATACGGAATAAACGAAGTAGGAAAGGAGTCCTACTAGGACTTGGGAAAAGGAGGCGGCTCCTGGCTTCCCAGGTCTTGTGATGATGGCCTGGTGGCCGGCGGCTGACTAGCGGCTTGGGCCTTTGGCCCAAGCTCTCTGCCCTTTTTTAAAAAAAAAAATTTAACAAAGACAAATAAAATAATAAAACCAAATAAATAAATATATTATATAGGCATATAATATATCAAAATTTTAGAAAAAGATTTCCTACATGATGGACTTTATTCTAGATTCAAATAAAATACATAAAAATTCAAATAAAACAAACAGTGCTACTGCCTAATAAAATCCACTGAAAATCATTTTAAAAATACCAAAATGATTTCAAATTAATTTCTCTCAAATTTTCTGATGTAGGAATCATGTTACCCTATTTCCATATATTTTATTTTGGAGAAAATAATTTGAATAAAACTCAAATAACTCCAAATTAAAAATAAATTCAGAAAAGTTTGAATTTATTTCCTTGAAACTCCCAACTCATATTTCATATGTTTTGAAGAAGTCATTTTATCTTTGCTCGTGAAAATCATTGAGTTGCATAAAGTTTCAGAATTGGAAAATATTTTCCAAATGAAATTCAAATATTTTCAACACCCTTGTCATTTAAATAAATGGAAGAAGTCATGTCATCTTCTCTCCGTGGTTTTGTGATGAAAAGAATTTGAATTCGAAGTTCATAAAAGCAAAATGAAAGTTTGGGAAAGTCCTTTTATTCCTCTCATTTAACTTTCAAAAGTTTGAATTCACTCACTTTCAGTCAATCAATCAAACAATCAGCCATAACTATCTATTTGTTTATAACATTCCAAAATTTAGAATTTTGGGATGTTACAAACTACCACCCTTAAAATGAACCTCGTCCTCGAGATTCGGAGAGGCTAGCAAGAAATAGGTTAGGGTTTGGGGGTCTTATCAAAAATCCATCGATCGTCTCCGGGGTCTCGGGTGCTACCACCCTTAGAAGCATTGTTAAGGTTCCATCAAAACTCATATACTCCATCCATCGTTGACAGTGTCGGTCTTCTCAGATCATAAGGATAATTCCTTCTCGGGGATCTTTTTGTAACGGCATAACCTTTTCCTCAATCCTTTTGTCCTTTAATCTTGGTAAGGTTATTCCGAGATTGGGTCTTCATAGCTGACCGGTCTGGCGCCAATACTAAACAACTATCGATATCTCATGGTGGTCAACGGTTTATGGTTTCTCCTGCAGAAAACGGGTCTGGGTTGAACCTCACCGTATGACCTACGGTTGGCAACAGCTGCCGTGTACAAGGGAAAAGAAAAAAACAAATACCTATATCATTCTAAGGTTTAAACAAGGTTTTCATCGTCGTCTCTCTGCTATAGGTAAGTCACTCAGATTTACTATCCCATATAGCAAAGCGAATAATAAGAGTAAGTCGGTATGGTGATCAATCCATCCCTTTTAAATCATTACCTTGTACATGGTTTAGCGAATCTCGCATTCTAACACTCGGTCATCCTCACAAGCATTGCAGAATTTCTCTTGTCGACGAACCAAGTCCGGAAAATCCATTGATTCTGCAGGCCAAACAAACATCTATCGTTCCTTAACAACTCTCAGGTTTTGTGTAAACTCCTATAGAATCGTCGGTTGATACAAGTCGTAACTTCTTCCAGGGTTTTTCCTTCAGCAAGAGTGTGCTTGCTTCTTGGCAGGTCACGGGGCACATGGGTTATAGCCCATCTCATCACTTGCAATCCTTGAACACATCCTCGGGCAACTGATCGTTATCCCAACATCCAACTCCCGCATACTTAAATCCATCCAATTGTCTTGTCTCTTTTCCTTATATTTGCACCAAACTAAGACGTGATTACTCAGACTCATCATGGAATTTCCATTGATCCATATTTCCAACATCATACCTCATTTACGTCCAATAGTAATTTATCTCTTCATCCTCGTGGGATATCCCACATACCGAGATAAAACTTATACTTATGAAGTCCATACTCCACTTCGTGGAACATCATTATCCTTTCCAGGGTCAAGCGTCCTTACAAGGAAATATTGGCCATCTCTGCATGGCACTTCTTCAACTGGAAAACGTGAAACACATCATGAACTCCTGACAGTCCTTCGGGTGACTTCAACTTGTTAGCCTATTCTCCCATACGTTCCAAAACTCGGTATGGTCCTACAAATCTCGGGGCTAACTTTCCCTTAACTCCAAATCGTTTAACTCCTCGCAGAGGTGGCACACAAAGATATGCTCTGTCTCCGATTTCATAGACTACCTCCTTGCATTTTTGAGTCCATAACTCTTACGCTGGATGAGCTATCTTGATCTATCTCGAATCAACTTAACATTCTCTTGACTCCTTGATCATATTTGGTCCAAACAACCGACGGTCTCCAACTTCATCCCACATCAACGATGTCGGCTCCTTCTCCCATACAAAGCTTCAAAGGGCCATCTTCAAACTGACTTGGTAGCTGTTGTTGTATGAGAACTCCCCGTAGGGTAGATTATCATCACTACTAGATCCATAATCTAGCGCTACGCTCTCAACATGTCCTCCAAAATCTGATTGACTCTCTTGATTTATCCATCATCGGTGGATGAAAGGCTGTCTTGAACTCTAGCCTAGTACCCAAAGTCAGTGCAGCTGATTCCAAAACTTTGAGGTAAACTGTGTTCCTCTCGATGGTCCTCGGAACTCCATGCAGACATACGATCCTTGTCAAATATATCTTGGCCAACTTCACACTTGTATAGGTGGTTTTTCACTGGAATAAAGCGAGCCACTTTGGTCAAGCTAATCAACTACTACCCAGATAGAATCATAACCTAATCGGGTTATGGGAAATCCGGAAATGAAATCCATGCCAAGCTTATCCTACTTCCATTCGGGTATCGGCATAGGCTGCAATAATCCTGCTGGCTTCTGATGCTCTGCTTTTACTTTCTCGGCATACATCACTTACGACTACATACTCCATAATATCCTTCTTCATACCAGTCCACGAAACACTCCTTCAAATCCAAATACATCTTGGTGTTTCGTATTAATCGAGTATGGTGAGTCATGAGCCTCCTGAAGTTTTAACTTCCTGATCTTTGCGTTATTGGGTACATGTACACTGTCCTCAAACCATAAGGTGTCATGATCATCCTTACGAAAACCTTAGGCTTTTCCTTTGCTCATCCTCTCTTTTACCTCAGCAATCTCTTTGTCATCCTTCTGAGCTTCATGGATCTTTTCCAACAATGTAAACTGAACTTCCATTACTGCAACGAAATCTTTGGGAACAATCTCCAACTGAAGTTCCTTGAGATCCTCGGCTAACTCCTTTGGTAATCCTCCGATTATGAGGGTATTCGTCCTTGTTTTATTTATGGTTATATCCTATTTCTCCACAAGGCTTGCACGCACAAGGTTTCTTCATATCCTTTCCATAAGGCTTCAACTTCTGGGTCACAAACCGAGACTTTAGCAAAGTCAACTTAAATCCTTCCCAAGTGGTTACTCTTTGCAATCCATTGATGGTTTGGTACATCCTCCACCAAATAGCAGCACCTCTTTCAAAGCTGAAAGAGCATGCTGGGTCATATCCTTTCTGGCTGTAGGGTTATTCTTCATATGATCCTCCATGTTCTGAATCCATCGGTCTGTCTCCAATTGACTCCTTGGTCCGGAAATTACAAGCTCATCTCCATCCATCCTCTAATGGGTCCATGGGTTTGGGTGGGATAAGAGGGATCGAGAGGGATGCACACAATACAAACAATGGTTTTGAAAAACAGATTTTATTATGGTTGTCGGAAAAACATCAAACAAATGACAGCTCACAATCGTCGCATCTAACACAGGTATATAACAGGGGTTTGGTCTTCTAAAGGTCAATAAATCTTCAAAGTCATCAAACTCTTCAAGTCTTGTTCCTGTCTCCGACGGCTTCTTCTGATCATGCTTGTCCTTCTCAAGTTCTTTTTGCCAGATCATCTCTGTTGACGCGAAGTCTCTCGCGACGTCCTTTAATATTTCTGGAGTTGCATTCCAAACTTCTGGTTTCAACTTCCCTGACATGAACCATGGTCCTACTGTGCTTCAGTTCCTGACAAATCTTTGATGTCTCCAGGTTTTGCTCCTCAGCTTGTCTACTTTCAGCTTCTGGGTCCTGAGTTCTTCACGAACTGCTTCCTTATCAAATACTGCTTCCTGCAGATCCACCTTAAACTTCTTCATGTAATACTCCAGATCCTGGTGATACACAAGCTAAGGTTAAAACTCCAACGTTTGCAGATAGATGCTCCATCAGCTTTCTACCATCCAATCCTTCCATGCATCTGCATGCTTAACTCCGCACGGTGACAATAGCATAGGCGGGCGATAACATCATGGATAGCGTGTTTTCTGTTCTTGTCATTTTCATGAGCTATCATTCCATAGTTGATATCTCCTGCCTTAGGGTTTTCTGACAAAGCTTTGAATTCTAATGCTCCATGTTCCAGTCTTTCTCCGATACACCTTGATCTCGGTTATTGATAACTTCCATAGTCTGCCAAGTTCCATAAGCGTAACCTTCCTAGGTCATACAAATCCGGAATTTATTTGGAGCCTTCAAATCTCCTAGTCTTCAGAGTCTTCACCGTTGTAGTTTCCGTTTACATGGAAAATCCTCTTCATTCCAAATTGTCTCCTTGGAGTGGTCTCATCAGTCAAATCTTCGAGTGGTCAAAAGGGAAAAGGGGTATGGTCTCACTAAAAGGAATATTTGAATAAGCTCAAAAGAGAAGAGAGGTAAAAGATCTTTTTGAAAATGAAGTTGTAGAGAAGAATCTTTCCTATGGGCTTGTCAGTTTCTAGGGTCACGTCCTACAGTCAACATGTGCTCTGATACCATCTTGTAGCGACCCGACCCGAATGGATCAAGTCTCTGTGCTTTTGTGTCATCCCTGGATCGGTATGCTGACACACACAGTACTCGAAGGATTTATAACAGAGGTAAATCACATGTATGAAATAACGTAAATACTATTACCTCGATCCAAATATATAGCGGAAGCAACAAGGTTGTGGATTCCCATCAACACCAACGGCAAAGTTGAGTATAGGAAATCGTAACCCTAACGTATCACTTACTAAATAAATCGAAAATTCTGCAACATGAAAAGTTGCAGCCAAAACGGGTCACACATGGAATATCTTGGCAATGTAACACATAGAGAGTAATGAAAGAATAGGCTATACTACATGCATATATAGCTGGTGGAAAGCTCTATGGTTACAGTTTTTGCAAAAAGCCAATTTTTCCCTACTTCAAAGGAATAAATTTATTTAACTATCATGGTGGTTGTTGAACATTGAGAATGGTTGACAGCATCCTCAATCCCAATTAAAAAGTACTCATTAAACCCAAACAAATTATATTAAGTAACGTGATGAGATCAACAGGATATCCAGGTACTAGATACTCAAAATTGTCCATAACCGGGGACACGGCTAATCATGATTAGTTTATACACTCTGCAGAGGTTTGCGCACTTTTCCCCACAAGACTCGATCGCCTCCGTTTGGTTTCTCGCACTACATGGTGTTTGAGAAACGGATGACCGAGACATAGTCTTTCAGAAGCGCTAGCACCTTACATGTGGGTAGACCGTACCAACCTACATCCCCTACATCAGCTAGCCTACCCGTAAGAGTTCGCACAACTTAGTCAACTACGCCAAAGCCCATAATTGGCTTGTGGCTGCACACGGAAGTTTCCAGTTTGAATAATCTTATGATCCCTTAGAGCCTGGGTGGCGGTCCAAGAAATACAGCAAGTCTGATAGAAACCAGGTGCCTCAATCCACCCAGATGTGTGTTTAGGTTGCCACCTTAGATAAACCATTAATTAACAATCTCACATCTGTCATGGATATTCACTCACCCAATCCACGTCTACTAGCATAGCATGGAATAATAAGCAAACGTAGAAGTAACTCCCAAGGTTTCATAAGTAAAACAGGTAATAGGTACTACCTCAATCTACTTCCCAATCCCACAATTTAATTAGATCCTAAACATGCAAGGGTTTGAGAGTTTGATCTAATGCATAAAAACTGGGTAGTAGAAAAGGTATGATCAAGTGTTACTTGCCTGCAAAGTTGATGAAGATGATTCAGCACTCAAAACTCTTGATAGCTCTACTCGTCACACTCCGGTCAATCTATCGTAATCAAGCAATAGTAACCACACATAAGCAATCACTTAAAAGATCGGAAGGATCGAAGAAACAATTAGGAAAACGTCAAAACCAAATCTAATAACTCTTGCAGCATAAAACAATTTCTAACAGTACCAAAACTATGTGTATTTGGCCTTATCAGAAAGTTTAGGTCAAGAGCTTTGATTTGCAAAAGAATCAACTAAATCAGACTCTGAAACTCAAGTTATGATCAAGCGAAGTTCAAATACAAATCTGTTTGAATTCAAATTTTAAAACTTTCAAAAACATATTTGAGTTGTATTACAGGATAGAGGAGATCATAACGAAGAAGTGGGCGTTGGTTTCGTTGGATTCCGACTTCACGAGTAAAAAGTTATAGCCGTTTGAAGATTAGGGACTACGGATAGGTCCATGACGGAATTAAAATAAAAGAAAATCTATCGAGCTGAACGCCGCTAAACAAAACCGGAAAGAAAACCGGTGAGAAAACCTATCTAGGGTTTGGAAAGAAAACCGAGCGAAAAACCGATCTAGAAAACGGAACGAAACCGATCTAGAAACGTGGCCTTGCCTGGGCTAGTACCTCAAGAGGCGAGGCTCAGGCGGTGGCGGCGTGAGAGCGGCGGCGGCGGCAAGTGGCGGTGGCGGCGGCAGTGAGGGCGGGCGGCGGCGCTGGTGGCGGCGGCGTGGGGGCGGCGGGCACTGCTGCTGCTGCTGCTGGAGGAGGAGAGGAGAGGAGAGTTGATTTGATGTGTTGGAGGGGGTGCTTGGGTATTTATATTGGTGAGGGAGAGATTTGCTTGGGGTAGGGGCAAGAAATAAATTAGGATTAGGAAACAAGAGGAATAGATCTAGGAATAGATACGGAATAAGCAAGTAGGAAAGGAGTCCTACTAGGACTTGGGAAAAGGCGGCTCCTGGCTTCCCAGTCTTGCTGCGTGATGGCCTTGTGGCCGGCGGCTAGCGGCTTGGGCCTTTGGCCCAAGGCGCTAAGCTCCTTTTTTTTTTAAATTTTTTTAACAGAGACAAATAAAATAATAAAACCAAATAAATAAATATATTATATAGGCATATAATATATCAAAATTTTAGAAAAAGATTTCCTACAAGATGAACTTTATTCTAGATTCAAATAAAATACATAAAATTCAAATAAAACAAACAGTGCTACTGCCCTAATAAAATCCACTGAAAATCATTTTAAAAATACCAAAATGATTTCAAATTAATTTCTCTCAAATTTTCTGATGTAGGGAATCATGTTACCCTATTTCCATATATTTTATTTTTGGAGAAAAATAATTTGAATAAAACTCAAATAACTCCAAATTAAAAATAAATTCAGAAGAAGTTTGAATTTATTTCCTTGAAACTCCCAACTCATATTTCATATGTTTTGAAGAAGTCATTTTATCTTTGCTCGTGAAAATCATTGAGTTGCATAAAGTTTCAGAATTGGAAAATATTTTCCAAATGAAATTCAAATATTTTCAACACCCCTTGTCATTTAAATAAATGGAAGAAGTCATGTCATCTTCTCTCCAGGGTTTTGTGATGAAAAGAATTTGAATTCCCGAAGTTCATAAAAGCAAAATGAAAGTTTGGGAAAGTCCTTTTATTCCCTCTCATTTAACTTTCAAAAGTTTCGAATTCACTCACTTTCAGTCAATCAATCAAACAATCAGCCAAAACTATCTATTTGTTTATAACATTCCAAAATTTAGAATTTTGGGATGTTACACGAATAGGTCCCTGGGTGAAATTAAAAAGAAAAAGAAAAAAAACTATCGAGCGAACGCTCGCTAACAGAACCTAAGTGATGAAAACGTTCGCTCCAGAGAACTAACGGACGAACGTTCACTGAATAACAAAAAACAGTTTGAAAAAAAGAAAAAAAACGTGATCTAATCCTAGCCCTAGATCTACGATCTAACGGACAAGGGGGAGAGGCGGCGGTTACTGCGGCGTGGAGGTCGCCGGCAATGAGGAAGACGGTGGCGGCGGCGGTTTGAACGGGGCGGCGATCCCGAGGCTCGATGACACCGGTGGAGTAGACGGGGAAGCGTGGCTCGGCGAGGCGAAGGTGATGGTGGCGTCGGCGGCTGTCATGGGCGACGGTGCGGAGCGAGCGACGGCAGCGGATCTCATTGGAGTTTGCAACTCCGGTGATGGTGTGTAGGATGTCAGGGGCTGCGGCTTGAGGGGAAAACAGGGCCGGGCTCCGGTATATATAGGAGGTGGGGGAGCTCGACTTGGGGAAGGGGCAAGGCGGCGCGGGGTGGAAGTCGAGTCAGACACGGCGGCGCAGGCGACTCGTGCGGGAGCCGAACTCCCGTTGGCGCGGGGAAGAAGGTCCCGACAGGTGGGCCCCACCTGTCGGCGACGCGGCAAGGCGGTCGGGCGCGGCCCGGGTGCGGGTGGGCTGGCCTGGCGTGGCTCAGTCGGATGGGCTGGCCCAGTCGGCGGGAGGAAACTTTTTTTTAAAACACAGACAAAGAAACAAATAATAAAAACAAATGAAATAAAAAATAATATATAGGCATATAATATATCAAAATTTTAACAAAAAGATTTTCTACAGCTTGAACATTTTTCTAACGTCAAATAAAATCCACACAAATTTAAATAAGGCAAAGAGTGCTACTGTTGTAATAAAACCTCATAAAAATCATTTAAAAAAACAAAATGATTTCAAATTTATTGCTCTCCACTTTTCTATTGTAGGGAATCATTTTACCCTATTTTGATATATTTTATTTTTGGAGAAAATAATTTTAATAAAACAAAATAACTCCAAATTGAAAATAATTTCAAAGGAACTTTGAATTTGATTCTTTTAAAACTTCCAACTCATATTTCATATGTTTTGAAGAAGTCATTTCATCTTCTCTCACGAAAAGCATTGAGTTGCATAAAGTTTTGTTTTTGAATTTGAAATATTTCCAAATGAAATTCAAATATTTTCAGAACCCTTTTCATTTTATTTAAATGGAAGAAGTCATGTCATCTTCTCTTTAGGGTTTTCTATCTGAAAGAATTTGAATTCATGGGGATCAGAATGCAAATTGAAGGTTCGGGAAAGTCCTTTTATTCCCTCTCATTTAAATTTCAAAAAGTTTCAAATTTCACTCAATTTCACACAAGCAACTACACCACAATCAAACAAACAATCAAAACTATTTATTTAATATAACATTCCAAAATTTAGAAATTTGGGATGTTACAAACCTACCACCCTTAAAATGAATCTCGTCCTCGAGATTCGGAGATGCTAGAAAGAAATAGATTAGGGTCGGGGTCTTCTCAAAATCCATCAATCATCACAGGGGGTCTGGGGAGCTACCACCCTTAAAGGCATTGTTCCATCAATACTCATATACTCCATCCTTATTCTTGACAGTGTCGGTCTTCTCAGATTCTCGAGAAAATTCCTACTCTGGTTCTTCCGGTAGTGGCATAACCTTTTCCCTCGATTCTTGTGTCCATTTCATCTTGGTACGGTACCTCTGTGACTGGCCTTCTTAGCTGACGGGTCTGGCGCCAATACTAAACAACTATCGATTTCTCATGGTGGTCAACAATTTATGGTTTCTCCTACAGGAAATGGGTCTGGGCTTCATTCTCACTGTATATCCTACGATTGGCAACAATTGCCTTGTACACGGGGAATAATTGTCATACCATTCGAAGGTTCAAACAAAGGTTTAATATCACCGTCTCTCTACTATGGGTAAGTCACTCAGATTTACCATCCCATATAGCAAGACGAATAATAAGAGTAAGTCGGTATGGTGATCAATCCATCCCGCACCCAAACCATTACCTTGTATATGGTTTAGCGAATCTGGCATTCTAACACTCGGTCATCCTCATAAGCATTGCAGAATTTCTCTTGTCGATGAAGTAAGTTCGGATAAATCCATGGATTCTACAAGCCAAACGAACATCTAACGTTCCTTCACAACTCTCAGGTTTTGCGTAACTCCAATAAGACCGTCTTTCAATAAATTCGTAACTTCTTCCAGGGTTTTTCCTTCAGCAAGAGTGTGCTTGCTTCTTGGCTGGTCCTGGGGCCTGTGGGTTATGGCCCATCTCATTACTTGTAAACCTTGAACCCATCATCGGGGCAACTGCTCGTTATTCCAACATCTAGCTTCCTAGCATTCTTAATTCCATCCAATTGTACTGTCTCTCTTCCTTCTATTGGTACCAAACTAAGACGTGATTACTCGGACTCATCATGGAGTTACAATTGCTCCATATTACCAACATTATACCTACTTTATATCCAATAGTACTTCATCCCTTCATATCCTTGGGGTATCCCACATATCGAGACAAAACTCGTACTTATTTTGTCCGAAGTCCACTCCGTGGAATATCATTATCCTTTCCGTGGGTCAAATCTCCTCACAGGGTGCTACCACCCTTGAAATGCACAAATTCATTCATAGACCATATTTCTCATATCCTCGAAAATGGTCAAAATCTTCCTTCATAGAGTCACTACTCATAAAATCCTAATCAGTACCAACGATGCTAACTTCATTAATTCTAAAATCATTTCCATCTCCTGCATTTCCATTACATGCCTCAACTCAACACCCGAATATAAAAGAAATGTTCCCACTAATACTGCTATATTTCTTTTGTTGCAAACTCAACTATTTAGCACAAGCCTCCTTCTCTTTGGGACAATCCCTGGCAAGTCGCCCTACTTCATTACAGCAGAAATATTACTTCTGACAAGTCTCGTGGTATCCTTGTGACTACATATCCTCCCTGGGTCCTCGGCTTCCTTTTTGGGCAACTGCTGAAGTAGTGCCCTGACTCCTTGCACCTAAACCATATGATATGACGCAGGTGCTTCTTGGAATCCAATCTATTTCTCTTCCTGGACTTTTCCATTCCAATCAGGGCTTCTATTTCATGTGGGTCATACTCTACTTCCTCCGTCGAGAATTCTACTAGGTCCCCATTCAGACCATGTTCGCAGATGTGTCCTTCTTCTCCACATGAATAGAATGAATTGGTGCAGGGTTTTAATTGGGTCTTCTTCGGGTGTGTCCTCCACCTCTTCCTTCATCACAGGTTCTTCTAAAATTTCCATTAGGGCTCCTTGCATTGCTTCTTTCTTCTGCTGGATGGTTCTTTGAACCATAGGGTAAATGTGACACTGAGCAGGGTAGTGGGTAGTTCCTTCACACAAGAAACAAGTAATCTGCCTAGTTGGGCATTCTTCAGCTGGGTGACTTCATTCGCAATTAAGGCATTTATCCTTGTGTTCTTTATGGTTGTGTCCTATTTCTCCACAAAGCTTGCATGCACAGGGTTTCTTCATATCATTTCCATAAGGCTTCAATTTCTGGGACACTAGCCGAGACTTTAGTAGAGTCAACTTAAATTCTTCCCAAGTGGTTACTCTTTGCCATCCATTGATGGTTTGGTACATCCTCAACCAAGTAGCAGCACCTCTTTCAAAGAACTGAAGAGCATGCTAGGCCATATCCTTTCTGGCTATAGTGTTATTCTCCATATGATCTTCCATGTTCTGAATCCATCGGTCCGTCTCCAATTGGGCCATCGGTCCAGAAAATATGAGCTCATATCCACTCATCCTCTATTGGTTCCAAGGGTTTTGGGGTGAGATAAGAGAGATAGGGAGTGATACACACAATACAAAGAATAGTTTTGAATAGATAGATTTTTATTTTGTGGTTGTCGGAAAAACATCAAACAAATGACAGCTCACAATCGTCGCATCTAACATAGGTATATAACAGGGGTTTGGTCTTGTAAAGGTCAATAAATCCTCAAAGTCGCCAAACTCTTCAAGTCTTGTTCATGTCTCTGATGGATTTTTCCAATCGTGCTTTTCCTTCTCAAGTTCTTTTGCCAGATCTTCTCTGTTGACGCGAAGTCTCTCGTGACGTCCTTTAATATTCTAGAGTTGCATTCAAAACTTATGAGTTTCAACATCCTTGGCATAAACCATGTCCTACTGTCCTTCAGTTCCTGACGAATATCCGGTGTCTCGAGGTTTTACTCCTCCAGCTTGGCTACTTCTAGCTTCTGGGTCCTGAGTTCTTCACGAAATACTTCCTTGTCAAATATGGCTTCCTAAAGGTCCATCTTAAAATTCTTGATGTAATACTCTCGATCCTGGTGATACACCAGCTAAGGTTAAAACTTCATCTTTTGCTTATAGGTGCTCCATCAGCATTCTTCCATCCAATCCTTCTGAAAAAATGCATGCTTAACTCAGCACAGTGACAATAGCATAAGAGGGCGATAATACCATGGTTAGCCATGTCTATGCCCATGTTACTGCCATGTGCTTTCATTCCATAATTGATCTCTCCTGCCTTAGGGTTTTCTTGACAAAAACTTTGAGTTTTAACGCTCCATGTTTCGGTCTTTCATGGACACATCTTGATCTCAGGTATTGATAGCTTTAACAGTCTGACAAGTTCCATAAGGGTAGCCTTCCTAGGTCATACCAATCTGGAAAATTCTTCGGAGCCTTTGAATTCTCCTAGTCTTCGGAGTCTTCAACCGTTGTAGTTTCAACTGCACGGAAAAATCCTCTTCATTCCGAAGTGGTCTTAGTTGTGTGATATCTTGTTCTTCTCGGAGTAGCCTTATCAGCTGAATCTTCATGTGGTCAAAAGGGGAAAGGGGTATAGTCTCACTAAAAGGAAATATTTGAATAATCTCAGAAGAGAAGAGGGGTAACAGATGTTTTGAAAAAGAAGTTGTAGAGAAAATCTATCCTATGGGCTTGCTAGAGTCTAGGGGTCACGTCCTACAGTCAACATGTGCTCTGATACCATCTTGTAGCGACCCGACCTCAGACGTTCAAGTCTCTGTCCTTAAGTGTCATCCCTGGATCAGTATGCTGACACACACAGTACTCATGGATTTATAACAGAGGTAAATTACATGTATAAAGTAACATAAATTTTACCTCAATCCAAATAGCGGGAGTAACAACAAGGTTGTGGATTCCCATCAACACCAACGGCAAAGTTGAGTGTAGACATCGTAACCCTAACGTATCACTTACTCGTCGTAAGATTCCTGCAACATGAGACGTTGCAGCCATGTAGGTCAGTACATTGAATGTACTGGCAATTTCACACTGTAGAGTAATGATGAATAATGGCTCTCACTACATGCATATTTGGCTGGTGGAGGCTCTAAGTTTAATTTTGCATAATGCTATTTTTTTACTACAATAAAGGAATACATTTTTATTTAACTACCAAGTTTGTTGAAAAAATTATTGAGAAGGCTCCTCCAACTCAATCCCAAAATAATAATTTTGACCCCACAAATTAATTTAGTAAGGTGATGAGATCAATCAAATAATTCAAGTACCAGATACTCAAGATGTCCATAACCGGGGACACGACTAATTGTGATTAGTTTGTACACTCTGCCAAGGTTTGCGCACTTTTCCCGACAAGACTCGATCTCCTTCGTTTGATTTCTCGCACTACACGGTGTTTGAGAAACGGATGACCGAGACATGGTCTTTCAGAAGCATTAACTCTTTACTCAGGGCAGACAGTACCACCTACATCCCCTACATCTGCTAGCCTACCACTAAAATAGGTCACGCAACATACTCAACTATGCCAGAGCCCATAATGGCTTGTGGCTACACACGGAAGTTTCTAGCATGAATAATCTTATGATCCCTTTGAGCCTGGGTGGCATTCCATAGGGTAATCTCACGGGTACTCCGGATTCCCTTGGGCAAGCACTAGGTTCTCCAGGTGCCCGGACAAACCACTGGGTGCTCCAGGGTGCCCCAACAAATCCACCCAGATGTGTATTAAAGTAGCCACCTTAAGATAAACCTTAGTTAACAATAACTCTCACATCTTTCGTGAATTCTCTCAAAAACAAACCACGTCTACGAGCATAGCATAGAAGCAAGCATAATGTAGTAGTACCCAGGGGTTGAATGCAAGAAAATAGGTTCCTACGTCATCAATTACTTCACAATACCCACATGTAATCAAAACCTACTCATGCAATGTTTTAGGGTTGAAACTAATGCATAAAACTAGGTAATAAAGGGATATGATCAATGAGTGAACCTGCCTTGTACTTTTGATGAAGATGATTCACACTCAATATTCCTAATAGTTCTACTCGTCACACTCCGGTCAATCTATCGTAAGCAAGCAATAATAACCACACATAAGCACTCATGCAAAAGAATCAAAGAAAAGGTCTCGGAAAACTTTGAAAACAAGTTATTAACTCTTGCAACAGAAAACAATTTCTAACAGTACCAAAATTAGGTGGATTTGGCCTTATGAGAAATTTTAGGTCAAGAGGTTCCATTTGCAAAAAGGATCAACTAAATTGGAGTTATAAAACTCAAGTTATGATCAAATGAAGTTCAAATACAAATCTGTTTGAATTCAAAATTTAAAACTTTTAAAAACATATTTAAGTTGTTTTAGTGGATAGAGGGGATCAAGACGAAGAAGTGGGCATTGGTTTCGTTGGATTGGGATAAGCGAGCAAAAAGTAGTGACCGATTGAAGTACAGGGACTAAACTGTGAAAAAAATTTATCACGAATAGGTCCCTGGACGAAATTAAAAAGAAAAAAACTATCGAGCGAATGCTCGCTAATAGAACCTAAGTGATGAAACCATTCACTCCAAAGAACAAATGCACGAATGCTCACTGGATAACAGAAAATGGTTCGAAAAAAGAAAAAAAAACGTGATCTAATCCTAGCCCTAAATCCACGAGCTAACGGACAAGGGGGATAGGCGGCGGTTACCGCGGCGTGGAGGTCGCCAGCGACGAGGAAGACGGCGGTGGCAACGGCGGTTTGAACAGGGCGGTGATCCTGGGGCTCGGCGACGCCGGTGGAGTAGACGGGGAAGCGCGGCTCGGCGAGGCGAAGGTGAAGGCGGCGTCGGCTGCGGTGCAGGGAGACGGAGCGGAGCGGGCGACGACAGCGGATCTCATCGGAGTTTGCAACTCCAGTGAGGGTGTGCCGGGCTGTCGGCGTTCTGGGAACGGGGGTCCCAGACTTGCCTGCCTGCGTCCCACGACGTGGCTATGCTAGCAGGCCTGTACGGCCCATCTTCATCAACAAAGCATTCAAGACCCTCGCGAGGGGCCAAGCCTCGCGAGGCGGACGACGCAAGACCTCCTCAGGAGCGGCCTCTCCAAGTAGGCTCACGAGGAGCGGAGATATCAAGGCGGGGCAAACCTCGCGAGGCTCTCATGTCGTGAGCCATGACGATCGACACCAGGCGGGCACCAGCACGCACAACGTCCTTGTTTCCTCTTTGGTGCCAAGGGGGCAAGCGCAGGCGCGGAGTACCGAGGCATCAGACAAATGTTTCCATATCAGTGCAACAAGACCAAGACCAGCAGGACGCCAAGACGGAGGTCACCATGGAGCCCAAGACGGCGTCAACCCAGAGCCTTTTGCAGGCGAAGACCGCTTTTGTCAGGATAGCTTATACTAGATGTCCCCTTTCAAATTGGCCACCGTTGTTGGCTCCCTTCCCGCGCAATATTTGGGAAGAGGACCAGGGCCTCTATAAGTAGAACTAGCCACCACCAAAGAAGGTAACTTGATCTGATCTGATCGAGAGCCAACCCTTAGCCACACCAAACACAAGAACACCTCAACCTCAGGAGGTTGTTCTTCCCCTTGTACTGTTCTTCATCAGCCCAAGAGGAAATCCACCACCACACACTGGCATAGGGTATTACGCCACAACGGTGGCCCGAACCAGTATAAATCTTGTGTCATTGTGTTGCTAGTTCGTCGAGTTCGTCCACGAGATCTTAGCGAGCTAGGGCGTAGATCGGTAGGAGGGAGAGAACTTCGCGTGCACCCCAGAGTTCGAACCTTAAGGGTTTTGCCGGAACCCCAGATCCGACATTTGGCACGCCAGGTAGGTTGTGCCGTAGCTTCCCTTCCGTCGATCGACGCTCCGTCGCTCCGTCATCTCCATGGCGGACGCTCCCCGCGATAGAGCTGAGCGCCGGGTTGGCCTCACCGCCCGTGTTGCTCAGATGGCTCCCGTCAGCGGCCACCTCGTTGTTCCCCGTTGCCTGCCGCCAATGCCGCAACCGGCCCGGCAGGGAACGAGGAGCAAGCGTCCTCGCTGCACTCGTCGGTGCGGCAGGACGGCCGCACCGCCACTCCATCGCGGCCCCCGGCCGGTTCCTTGTCCCACGCACGTCGCGCTCCCATGGACGCGCAGGCCAGGCTCCTCATGGCGAACGAGCTCCTGTGCTACCGCCCGGTCGACGACCTCTATGAGGACTTGCTCGACCGCGTCGCCAAGCTCGTCCGTGCCGCAGGGGGCTCCCCGGTGCCGTCCCTCCCTCTGCCACGCCCTTCGCCAGTCACGGGCGACATGGCTCATGGAGCTCCTCCACCACCTCTGCCCCAAGATGGTGCCTTGGCACCAAGGCGCGCGGCCCTACGACGTGACCCACCATGCCCGGTGCCCGCGCGCGAAGAGAGAAGCTGCCAAGAAATTCCTCGGCCGCGAGAAGCTGCACCAGCACTCCCCGCGCTACCTCGCAAAGACCGTGCGCCGCCTGCAGCGGCCGCACGCGGGCCTCATCAAGACCAAGCTCCACCTTTGAGACGGGCCCCGGCGACCACGGCCGGCTGCCGCGCCTTCACCCCTGAGCTGCGTGATACGTCTCCAACGTATCTATAATTTTTGATTGCTCCATGCTATATTATCTATTGTTTTGGACTATATTGGGCTTTATTTTCCACTTTTATATTACTTTTGGGACTAACCTATTAACCGGAGGCCCATCCCAGAATTGTTGTTTTTTTTTGCCTATTTCAGTGTTTCGAAGAAACCGAATATCAAACGGAGTCCAAACGGAATGAAACCTTCAGGAACGTGATTTTCTCATCAGATAAGATCCAGGAGACTTGGACCCTCCGTCAACAAAGCCACGAGGCGGTCACGAGGGTGGAGGGCGTGGCCCCCCTAGGGCGCCCCCCCTACCTCGTGGGCCCCCCGAAGCTCCACCGAAGTACTTCTTCCTCCTATATTTACCCACGTACCCCCAACAGATCAGATACGGAGCCAAAAACCTAATTCAACCGCCGCAACTTTCTGTATCCACGAGATCCCATCTTGGGGCCTGTTCCGGAGCTCCGCCGGAAGGGGATTCCACCATGAAGGGCTTCTACATCATCACCATAGCCTCTCCGATGAAGTGTGATTAGTTTACCTCAGACCTTCGGGTCCATAGTTAGTAGCTAAATGGCTTCTTCTCTCTTTTTGGATCTCAATACAATGTTCTCCCCCTCTCTTGTGGAGATCTATTCGATGTAATCTTCTTTTTGCGGTGTGTTTGTTGAGACCGATGAATTGTGGGTTTATGATCAAGATTATCTATGAGAAATATTTGAATCTTCTCTGAATTCTTTTATGTATGATTGAGTTATCTTTGCAAGTCTCTTCGAATTATCCGTTTGGTTTGGCCAACTAGATTGGTAGTTCTTGCAATGGGAGAAGTGTTTAGCTTTGGGTTCAATCTTGCGGTGTCCTTACCCGGATGTGAAAGGGTTGCAAGGCACGTATTTTATTGTTGCCATCGAGGATAACAAGATGGGGTATTTATCATATTGCATGAATTTATTCCTCTACATCATGTCATCTTGGTTAATGTGTTACCCTGTTTTCATTAACTTAATACTCTAGATGCATGCTGGATAGCGGTCGATGAGTGGAGTAATAGTAGTACATGCAGGCAGGAGTCGGTCTACTTGTCTCGGACGTGATGCCTATATACATGATCATACCTAGATACTCTCATAACTATGCTCAATTCTGTCAATTGCTCAACAGTAATTCGTTCACCCACCGTAAAATACCTATGCTCTTGAGAGAAGCCACTAGTGAAATCTATGGCCCCCGGGTCTATTTTCATCATATTAATCTTCCTATGCTTTATTATTGCTTTGATTTTTACTTTGCCTTTTTATTTTACTTTGCATCTTTATACCAAAAATACAAAAATATTATCTATCATCTCTATCAGATCTCACTCTCGTAAGTGACCGTGAAGGGATTGACAACCCCTATTTGCGTTGGTTGCAAGGAGTTATTTGCTTTATGTAGGTACGAGGGACTTGCGTGTGGCCTCCTACTGGATTGATACCTTGGTTCTCAAAAACTGAGTGAAATACTTACGCTACTCTGCTGCATCATCCTCTCCTCTTCGGGGAAAACCAACGCAAGCTCAAGACGTAGCAAGAAGGATTTTTGGTGCCGTTGTGGGGGAGTCTACGCAAAAGTCAACATACCGAGTACCCATCACAATCCCTTATCTCTCGCATTACATTATTTGCCATTTGCCTCTCGTTTTCCTCTCCCCCACTTCACCCTTGCCGTTTTATTCGCCCTCTCTTTCCCAACCTTCTCCTCTCTTTTCGTTTGCCTTTTTCTTGTTCGCTTGTTTGCTTGTGTGTTGGAGTGCTTTCTTGTCACTATGGCTCAAGATAATACCAAATTGTGTGACTTTACCAATACCAACACTAATGATTTCCTTAGCACTCCGATTGCTCCTCTTGCCAATACTGAATCGTGTGAAATGAATGATGCTTTATTGAATCTTGTTATGAAAGATCAATTCGCCGGCCTTCCCAGTGAAGATGCCGCTACTCATCTAAATAGCTTCGTAGATTTGTGTGATATGCAAAAGAAGAAAGATGTTGACAATGATGTTGTTAAGTTGAAGCTATTTCCTTTTTCGCTTAGAGATCATGCTAAAGCTTGGTTTTCGTCTTTGCCTAAAAATAGTATTGATTCTTGGAACAAGTGCAAAGATGCTTTTATCTCTTAAGTACTTTCCTCCTGCTAAGATCATCTCTCTTAGGAACGATATTATGAATTTTAAGCAACTTGATCATGAACATTTTGCACAAGCTTGGGAGAGAATGAAATTAATGATACGTAATTGCCCGACTCATGGTTTGAATTTATGGATGATTATACAAAAAATTTATGCCGGATTGAATTTTGCTTCTAGAAACCTTTTAGATTCGGCCGCGGGAGGCACTTTTATGGAAATCACTTTAGGAGATGCTACTAAACTCCTAGACAATATTATGGTTAATTATTCTCAATGGCACACTGAAAGATCTACTAATAAAGAAGTGCATGCAATAGAGGAAATCAATGTTTTGAGTGGAAAGATGGATGAACTTATGAAATTATTTGCTACTAAGAGTGTTTCTTCTGATCCTAATGATATGCCTTTGTCTACTTTGATTGAGAATAATAATGAATCTATGGATGTGAATTTTGTTGGTAGGAATAATTTTGGTAACAACGCTTATAGTGGGAATTTTAATCCTAGGCCCTATCCTAGTAATCCTTCTAATAATTATGGAAATTCCTACAACAACTCTTATGGAAATTTTAATAAGATGCCAACTGAATTTGAGAATAGTGTTAAAGAGTTTATGAATTCACAAAAGAATTTCAATGCTTTGCTTGAAGAGAAATTACTTAAAGTTGATGAATTGGCTAGGAACGTTGATAGAATTTCTCTTGATGTTGATTCTTTAAAGCTTAGATCTATTCCTCCTAAGCATGATATCAATGAGTCTCTCAAAGCCATGAGAACTTCCATTGATGAGTGCAAGGAAAGAGCCGCTAGCATGCGTGCTATGAAAGATGCCTTTATTAAAGTGTGTTCTTCCAATTTCCATGAAAATCAAGATGAAGATCTAAAAGTTATTGATGTGTCTCCTATCAAATCCTTGTTTTGCAATATGAATCTTGATAATGATGAGATTGAATATGAGTTACCTTTACCTAGAAGGCGTTCTAAAAATGCGGAGCTTTTAGATTATGATGCTAAAATTGATAAAAGTGGGATTGAAGAAAGTAAAACCTTAGATGTTGCTAAACCCACTATTTTGGATTTCAAGGAATTTAATTATGAAAGTTGCTCTTTAATTGATTGTATTTCCTTGTTACAATCCGTGCTAAATTCTCCGCATGCTTATAGTCAAAATAAAGCGTTTACTAAACATATCGTTGATGCCTTGATGCAATCTTATGAGGAAAAACTTGAGTTGGAAGTTTCCATCCCTAGAAAACTTTATGATGAGTGGGAACCAACTATTAAAATTACGATTAAGGATCATGAATTTTATGCTTTATGTGATTTGGGTTCTAGTGTTTCCACTATTCCCAAAACTTTGTGTGATTTGCTAGATTTCCATGATTTTGTTGAATGCTCTCTAAACTTGCACCTTGCGGATTCCACTATTAAGAAACCTATGGGGAGAATTAATGATGTTCTTATTGTTGCAAATAGGAATTATGTGCCCGTATACTTTATCGTCCTTGATATAGATTGCAATCCTTCATGTCCTATTATTCATGGTAGACCTTTCCTTAGAACGATTGGTGCAATTATTGATATGAAGGAAGGGAATATTAGATTCCAATTCCCATTAAAGAAAAGCATGGAACATTTCCCTAGGAAGAAGATAAAATTAACATATGAATCTATTATGAGAGTCACTTATGGATTTCCCACCAAATATGGCAATACCTAGATCTATCATTGCTTTTATGCCTAGCTAGGGGCGTTAAACGATAGCGCTTGTTGGGAGGCAACCCAATTTTATTTTTAGTTTTTTGTTTTTTTTATGTTTAGGAATAAATAATACATATACCTTCTGTTTAGATGTGGTTTTATGTTTTAATTAGTGTTTGTTCCAAGTTAAACCAATGGGATCTTCTTGGATAATAGTTATTTGATCTTGCTGTAATTTCCAGAAACTTTCGGTTCACGAAAAAAATTGTTAAAAATCACCAGAACGTGATAAAATAGTGATCCCAATGGCTGATTATCAATAAAAAAATTTCCTAGGTCGTACTATTTTGGAAGAATTTTTTGATTTCCAGAAGTTTGCGTTAGATACAGATTACTACAGACTGTTCTGTTTTTGACAGATTCTGTTTTTCGTGTGTTGTTTGCTTATTTTGATGAATCTATGGATAGTAAAATAATTTATAATCCATAAAGAAGTTGGAATACAGTAGGTTTAACACCAATATAAATAAAGAATGAGTTAATTACAGTATCTTGAAGTGGTCTTTTGTTTTCTTTCGCTAACGAAGCTCACGAGATTTTTGTTGAGTTTTGTGTTGTGAAGTTTTCAAGTTTTAGGTGATTTTTTTTGATGGATTATGGAACAAGGAGTGGCAAGATCCTGAGCTTGGCGATGCCCATGGAACCCCCAAGATAATCCAAGGTCACCAAAAAGTCAAAGCTTGGGGATGCCCCGGAAGGCATCCCCTCTTTCGTCCACTTCCATCGGTAACTTTACTTGGAGCTATATTTTCATTCACCACATGATATGTGTTTTTCTTGGAGCGTCTTGTATTATTTGCATCTTTGCTTGTTAGTTTACCACAATCATACGTGATGTACACACCTTTTGAGAGATCCATACATGAATTGGAATTTGTTAGAATACTCTATGTGCTTCACTTATATCTTTTGAGCCTTATAGTTTTGCTCTATGTGCTTCACTTATATATTTTGAGCTTTATAGTTTGCTCTATTACTCCACTTATATATTTTATATCACGGTGGTGGATTTGTTTTATAGAAACTATTGATCTCTCATGCTTCACTTAGATTATTTTGAGAGTCTTAAATAGCATGGTAATTTGCTTAAAATAATAATATGCTTGGTATTCAAGATTTGTAAAACTTTCTTTTGAGTGCGTTGAATACTAAGAAAAGTTTGATGCTTGATAATTGTTTTGAGATATGGAGGTGATAATATCAAAGTCGTGCTAGTTTAGTAATTGTGAATTTGATAAATGCTTGTGTTGAAGTTTGCATGTCCCGTAGCATGCACGTATGGTAAATGTTATGTAACAAATTTGAAACATGAGGGGTTATTTGATTGTCCTCCTTATGAGTGGCGGTCGGGGACGAGAAATGGTCTTTTCCTACCAATCTATCCCCCTAGGAGCATGCACGTAGTGCTTTGGTTTTTGATGGCTTGTAGATTTTTTCAATAAGTATGTGAGTTCTTTATGACTAATGTTGAGTCCATGGATTATACGCACTCTCACCTTCCATCATTGCTAGCCTCTTGATGCCGTGCATTGCCCTTTCTCACATTGAGAGTTGGTGCAAACTTAGCGGTGCATCAAACCCGTGATATGATCGCTCTTTCACACATAAACCTCCTTATATCTTCCTCAAAACAGCCACCATACCTACCTATTATGGCATTTCCATAGCCATTCCGAGATATATTGCCATGCAACTTTCCACCATACCGTTCTTCATGACACATTCATCATTGTCATATTGCTTAGCATGATTATGTAGTTGGCATAGTATTTGTGGCAAAGCCACCGTTCATAATTCTTTCATACTTGTCACTCTTGATTCATTGCATATCCCGGTACACCGCCGGAGGCATTCATATAGAGTCATACTTTGTTCTAGTATCGAGTTGTAATCATTGAGTTGTAAAAAAATAGAAGTGTGATGATCATCATTATTAGAGCATTGTCCCAAAAGAAGAAGAAGAGAAAGGCCAAAAAAAACGAAGGCCCCAAAAAAAGGGAATAAATAAAAAGGGGCAATGTTACTATCTCTTTTTCCACACTTGTGCTTCAAAGTAGCACCATGTTCTTTATATAGCGAGTCTCATATATTGTGCTTCAAAGTAGCACCATGTTCTTCATATAGAGAGTTTCTTCGTTATCACTATACTAGTGGGAATTTTTCATTATAGAACTTGTCTTGTATATTCCAACGATGGGATTCCTCAAATGCCCTAGGTCGTCGTGAGCAAGCAAGTTGGATGCACACCCACTTAGTTTCTTTTGTTGAGCTTTCATACATTTATAGCTCTAGTGCATCCGTTGCATGGCAATCGCTACTCCTTGCATTAACATCAATTGATGGTCATCTCCATAGCCCGTTGATTAGCCTCGTTGATGTGAGACCTTCTCCTTTTTTGTCTTCTCCACATAACCCCCATCATTATATTCTATTCCATCCACAGTGCTATGTCCATGGCTCGCGCTCATATATTGTGTGAAAGTTTATAGGTTTGAGATTACTAAAGTATGAAACAATTGCTTGCCTTGTCATCGGGGTTGTGCATGATGTGAGCATTCTTGTGTGACAAAAATGGAGCATGACTAAACTATATGATTTTGTAGGGATGAACTTTCTTTGGCCATGTTATTTTGACAAAACATAATTGCTTAGTTAGTATGCTTGAAGTATTATTATTTTTATGTCAATATGAACTTTTGTCTTGAATCTTTCGGATCTGAATATTCATACCACAATTACGAAGAGTTACATTGAAATTATTCCAAGTAGCACTCCGAATCAAAAATTCTCTTTCTATCATTTACCTACTCGAGGACGAGCAGGAATTAAGCTTGGGGATGCCTGATACGCAACGTATCTATAATTTTTGATTGCTCCATCCTATATTATCTATTGTTTTGGACTATATTGGGCTTTATTTTCCACTTTTGTATTACTTTTGGGACTAACCTATTAACCGGAGGCCCAGCCCAGAATTGCTGTTTTTTTGCCTATTTCAGTGTTTTGAAGAAACGGAATATCAAACGGAGTCCAAACGGAATGAAACCTTCAGGAATGTGATTTTCTAATCAGGTAAGATCCAGGAGACTTGGATCCTCCGTCAAGAAAGCCACGAGGCGGTCATGAGGTGGAGGGCGTGCCCCCTGCCTCGTGGGCCCCCCGAAGCTCCACCGACGTACTTCTTCCTCCTATATATACCCACGTACCCCCAACAGATCAGATACGGAGCCAAAAACCTAATTCCACCACCGCAACTTTCAGTATCCACAAGATCCCATCTTGGGGCCTGTTCCGGAGATCGCCGGAAGGGGATTCCACTATGAAGGGCTTCTACATCATCACCATAGCCTCTCCGATGAAGTGTGAGTAGTTTACCTCAGACCTTCGGGTCCATAGTTAGTAGCTATATGGCTTCTTCTCTCTTTTTGGATCTCAATACAATGTTCTCCACCTCTCTCGTGGAGATCTATTCGATGTAATCTTCTTTTTGTGGTGTGTTTGTTGAGAACGATGAATTGTGGGTTTATGATCAAGATTATCTATGAGCAATATTTGAATCTTCTCTGAATTCTTTTATGTATGATTGAGTTATCTTTGCAAGTCTCTTCGAATTATCCGTTTGGTTTGGCCAACTAGATTGGTAGTTCTTGCAATGGGAGAAGTGTTTAGCTTTGGGTTCTATCTTGCGGTGTCCTTACCCAGTGACAGAAAGGGTTGCAAGGCACGTATTGTATTGTTTCCATCGAGGATAACAAGATGGGGTATTTATCATATTGCATGAATTTATTCCTCTACGTCATGTCATCTTGCTTAAGGCGTTACTCTGTTTCATTAACTTAATACTCTAGATGCATCTTGGATAGCGGTCGATGAGTGGAGTAATAGTAGTAGATGCAGGCAGGAGTCGGTCTACTTGTCTCGGACGTGATGTCTATATACATGATCATACCTAGATACTCTCATAACTATGCTCAATTCTGTCAATTGCTCAACAGTAATTCATTCACCCACCGTAAAATACCTATGCTCTTGAGAGAAGCCACTAGTGAAATCTATGGACCCCGGGTCTATTTTCATCATATTAATCTTCCTACGCTTTATTATTGCTTTGCTTTTTTACTTTGACTTTTTATTTTACTTTGCATCTTTATACCAAAAATACCAAAATATTATCTATCATCTCTATCAGATCTCACTCTCGTAAGTGACAGTGAAGGGATTGACAACCCCTATTTGCGTTGGTTGCGAGGAGTTATTTGCTTTGTGTAGGTACGAGGTACTTGCGTGTGGCCTCCTACTGGATTGATACCTTGGTTCTCAAAAACCGAGGGAAATACTTACGCTACTCTGCTGCATCATCCTCTCCTCTTCGGGGAAAACCAACGCAAGCTGAAGACGTAGCACTGCGTAGCGTCACCTGGCCGGGCAAGTTCAAGCCGGATCCGCCTCCTTGCTATGACGGCACCCTCGACCCCGTGGAGTTCTTGCAGCTCTACAAGCTGAGCATTGAGGCGGCCAACGGAGACGAGAAAGTCATGGCGAACTGGTTCCCAATGGCGCTCAAAGACGGCGCCCGTTCGTGGCTCCTGAACCTGCCTCAGGGTTCGATCTCCTCCTGGGACGAGATGCGCGACCGCTTCGTCGCCAACTTCCAGGGCACTCGTGACCACCCACCGGACGCGGGTGACCTATGCCGCATCAAGCAACGACCAGGAGAGACCCTCCAGAAGTACTTCCAGCGCTTCAACAACACTCGCCTCAAGATCTCCAAGGTCCTGTCCGTCCGTCGACCCTCATCGACGGCGGCGCAGGGCTCAACGTCCTGTCCGTCGACACATTTGACAACCTCCAAGTGCCATATGAGCAGCTTCAGCCTACCAAGCCTTTCTCAGGAGTGACTGACAGTTCCACCACACCTATAGGGCAGGTCTGCCTTCCTGTCACCTTCGGGGAACGCAAGAACTACCGCACCAAGCTCATCGACTTCAACGTCGTGCACATCCGTTTGCCATACAATGCCATCCTCGGGTATCCAGCCCTGGCCAAGTTCATGGCAGTGACACACCATGGTTACAATGTCCTCAAGATGCCAGGAAGCGGCGGAATCATCACGGTCCCGTGCAAAGAAAGAGATGCAGTGTGCTCCCTCAAGCGCGCCTTTCAAGCTGCCGCGATCGACGACCCCGACAGCAAGAGCGAGGATCCTCCCGAGGCAATCCCCACGAAGAAGAAGCAGGCCTGTACGGGCCATCTACATCAACAAAGCATTCAAAACCATCGCGAGGGGCCAAGCCTCGCGAGGCGGATGATGCAAGACCTCCTCAGGAGCGGCCTCTGCTGGCAGGCTCACGAGGAGCGTAGATATCAAGGCGAGGCAAACCTCGCGAGGCTCTCATGACGTGAGCCATGACGATCGACACCAGGCAAGCGCCAGGCGGGCGCCAGCGCGCACAACGTCCTTGTTTCCTCTTTGGTGCCAAGGGGGTAAGCGCAGGCGCGGAGTACTGAGGCATCAGGCAAAGGTTTCCATATCAGTGCAACGAGACCAAGACCAGCAGGACGCCAAGACGGAGGTCACCATGGAGCCCAAGATGGCGTCACCCCAGAGCCTTTTGTAGACGAAGACCGCTTTTGTCAGGATAGCTTGTACTAGTTGTCCCCTTTCAAATTCGTCGCTGTTGTTGGCTCCCTTCCCGCTCAATATTTGGGAAGAGGACCAGGGCCTCTATAAGTAGAACAAGCCACCACCAAAGAAGGTAACTTGATCTGATCTAATCGAGAGCCAACCCTTAGCCACACCAAACACAAGAACACCTCAACCTCAGGAGGCTGTTCTTCCCCTTGTACTGTTCTTCATCAGCCCAAGAGGCAATCCACCACCACACACTGGAGTAGGATATTACATCACAACGGTGGCCCGAACGAGTATAAATCTTGTGTCTTTGTGTTGCTAGGTCGTCGAGTTCGTCCGCGAGATCTTAGCGAGCTAGGGCGTAGATCGGTAGGAAGGAGAGAACTTCGCGCACACTCCAGAATTCGAACCTTAAGGGTTTTGTCGGAACCCTAGATCCGACAGGGGCATCGGCGGCTGCGGCTTGAGGGGAAAACTGGGCCGGGCTCCAGTATATATAGGAGGAGGGGGAGCTCGACTTGGGGAAGGGGCAAGGCGGCGACGGGTGGAAGTCGAGTCGGACACGGCGGCGCCGGTGACTCATGCGGGAGCCGAACTCCCGTTGGCGTGGGGAGGAAGGTCCCGACAAGTGGGCCCCACCTGTCGGCAACAGCGGCAAGGAGGACGGGCGAGCGAGCGGGTCGGGCGCGGCCCGGGTGCGGCTGGGCTGGGCTGGCGTGGCTCAGTCGGTTGGGCTGGCCCAGTCGGCGGGAGGAAACTTTTTTTAACACAGACAACAAAACAAATAATAAAAATAAAGGAAATAAAAAATATTATATAGGTATATATTATATCAAAAATTTAGAAAAATATTTTCTACAGCTTGAACATTTTTCTAACGTCAAGTAAAATCCACACACATTTAAATAAAGCAAAGAGTGCTACTATTGCAATAAAACCTCATAAAAATCACTAAAAAACAAAATGATTTCAAATTTATTTGTCTCCACTTTTCTATTGTAGGGAATCATTTTACCCTATTTTCCATTATTTTTGGAGAAAAATAATTTTAATAAAACCAAATAACTCTAAATTGAAAAAAATCAAATTAACTTTGAATTTGATTCTTTTAAAACTTCAACTCATATTTCATATGTTTTGAAGAAGTCGTTTTATCTTCTCTCATGAAAATCATTGAGTTGCACTAAGTTTTTTTTAATTTGAAATATTTCCAAATGAAATTCAAATATTTTCAGAACCCTTTTCATTTTATTTAAATGGAAGAAGTCATGGCATCTTCTCTCTAGGGTTTTGTATCTGAAAAGGATTTGAGTTCATGGGGATCAGAATGCAAAGTGAAAGTTTGGGAAAGTCCTTTTATTCCCTCTCATTTAACTTTCAAAAAGTTTCAAATTTCACTCAATTTCACACAAGCAACCACACCACAATCAAACAAACAATCAAAACTATTTATTTAATATAACATTCCAAAATTTAGAATTTTGGGATGTTACAGACAGCTGCTAAGCGGAAGAGGCGTGTTTAATCCGAAAATACAAGGTGGGGTATATGTTTACTAGCTGGTTCATATTTGTGCATACACATGTCTGCCCAAACAAACAAAGTGACCGCAATTTTGGTGGAACTGCACAAAAGAATAGTATAGTGACTGCATGCAGTGCCATTTTAAAATAGACACAAAAAGACTGGATAGTCACTTCATGGATTGCACAAAAGTATTACTGTACTATTTATTGGCCAATAGTAGGTGCTTCAATTCTTTGGTCTGATTATACAATGGGCATCATTTTGCCTAAGTTAAAGTTTGTATTCTGAAAATAGTCTCAACGTGTGATCGAGAGAAGACTAGATCATATTGAAGTGGATGTACCTCCGTCATGTGTGGTTCATTCTCATGGTTCCAGCTGTTGGTGAAACCACTTACGTTTGCAAGAGGAATTGTAGACTTCACAAACAAATTTGGCTTTCACTCTGTACAGAATGTTAGCCCAGAGAAGCATCCATGTTAGTAGTTGGTTGTGAATTTGGGCTACTAATGTGAACATATTGCAATGCCAGGCCTGTGAGTCTCGTGTGAACATTTCGAATGAATCAACTCTTACTACTGTGCACAGCATGATCCTGATTTCTATGTTCTCATTGTTTACAAGTTACTAGCAATTCCTTATTTCTGTTCGCTCAGTGTTTACAAGTTACTTATTGATCACTGGCTAGCCTACTAGTACGCTCCTGGCAGTTTTAGTTGCGACGCAAGATCCAAAGGTGGCAGTTTTCTGAATAAAAATGCCTACCTCTGAAGAAACTGATAAGCTGTTCTAAAGAAAATTCCATGCGAATCTGAAGAAACTGCCAGCAAAAACGTTCGCAAATGCCTTATCTCCCAGCGAACGTTCATCACCTAATGTGATCCTACACGTACACTATCTGACCTATGCAATACTACACGAATAAATAGCGGATCAGACACTGATAACGCACAAGTATATATGGGATCAATTGTAGCCTCTTTCGATAAGTAAGAGTGTCGAACCCAACGAGGAGCAGAAGGTAGAACAAATATTCCCTCAAGTTCTATCGACCACCGATACAACTCTACGCACACTTGATGTTCGCTTTACCAGAAACAAGTATGAAACTAGAAGTACTTTGTAGGTATTTTTGGATAGGTTTGCAAGAATATAAAGAGAGCGTAAATAAAAGCTAGGGGCTATTTAGATAAAGACACAACTAAGTTAGTTTTAGTAGAGAGCTTTTTGTTACGAGAAAGTTATTTGTCCCTAGGCAATCGATAACTAGATCGGTAATCATTAGTGCAATTTTATTTGAGGGAGAGGCATAAGCTAACATACTTTCTCTACTTGGACCATATGCACTTATGATTGGAACTCTAGCAAGCATCCTCAACTACTAAAGATTCATTAAGGTAAAACCCAACCATAGCATTAAAGTATCAAGTCCCCTTTATCCCATACGCAAACAACCTACTTATTCGGGCCTGTGCTTCTGTCACTCACGCCACCCACCATAAGCAAATCATGAACATATTGCAAACCCTACAGCGGGAATCCCTCACGCTTGCGCGACACGGAGAGCACCATAGGACATCACCAATAATAAAACATGCAACTCGAACCAATCTTGATAATCAAATAACCCATAGGACAAAACGGGTCTACTCAAACATCATAGGATAGCCATACATCATTGGGAAATAATATATACCATTGAGCACCATGTTTAAGTAGAGATTACAGTGGGTAAGAGAGAGGTTACACCGCTGCATAGAGGGGGAAAGAGTTGGTGCTGATGGCGGTGAAGTTGTTGGTGAAGATTGCGGTGATGATGATGGCCACGGCAGCGTTCCGGCGCCCACCGAAGAGAAGGGAGAGGGTCCCTTTGTCTTCTTCTTCCTTGACCTCCTCCCTAGATGGGAGAAGGGTTTCCCCTCTGGTCCTTGGCCTCCATGGCGTGGGAGGGGCGAGAGCCCCTCCGAGATTGGATCTATCTCTCTGTCTCTCTCTGTTTCTGCGTTCTCCCCTGCTGCCCTTTCACTGTTTCGTATATATATGGAGATCCGTAACTCCGATTGGATTGAAACCTTCGCCCAGATATTTTTCCAAAAATTAGCTTTCTTGCGGCCAAAGTAGAGCATCAACCGCCTTACGAGGGGCCCACTCCAGGTGGGGGGGCCACACTCTCGTGGCCACCTCGGGCACCGTCTCATGCTGATTTTACTTCCCAAAAATCACAAATATTCCAAAATAATTCTCCGTCCATTTTATCCCGTTTGGACTCCGTTTGATATGGGGTTTCTGTGAAACATAAAACATGCAACAAACAGGAACTGGCACTGGGCACTGGATCAATATGTTAGTCCCAAAAATAGTACAAAAATTTGCCAAAAGTATATGAAAGTTGTAGAATATTGGCATGGAATAATAAAAAATTATAGATACGACGAACACGTATCAGTATCCCCAAGCTTAATTCCTGCTCGTCCTCGAGTAGGTAAATGATAAAAAAAATAATTTTTGATGTGGAATGCTACCTCGCATAATCTTGATCATGTATCTAATAATGGCATGAATATTAAGACACGAGTGATTCAAAGCAATAGTCTATCATTTGACATAAAAAGTATAATACTTCAAGCCTACTAATAAAGCAATCATGTCTTTTCAAAATAACATGGCCAAAGAAAGTTATCCCTACAAAATCATATAGTATGGCTATGCTCCATCTTCACCACACAAAATATTCACATCATGCACAACCCCGATGACAAGCCAAGCAATGGTTTCGTACTTTTGACGTTCTCAAACCTTTTCAACTTTCACACAATACATGAGCGTGATCCATGGACATAGCACTCTAGGTGGAATAGAATATGATGGTGGAGGTTATGTGGAGAAGACAAAAAAGGAGAAAGTCTCACATCGACGCAGCTAATCAATGGTCTATGGAGATGCCCATCAATTGATGTTAATTTGAGGAGTAGGGATTGCCTTGCAACGGATGCACTAGAGCTATAAGTATATGAAAGCTCAAACTAAAACTAAGTGGGTGTGCATCCAACTTGCTTGCTCATGAAGACCTAGGGCATTTGAGGAAGCCTATCGTTGGAATATACAAGCCAAGTTCTATAATGAAAATTCCCACTAGTATATGAAAGTGATAACTCAAGAGACTCTCTATATGAAGAACATGGTGCTACTCTGAAGCACAAGTGTGGTAAAAGGATAGTAACATTGCCCCTTCTCTCTTTTTCTCTCATTTTTTCTTTTTTTCTTTTTTTGGGCCTTCTCTTTTTTTTGGCCTTTCTCTTTTTTTCGTCCGAAGTCTCATCCCGACTTATGGGGGAATCATAGTCTCCATCATCCTTTCCTCACTAGGGCAATGCTCTAATAATGATGATCATCACACTTTTATTTACTTACAACTCAATATTACAACTCGATAACTAGAACAAAGATATGACTCTATATGAATGCCTCCGGTGGTGTACCGGGATGTGCAATGATCTAGCGTAGCAATGACATAAAAAAATGGACAAGCCATGAAAACATCGTGCTAGCTATCTTACGATCATGCAAAGCAATATGACCATAAATGCTCAAGTCATTTATATGATGATGATGGAAGTTGCATCGCAATATATCTCGGAATGGCTATGGAAATGCCATGATAGGTAGGTATGGTGGCTGTTTTGAGGAAGATATAAGGAGGTTTATGTGTAATAGAGCATATCGTATCATAGGGTTTGGATGCACCGGCAAAGTTTGCACCAACTCTCGAGGTGATAAAGGGCAATGCACGGTACCGAAGAGGATAGCAATGATGGAAGGGTGAGAGTGCGTATAATCCATGGACTCAACATTAGTCATAAAGAACTCACATACTTACTGAAAAAATCTATTAGTCGTCGAAACAAAGTACTACGCGCATGCTCCTAGGGGGATAGATTGGTAGGAAAAGACCATCGCTCGTCCCCGACCGCCACTCATAAGGAAGACAATCAATAAATACCTCATGCTCCAACTTCGTTACAGAACGGTTCACCATACATGCATGCTACTTGAATCACAAACCTCAAAACAAGTATTTCTACAATCCACAACTACCCACTAGCATGACTCTCATATCACCATCTTTATATCGCAAAACTATCGCAAGGAATCAAACATATCATATTCAGTGATCTACAAGTTTTATGTAGGATTTTATGACTAACCATGTGAATGACCAGTTCCTGTCATCTCTCCAAGTAGATATAAGTGAAGCAAGAGAGTTTAATTCTTTCTACAAAAGATATGCCCACGCTCTAACAAATATAAGTGAAGAAAAAGAGCATTCTACAAATGGCGGTTGTCTAAGTAAAGAGAAACAGGCAATCCAAACTTCAAATGATATAAGTGAAGCACATGAAGCATTCTATAAAGCCATACTCAAAAGATATAAGCGAAGTGCAAAGAGCATTCTATAAATCAACCAAGGACTATCTCATACCAGCATGGTGCATAAAAGAAAACTGAAAACTAAAGCAAAATACACTCCAAGATTTCACATATCGCATGAACGAAATGAATCCGGAAACATACCGATACTTGTTAAAGAAAGAAGGGAGGCCTTCCGGGGCATCCCCAAGCTTAGACGCTTGAGTATCCTTGAATATTTACTTGGGGTGCCTCGGGCATCCCCAAGCTTGAGCTCTTGCCTCTCTTCCTTCTTCTCACATTGAAACCTTCCCGATCATCGAACACTTCATCCACACAAAACTTCAACAGAAAACTCGGTAAGATCCGTTAGTATAATAAAGAAAATCACTACTATAAGTACTATTGCAAAAACAATTAATATTTTGTTTTTGCATTATGTCTACTGTAGTATAACTTTTTCATGGCTTAATCCACTGATATAAATCGATAGTTTCATCAAAACAAGCAAACTATGCATCAAAAACAGAATCTGTCTAAAACAGATCAGTCTGTAATAATTTGAACATTAACCATACTTATGATACTTGAACAATTCTTCCAAAATTAGGAAAAATAAAAACTTCGTATAGAAAGACAGTGAAAAAAGAATCAGAAACATTTGACATTCCAGTAAAAAACTAAAAATCGCGCACTACAGCCAAAGTTTCTGTCCTGCACCGTACAAACCAACAAGCATTGTAAACATCCTAAAGGCAAACCTTAGCACATTATTTTTATAATACAATGGAATTGTACAAGGGGATAATTATTTTTGTTGAGAAGTTTCTGTAATCAAGATTCACAAAGTGTCCGTGAGCATGAACAAAGTTCAAGGCTAGCTCCCACTTTAACAATGATCATCTTTCTCACTTTAGCTTTTCTTTTTGAAAAAGTTTTGGGTTCCCCTCTTTATTTTTTGTTGTTTTTAAACTATATGAAAGAACTCAACAAAAATAAATGACTCTCTAAAACTTCCGGGTTGTCTCCCTGGCAGCGCTTTCTTTAAAGCCATTAAGCTAGGCATATAGTGATCAAGTAGTGAATCCACCCGGATCCCAAGGTATATCAAAGCCAATTTTAATTAACAATGATTTGTGATTTAGTAGTGAGAACAAAGTAACATATATCATGCAACAACGAAGTCTAAATCTCTTCCTATGCATCAGCATGTCATAAAAGAACAATTCATGCACACAAAGTAAAGGCCAATGCATAGTATAAACAGTTTCTTGCAATTTTATCGTGTTGGAATCGTAGAGAGGTGGAGATATAGTTCCTCTCTCATAATAATTGTAAGTAGGAGCAGCAAGCACATGCATATTATATTCATCAAAATCATCATGTGCAATGGTATAAGGCAACCCATCAATATAATCCTTAATAAGGGTAAACTTCTCCAATATAGTGTAGATGGGAGAATTCAAAAAGATAATAGGACTATCATGCGTGGGTGCAATAGCAACAATTTCATGTTTAACATAAGGAACTATAGCTAGTTCATCTCCATAAGCATAATTCATATTGGCATCTTGGCCACAAGCATAGCAAGCATCATCAAAAAGGGATATTTCAAAAGAATCAAAGGGATCATAACAGTCATCATAGCAATCATCCTTCGGTAAGCACGAAGGGGAATTAAACAATGTATGAGTTTAAGAGTTACTCTCATTAGAAGGTGGGCACGGGTGATCAATCCGCTCTTCCTCCTTTTGTTCTTGACTCTCCTCCTCATCTTTTTCATCCAATGAGCTCACAGTTTCATCAACTTCTTCTTCCATAGATTCCTGCAAAATATTAGTCTCTTCTTGGACAACAGAGACTTTCTCAATAAGTGCATTAATATCGGAATTGTATTCATAATTCTCATAGCAATATTTGAGGATAGCTAAATTTTCAGATCTATAAACAACATCATCAAAATCTTGAAACTCTTTAAACATAGATTCAATTTCATAAGCACCCATAAAAGCAACAAATTCTTCTATTTGTTCCACATCATGGTAATCATATATACCATTAGCATAAGAAGCTATGGTTTTATTATCATTAAATTTGCATGAAAAGGGAAGGTGTGGAGCCTTCATCCTTGTCGGAGGAGAACTGATCGTGTCCCGCGAGCACCTACGAGACCTGGGTCCCTTGTGGTTCGGAGGGGGGCTTAGATTGCACGAAGAGCGGATCGAGGCGATGCACACGGGCGGATTTTACCCAGCTTCGGAGCTCTCCGGGGAGATAATACTCCTACTGCTGCTTTGTGGATTATCTGGTGTTCTTGCTAGGGAGCAATGGGAGCTACAAGACCTACCCTGAGTGTGGTTTCGTATGAATGTGATGAACTAAGCCGGAGCTGGACCGAACCCAGCCGAACCCTTTCTACGTTGCCCTTGGGCCTCCTTTTATAGGCACAAGGGGTCACCACACGTGGCAAGTAGACAAGGGTATGATAGTAAAAACATAGGTTGGTACACCGCTTTGTACAGTGTACAGTAATCTATACCTAACTCTGACGGCAAGGGACAAGAGTCATCAATGCCCGTCTCAGTCGCCCGAACAGTGTAATAGGGACCGACAAGTGCGCCTCCGTTTGCCACGATGGTAGCTTGTCAGCGCCGCTTGTCACTACTCCCCGCTGGCTGCACAGCCCGTCGACACGCGTACTTGGGAGAGCCCCGTGGTGACACGTTGGCGGGTGAGCTGGAGCGGAGATGAAGAGAGGTCGCCCTCCCCGGCAAGCGCCTTGCCGCGGCAGGAAGCTTGTCGCGCTTGGGGGTTCGGCGCCCGCCAAGCCTTCCCGGCAAGCTTCTCTTGCCGGGGCCTTGTTTCCTTTGCGCCCTGAGTGGCCTTCCCGGCAAGCTCCTCTTGCCGGGGTCTTGACTACTTTGTTCTTGAATGGCTCCAAAGGAGCCGCTGAGGACCTTGGCGGTCATCAGGCCAGCCCTGCCGTGGGGCGCTGCAACTGTCCGTGCACGAGTTCGGGGTACTAGGGTACCCCTACTCTAGTACACCGACAGGAGCCCCCGGGCCTGGGCCACACACGGCGCCAAGCTCTGTTGGGCCAGGCCCAAAACAGTGCACGGGCACGCGTGGTCTTGATTACGCCGTTATTTGCCTTGGACCCACCACGTCTCCCACGAACGGCACGCACCGGACGTGGCGTCGTGGGGGAGATCGTGGGGCTTTCTTTAATGGGAAAAATCGGAACGCCCGTCCCCTCTCCCCTTTATAAGCGGGGGAACCGGGGCAGGACGCCCACTTGCCCTTGCTGTCACATCGGAAACCCCCGTCGCTTTCCCCTTTCTTCTCGAGCCCAAAGAGAGCGACGCTCCGCCCCCTCCATTGCCACTAGTGCCACCAACGTCGCCGGCTTCCTCCACCTCGACTCCCTATGGCTCCGAAGGCCGATAAGGGAAAAGGCGTGAAATCTGCCGAGGCGCAGCGGCTCATGGCCATGGAAGGAGCGGGCCCTCTTGATCCCCTGCTCAACAGAAGGAGCTGCGGGAGCTGTACTACCTCTTCAGTCGACGGTGACCGGGCGCATCCGCGCGACGAGGGTCATCTCCGCCGCCACATCTGCTAAGGTCTCCTTGGTACCCCTTCTTCGCGATTTTCTTACAGTGCGGGCTCTGCCCGCCCTTTTCTGAATTTTTCTGCGATGTCATGAACACATATGGCCTCCGCCTCCTTGACTTCACCCCCAACGCCATCCTTACCATGGCCGTTTTCGCACATCTCTGCGAGAACTTTGTCGGGGTCCACCCAAACGTCGCACTCTTCCGCCACTACTTCTCACCCCGCGTAGAGAGAGGAGAGCCGCTTGCCGGAGGAATTGCATGGACCTCTAGGATCGGCAAGAAGGAAGCGTATCTTGACGGAGAGTTGCGCAGCAAGTGGGAGGAGTGGAGGGCTGACTGGTGCTGGATCTTAGAGGAGGAGCCACAGCCTTTTACTGCCCTGCGCAAAACCCCCATAGTTCGCGGCAACGATTGGAGCAACTTGGCGCCGGAGGACGACAAGTTGAAGATTGCCACGACTAGGATTTTGCGTCTCCGGCAAGCAGGCTTACCGTAGGAGCAGTTGGCGCGGCGCGGACTTCGCCGCCGCATTGCGCCTTGCAGGAGAAAGGGAGGCCTGCTTGGGAATTCCGAACGCGGCGGATATCATGAGGCTGCGCCCGTGTCTGAATTGGAACTTCACTACCACGGAGCTTGACGGCATGCTGCGGGGAGCTGTTCAAGCTCAAGCGGATAACCCTGGATGGTGCATGTTGCGAGGGAGTTGTGCCCTTGTGCAACAACTCGTCACTTGATAGCATCCGCGCGATAATGCCGTTGTGCGATTCCCATGGGATCGTTCCAACTTGGCAGGAGCCCGCCGATGACATAGTGCAGCAGTTCTTCGACAACTTGGTTGAAGTGCCGATCCGCGCCGACGAGAAGAGGCGGCTCACCCGCGACACCACTGCTCAGGAGATGGCGCACATCGCCACAAGGTTGGAGGAGGCTACAGAGGCCGCTGCCGCCGGCGCGTTTGGGTTCACTGTCGAGGAGGCAGAGAGGGCCGAGGCGGCAAGCCTTGCCGACCAAGAAGACTTCGTCGGTGAGGAGGAGCAGACCGAGCCCGACAACGACCCAAGTGAGCCTGCCGGGGGCGCCTCTCCTCCGCCGTCAAGTAGCTTGCCGCAGGAGGAGCTCGCCGCCCCGCCAAGGAGACGTCTCCGGAAGACCGGAGAAGTGGCGGGGGAGCATACGGTCCAACAGCCGCCTCACCGCCCGACGCGCTCCACCGCGGCTAGTACTGTTGCCGCGGGGGTGCCTCATTCCGCTACGGCGACGGGTGCAGGGCCTTCCGGAGTCGCGGCCCCTGCACCCGCCAACCGTCAGAGGGAGTCTTCTCCCCCAATCCGTCGCACCGGACCAGAGTTTGATCTCTCCGCCCTCAGCTCCGAGGAAGAAGAGGAAGAGTAAGATCTTGTCGCTGCTATTTGTAATCTCCCAATTTATTGCTTTATCTTTATATCTGACTGGTTCCACTCTGAACTTTCTTCTTCAGGACGTTGGCTCAGAGAGCGCTGAAGAGGGCCAAGACGCCGGTGGTTGTCATCTCAGATGACTCCCCTGTAGCAACAGGGGGCACGTCCCGGACTCCCTTGCCGGATCCGGCAACCCTTCAACAGAGCAGCCCCCAGCACAGCCCCCAGCGTAAGTATCTGGTATGCTTCTCGTGGCTAGGCGCGCTTGGGTGCTTTTCCGTTACTGATATCTGGTTTGTTGGATTTTGTAGGAGCAGAGCAGCCACATCATGGAGCACCGGAGGCTACCCCTGAGGTCCAGCCTCATCAGGAGGCCCCGGAGGTCACTCCCGAAGTTCTGCTTGCTTCAACTACGCCACCAAGGGAGAATTCTCCGCCAAGGGAGCGCTCTCCGGCAAGGAGGCTTCTCCGACAAGGGGAGATTCCCCGACAAGGGCTGGTGCCGACGACCCTCCGGTGGTGGAGACCGCGGCCACAGACCCCACTGCAGGTAATCTTCTTGTTTGATAGTTTCCCTTGGGTTCTTTTCTTCCGTTTTTCTCTTTCGAATATCTGCTTGATTTGTGCTTTCTTCTTCTGACCATCAGATCCATCTTCCGGAGATCCGATGAAAACCGAGGCTGCCGGCGAGGAAGACGCTCGCGGCGACAATGTCGACGCCGCCAACATGGAGGAGGAGGAGGCTGGCCGACAGCCCGCCCGGCGAGGAGGTTGCCGAGGCTCTTGGCGCAGAGGCTGGGAGGAATCTGGCGATCGCCCGACGGCCGGAGGCCGCAGGAGGCGCCAGCGCTGCACCGACCGCCCGATCCCCGCCACCGATGCCGCACCAGACTCGAGGAGCCTCAGCCCGGCGCCTAATCAAGGTGGCGAGGTGTCTTCATCAAGCTCCCATGGGCATCAAGCTCAGGCGCCCGGTCGAGGGAGACTTTCGATCGGAATCGCTTGCCTCCGCCGGGCTGTCGCTGGTTGATACACCGAGCAGCAGCAGCGGTGAGCCCGAGGAGGAGCAGCTGCTAAGGAAGTTGTTGTCGCTCTACCGCGCCCGCCAAGCCAAACTGGAGTCCAGGGAGGCGCTTGTCGCGAGGGCGGGAGCTGACTTGGAGAAACGCGCGGAAGAGCTCCGGCGCGCCAACAAAGAAACCCTCCGGGATATAGCGGAGGCGCGTGAGCAGCTTGCTGAGGAGCGCACGGCCTTCATCTTGGAGAAGGGCGAGGTCGAAGAGCAGCAGAGGCTTGCCGGCGAGAAGCTCTCCTCGCGAGAAGGTGAGCTGGCGCAACGGAAGATCAACCTCGACAGCTACGAGGAGGATCTCGCCGCGCGCGAGCAGACGGTTGGTGGGCCACTTCAGGAAGCAAAAGATGCTGCTGCGGCCGCCGAGGCCGCCAAGAGGGAATTGGAGACGAGGGTGGCTCAGCTGGAGTCCACCCTCCAGAAGAGTGCCGAGGAGGTCGCCGGGTTGAAGCGCGAGCGTGAGAAGGACGCTTACACCCTCGGCGAGTTACAAGGACGTTTTGCGGAGAAGATCAAAGAGCTCGATGCCGCCAAGGACTCCAAGGCGGATCTGGAGCTGAAATTGACCACTTTGACTGAGACGTTGAACGGCGCCAAGGAGCGGGAAACGGGCCTGCTGGAAAAGATCAAGGCCACCGAGGAGTTGCTGTCGAATGATGTGACCGCCCAGAATAATCTTCGGGACAACATAATGCATTGGACAGAAGGTCTTGTGGACACCGCCGCCGGCATCCATAATGAGCTGATGGAGTTGGGGATGACAGATCTTGGATATTCCACCGACGAGAACCTCCAACCCAGCGTCAAGCTCAGCCTATTCTTCAAAGGCGTGTTGGCGGGTATCCAGCGGCTCCGGGATGAGGTTCAAGCAATCGGCGGAGGAATCACGCCAAGTCTGTGCCGAGGCTCTCCAGAAGGTGTTGATGAAGGTGGCCTTCCGCAACCCAGGCGTCGACTTCACCAAGGCCCTCAAGTCCCTGCCTCCATCCGCCGATGTTGAAGCGCTCAAGACCCTTGTCGCACCCATCGTCGACAGGGTGAGTGGAGTTAAGAGGCTCGAGGGCGACCGCGTGGACTAGGCCGCCAAGTCTATCTTTCTCTTGTCGCTGTAGATCATGTTTAGGTGAAAAATCTATTAGATCTGCGACAAGTTATTATGTAATATACACTATCTTAGGCAATCGAATGCAATGTTATTTCCTTTACTCGATTTCTTCCCTTGTATGTTTATACCCTACGCTTTCAGGGGAACTTAACGGTGCAGGCACCCTTGCCGCGAGCGCCGAGTGCGGAACTTCAGCAGCCTGCTGGCGGGGTCGCTACCGACAAGCAACATCGTCGTGGACTAGCTCCAGCTCACTTAAGTTGTTGAGCGGACTCGAAACAAAGTAAGGGCGCAAGCTAGTCGCGAGTCGGTTCCTCCGCGCACAGGTTTTCCATACAAAGTACTATCGTTCGAGGAAGATAACTCAAAAATTTAAAACTGGTCGTTTAAACTTAGCAACTTAGCTTTTCTGTTGTCCATTTTCCGGCAAGGCGACAGTTCCTCGAAGCGACGCTTGTCGCCCACACCATTATTTCCTCCTCCCCGGTTAACTTGTGGGTGGATGAACCTTCTTCTTGTTTGAGAAGAAAGAAGAGAAAAATAAAGTTATGGAGCCTAATGGCTCATTATTTCTTACCGGGTGCGGGTGCTGCACAAGATGTTAGTAAACACATGCATATATGATTATGAAAGCATGTATTGACAAAATGTGCGCAACCATAGGCTTTACTGATGCACGGGGTCTGCGCCCGGCTTTGTACAAAGGATTACATGCAACAGCGGCAAGACTTGTACAAATGGGTGGTTGCGGAACGGGTTCCGGCAACCGCGCCTCATGGGTAAAACTTGCGAAGATGCTCTATGTTCCAGGAATTGCTCACCGGAAGGCCATCTTCGGTCTCAAGGCGGACAGCGCCGGGCCTAGTGACTCGTTTCACCCGATAAGGGCCTTCCCACTTCAAGGCCAACTTGTTGGAATTCTTGGCGGATTGAACGCGCCAAGAATAAGGTCGCCTTCCTCGAAGCTTCGGCATTAACTGCGGCTATGGTAGCGACGCAAAGCTTGCTGGTAACGAGCAGCTCGTCAAAGAGCAGCTGAAGACGATCTTCCTCGAGGAGCAGCGCGTCATCTTGCCGCAGCTGCTCTTGCTCAAGCTCATCATAAGCGAGCACTCTAGGTGACCCGTATCACGAAGTTCCGTGGGAGAACTGCCTCTGCTCAGTAGACTAGAGCAAAGGGTGTCCGCCGATGGCTCGATTTGGCGTCGTCTGATCGACCAAAGAACCACCGGCAGCTCCTCGATCCAGTTCCTTCCGTACTTGCGCAGCCTGTCGAAAGTTCTGGTCTTGAGTCCTCGCAGCACTTCAGCGTTTGCTCTCTCTGCTTGACCGTTGCTTCTTGGATGAGCAACGGAAGCAAAGCAGATCTTGGCGCCAAGATCTTGGGCGTACTGCATGAAGGTGCGGCTCGTGAACTGTGTGCCGTTGTCGGTGATGATTCTGTTAGGAATCCCAAAACGGCAAACAATTGACCTGAAGAACTTGACGGTCGATCGTGCTGTCACCTTCCTCACTGGTTCCACTTCCACCACTTTGTGAACTTGTCGATTACTACGTACAAGTATTCAAAGCCTCCGACAGCTCGGGAAGGGGCCGAGGATGTCGAGCCCCAGCACCGAAAAGGGCCAGGATAAAGGGATCGCTGGAGAGCTTGAGCTGGTTGGTGTATCTGTTTGGAATGGAACTGCACGCTTCACACTTGGTTACTTGTGCAGTTGCATCTGGAGGGCTTCGGCAGAAAAAACCTTGCCGGAAAGCTTTGCGGCAAGTGCTCTTCTTGCCAATGTGGTGACCACATATGCCTCCGTGTATCTCCGCCAACAGCTTTCATCCATCTTCCCGCAAATACACTTCAATTTCACTCGTTGAGTCTTCTTCATGCATGGGATGTTGTCAACAAACTGGTACATACTTGACTGCCGGGCTACTTTTTCCGCTTCTTCTTGCTCTTCGGGAAGTTCTCCTGTCTGAAGGAAATGGACGATATGCTGTGCCCATGATGGAGCCTATGGCTCGACAACAAGGACTAAAGGCTCATCTATCACTGTGGGAACATCAGCTTCTACGGCAAAGACCTGTGGGTCCGCCGGAGCTCGATGATCCCCGGCAAGCTTGCCGGAGCTAAACTTGTCGGGAGCGTTTGCTTCAACGATACAAACTGCATGGTTTGTCGGAGCAGACTGCTCCTCAGTGATATTTGCGTTGGTTTTAGGGACCTTCTTGGCGGCGGCTTCAGAGAGCTCTGCCGGAAAGTAGTCGCCGGAAACCAATTTTCTCTTCTTGCTCTGTCCTGTTGATGGTGTTACGGTTGGCTGAGTTAGCTTGAGCACAAAAATCCCTGGTTCCACAGGTAACTTAAGTGCGGCACATTTGGAGAGGCCATCAGCTATATCATTCTGCGCTCTTGGAACGTGTTCCATTTGCAGGCCTTCAAAGCGCTCTTCCAGCTTCCTCACTTCATCGACGTACGCTTCCATCAACGAACTCTGATAATCTTTATTTACTTGGCGGACGACAAGTTGCGAGTCCCCGACAATGAGCTTCTTGATCCCAAGGTCCACCGCAATCTCGAGACCGCAAGCAAGCCTTCATACTCTGCAGTATTATTTGTTGCTTGTTCCTTGGGAAAGTGCATCCGGACTATGTACTTGAGGTGCTCCCGGTGGGTGCGATAAGCAGCACGCCGCACCGGCGCTTTGCAGCGAGAAGGCACCATCAAGTACATCAGCCACTCTTTATTTGCTTCCTTGACGGGATGCTTGTCTCGAATTTCCTCATCTTGCGTTGGCGCCCACTCTGCTATGAATTCTGGCAATGCCCTGCTCGGATAGTTGAAGTGCTTTCAACTTGAGACCAAAGCTTGACAGTTCCAGCGCCCACTCAATAATCCTGCTGTTGCTTCGGATTTTGCAAAATCCTATTCAGCGAAAGCGAGTGACAATCGTTATCTCATGTGCTTGGAAGTAATGGCGCAGCTTTCTCGAGGCCATGAGGAGGCCGGAAGCAGCTTCGCACACCGTAGTACCTTGATCTAGCCCCTCAGAGAAGGGAATCGACAAAGTATACTTGGCGCTGCACCATCTTCTTCTATCTTGTCGCAACCTGCGCTGATCCGTCCTTGTGGGGACCAGAGCTTGACGGCGAAGCACCTTGCTTGTCGCTGGGTGCGCTTGCCTCGGTTGCCGGCTCATCATGTGCCTCCCTCTCCGCTACTAACGCAGCACTAACCACTTGATTGGTCGCCGCTATATACAGCAGCAACTTCTCTTGTGGCTTAGGTGCGACAAGTATTGGAGCGGAGGACAGTATCTCTTCAAGTCCTGCAGCGCAGCCTCCGCTTCGGAGTCCATTTCATTGACATGCCTTTTTCAAAATCTTGAAAACGGCGGGCTGTTCAACAGACTTAGAGATGAACCTCGCCGAGAGCAGCCACGCAACCGCAAGCCTCCCGACATCCTTGACGCGCTTTGGTGCTTCGATCCGCTCAATGGCCTTGATCTTGTCGGGATTGGCTTCAATTCCCCGCTGAGACACAAAGAACCCGAGAAGCTTGCCGGAAGGGACTCCGAACACGCACTTCTCGGGGTTGAGCTTGAGGTTGATCTTGTGCAGGTTTGCAAACGTCTCATTCAAATCCTGAACCAGAGTCGCTCTGTCTTTGCTCTTGACCACTATGTCATCCATGTAAGCTTCTACATTTCGGTGTATCTGAGGCCCAAAGGCATCATGGACTACCTTGCAAAGGTTGAACCAGCATTCTTCAAGCCGAAAGGCATCCGTGATAAAGCAATCGTGCCACATGGTGTAATGAATGCGGTTTCTCTTCATCCTCTTCGCCATGAAGATCGATGATATCCTGAATATGCATCAAGAAACGAAAGCAGATCGCATCCAGCCGTGGAGTCAACAATCTGGTCGATATGCGGCAAGGGAAATGGGTCCTTGGGACAAGCTTTATTAACATCAGTGAAGTCAATACAAAGTCTCCATTTCCCATTAGCCTTATGTACCACTACCGGATTGGCCAACCACGTGGGGTGGAGGACTCCTCGACAAGCCCCGCTGCTTCCAATTTCTTGATTTCTTCGCTATGAACTCTTGGCGCTCCACCGCCTGCTTCCTAACTCTTTGCTTGACGGGCGCTGCGTGAGGACAGACAGCTAGGTGGTGCTCAATTACTTTCACAGGAACACCGGGATGTCGGATGGTTGCCATGCAAACACATCGACATTCGCCCGCAGAAAGCAACGAGCTCGCCTTCCTATTTAGGATCAAGCGTGGCAGCGATGGTGAAGGTACCACCGGTGCCGTCCTCCTTGGCGGGCACCTTCTTGGTCTTTGGCGGAGCTGCCATCGTCTTGTTGCACTTGCGGTGGAGCTCGATGGTGCGTCCTCGACGGTAGCGCAGCACTCAAGAGGTGCGCTTGCCGGAGTGGGCAACGAGCTCTTGCCGGACCTAGTGGTCTTCTTCTTCCCCATGGGAGCTTCAGCGTAAGTGGTTTGCTATCTGTCATGCTGCTGCATCCCGGTAAATCTTGTCGGCGAGATAAGTGCGTCTTTCTTGTCGCCATGGACAGAAATGACGCTTATCGGGCGGGCATCTTGAGTAGGTTGTAAGCATAATGAGAGGCGGCCATGAACTTGGCGAGTCTTGGGCGGCCAAGTATGCATTGTAGGGCAATGGGAAATCGGCGACGCCAAACGTGACCCTCTCGGTTCTGAAGTTGAGCTCACGCCAATGTTACCGCAACGTGATCTTCCCTTTGGGCTTGCTCCTTCCTGGGTTGATTCCTTGAAAGTACCGGTTTCTTGAGCTTGCTGTCGAGGATTTGAAGTTTCGAGTACCGCAGAGGAGATCAAATTCAGGCCGCCCGCCCACAACCAACATCTTTGTGACCTTGAGGTTGCGGATGGCTGGTGAGACCAACATCGGCAGGCACCCGACTGCAGTGATGCGATCAGGGTGATCCTCAATGTCAAAGATGATGGGCGTGCTGGACCATTTCAGAGGTTTGCGTGACTCTATGGATGGTTCTGCTGCATTGACCTCATGCATCCATTGCTTGAGTTGGCGGTGCGAGGTATGCAGAGACACCCCACCGTCGACGCAAAGGACCTCCGTTGCCTTTTGAAACTCCTGCTCATCAGTTTCATCGTCTTCATCGTCCTCGTCATCTTCATCTTCATCTTCTTCCTTGTCGCGCCACGGGAGGTCTGCTCCTTGCCGCTGCTTGGCTTGCTTGGCGCCCTCCCGACCGGGTCTCTTCTTACATGCCGCACCTGCACCTTCTTGGGCCTTCTCCTTGTCTCGCCGCTTGTACTCAGCTCTCTGTAGCTCAACAAGCTGCTCGACTTTCTTGCAGCTCTGGAGATCGTGGCCTTTGGTGCGGTGGATTTTACAAGATCTTGCTTGTTGAGCTGTCGGGCTTGTCGGCGGCCGCCACAGCTTGGCGGTCGGCGTCAACGGCAACCTCCTTGCCGGAGCCACCGGCCTTGGCTTTGTTGGCAGCACCATCCTTGCCGGACTGCTCGACAACTAGTACTTCTTGGTTTTTCTTCTTCCTGTTGTTCCGCCGCCGGCTATTTCTTGCTGGGGCGACCCCCTCACTGTCAGACTCTGCTCCCACATTCTCTCCTGGGAGTCTTCTTCCTTCTTCAGTGCGTGAACACTTATCGGCCAGGGCATAGAGCTCGCTGACGTCTTTCACTTTGCACATCGCCATCTCCTCCCTCATCCTGCGATTTCGTACATTCGATGGAATGCACCGATCACCGCAGCAGGTGGACGCCTGGATGTTGTAGTGCACTCGACTGAATCTCTGGATGAATTTGCGCAGAGACTCCCCCTCCTTCTGGGCAAGCAGGTGGAGATCACTCTCCACGCCATGAGGCTTGTGGCCCCGTGAAAGCGCCAACAAACTGGTGGCACAAATCTGCCCAAGAAGAAATAGAGCCATCCGGCAAGTGCATGAGCCAAGATCTGACGTTTGGCTTGAGCACCAAAGGAAAGTAGTTGGCGAGGATCTTGTCATCTCATCCCCCCGCAGCTTGCACCGCAATGGTGTAAATGCTGAGGAACTCCCATGGGTGTGTCCTGCCGTCATACTTCTCCGGCACGTCTGGTTTGAAGTTTTTCTTGTCGGGCCACCGGACTTGCCGCAGCTCACGAGTGAACGCAGGGCAACCTACCGTGTACGGCAAGTCGCCTGGTTCCCCTGGCGCATGCATATCGACAGTGGGCCCGGCGCGTTGGTCAGATTGACGACGCGCTTCTCTTCGGCGCTCGATACGGGTTCGAGCGTCTTCTTCTTGCCGTTCTCGAAGAACTTGGCGTTGGTCGCGACGAGCTCACGGGTCCGACGACGCTGTGGAGTCGCTGTCGAGGTGGATCCAGCGAGTCGGCGACCTTGGCCTTCGGGAAGGGGAGTGTACGGTGGGTGCACCCCCGCAAGTCTCGTCGCCATCGGCTCGCGCTTATCGCCCGTCGCGGCTGCGCGGCACTTCGGTTGCAGCGGGGATGCCGCCGTTAAGCGGCCGATGAGACTCTGAATTGTGGCCCTCCATTCGTCGACCTTATCGGCCGTTGGAGGGTAATCTAGAAGTAACTGAGCTCTTGCCAAGGCTTCCGCTGGTGCGGTAGGCGGCAACGGCGTACGGAGCGAAGAATGGGATGTGCTCGGACTCCTAACCAAGTTAGGAGGAGCAGCATCTCGCCTAGCGATCGTACTCCACTCGTCCGGCATCTTTGAGGCGCATCGCGGTCTCGAGGGCCTCGGGATCCTCCAGCTTGGCCTTGATCCAATGAGCGTATGGTGCCGCGAGTATCATGGCGCTGTCGGTCCCGCGCCTCCTGCGAAGGACGCGGTGCAGATTCGGACGCCGACGCCTGCGCTGCCTTGTCCTTGGACCTGGCGGCATCGTGGGCTCTCTCGACGACGCCGGTCCCTCCGCCAGCGTTTCCCCCACCGCCTGATGGCTCTGGTGGTGGTGGGTTCGACGCGGACGGCTCAGCTGCTGCCGAAGACTTCTTCTTCGGCGCCATGTCAACGAAGATGTCGGTGAAGTTGCTCGTGTGACCGCCGGATCTGGTTCACACAGCCTCGACGCCCCCTACCTGGCGCGCCAAAGATGTTGGGGGAGAACTGATCGTGTCCCGCGAGCACCTACGGGACCTGGGTCCCTTGTGGTTCGGAGGGGGGCGGAGATTGCACGAAGAGCAGATCGAGGCGATGCACACGGGCGGATTTTACCCAGCTTCGGAGCTCTCCGGGGAGATAATACTCCTACTGCTGCTTTGTGGATTATCTGGTGTTCTTGCTAGGGAGCAATGGGAGCTACAAGACCTAGCCTGAGTGTTGTTTCGTATGAATGTGATGAACTAAGCCGGAGCTGGACCGAACCCAGCCGAACCCTTTCTACGTTGCCCTTGGGCCTCCTTTTATAGGCACAAGGGGTCACCACACGTGGCAAGTAAACAAGGGTATGATAGTAAAAACATAGGTTGGTACACCGCTTTGTACAGTGTACAGTAATATATACCTAACTCTGACGGCAAGGGACAAGAGTCATCAATGCCGTCTCGATCACCCGAACACGATTATGAGGGACCGTCAAGTGCGCCTCCGTTTGCCACGATGGTAACTTGTCGGCGCCGCTTATCGCTACTCCTCGCTGGCTGCACAGCCCGTCGACAGCGTGCCAGGGAGAGCCCGTGGTGACACGTTGGCGGGTGAGCTGGAAGCGGAGATGAAGAGAGGTCGCCCGCCCGGCAAGCGCCTTGCCGCGGCAGGAACCTTGTCGCGCTTGGGGTTCGGCGCCGCCAAGCCTTCCCGGCAAGCTTCTCTTGCGGGGCCTTGTTCCTTTAACGCCTGGTGGCCTTCCGGCAAGCTCCTCTTGCCGGGTCTTGACTACTTTGTTCTTGAATGGCTCCAAAAGAGCGGCGAGGACCTTGGCGGTCATCGGGCCAGCCCTGCCGTGGTAGTGGCCAGCAATCGTCTGCAGACGAGTTCGGGTACTAGGGTACCCCTACTCTAGTACACCGACAATCCTAGAGCAACAAGTATAACCATAACTCAAGCATAGTTGTATAGCATACCACTTCAATATATGAATTTGATCCCATAATAGTTTCCCTTTTTGTGTCAAGGGATAATCCCTAAAGTATTCACGTTGATCCAACGTTACTCCCATAACATAGTTGAATGGGGTTTTCTCAGGATTATTAAAGTAGTACATAATATCTTTCACATAACCAGCATCCACTAGTGCCGAACCGGCAATAGCACCGGTTCGTAAGGCCCTTTAGTGCCGGTTCCACAACCGGCACTAAAGTGTGGTCACTAAAGGCCCCCCCTTAGTACGGTTCAAGCCGAACCGGTGCTAAAACCAACCACGTGTACGAGCCAGCTCCGAGGGCAGGAGCCCTTTAGTACCGGTTGGTAACACCAACCGGTACTAAATGTTTAATGGGTTTTGTTTTATTTTTATTTTTCAATTAAATTTGTGTTATCAATTTAATTCTTTTTAGCTTGCTTGGTATTTTACAATACTACACATTGTACACGTTATGCATATATATATATATATATATATATATAGAATTTCTAATAGAACCAATCATGCATATATATATATATATATATATATATATATATATATATATATATATATATATATATATATATATATATATATATATATATATATAGTGATGCTATTCATCACCTGTGCAGAATAACTTATTCTTCACCCGAGGTAATCTTACGATCATTTCATAATTAAATTACGCTTGGAATTCAAATAGTTACATTCGTATTCATTTACTACGTAATATTTGACATAAGAAAATAAAAATATAGGTCATAAGACAAGAAAATTTTGCAGTTTATGTGTATTTTACACTATATTTTTACGTTTGTAATTTTACATAACAGAAAATATTTTTATGAGCGATTATATATTTTCTTACGGTCTCTTTTTATGTCGAAAATAAGACAAAACTTACGCACCGTAAAATTACGGTGTATTTATGGTAAAATAGAGGGTGAAGAATAACTATTCCTCACCGGGTGATTTAATAGACAATCCCTATATATATATATATATATATATATATATATATATATATATATATATATATATATATATATATATATATATATATATATATATATATATATATATATCATCAATGTCTCACAAACCATCATATTAATTAATTCACACATACACACATGTATAGCTATATACAATTTCTCCTACATATGCATGTTGCCTTGAGCCAGTGGCATTAGCCTAATTGGTGCCTTGAGCTCGATGGGGGCAGCGGTAATAGTATTCTCCTTCGGATTTATGACCTGGTCGAGCAAAAATCCCGCTATTTCCTCTTGAAGTGCTTCTACGCTCCGTTTCTAGGAGCTTCTCCCACCTCTGTGAACTGTTAAGAAGGAGATCAATATGCATGTGTATTAGTTGTGTGACTAGATATCGATAATGGTGTAAAAATTGTGAATAGTGTTTTGACAAGCGTACCCATTCCTGTCTTTGAGATCTGCTCCTTTGAGACGCCATCATGCGAATGTTCTCGCAAATGCAGAATGCACACAGATCAGTCCCCTCACGCCGCTTGAGGCCTTTACGAGAATGGAATTTGATCGGATAATAATTAATCAAGCATGATAATTAAAGAGATGGCAGCTAGCTAGCTAGCTAGTACTATAATTACTTACCTTGGGTCAAAACCATTTAAGCTTTTGTTTCCATTCGCCTTCCGTGACGCCGATGAACCTTGCCCAAGCCCCGCCCGCCGACAATGAAAATGAATAAAGGGTTATTAAATAGTTCATATCATGAAAATGACGAACTAAATAGGCCGAGATATATAGTTAATAATGATTGAAATTACCTGTTGACTATCCCAAACAAGATGTTATAGTCAGTTTTTCTTTGAGTAGTGAGTCCAGATTTCAACTGTTCCGGCCAACTTTAATGATACACAAGACCAGTGAAATCTGCATGCACACACGTTTGCATGTCTTAATTAAGCGGGCATATGTAAAGCAAAAACATGTAGCTAGCTAGTAGGCAAAAACAGAGAATTTGTAGTACAAGATAGTGTGACTCACTTTGGAAGTTGTAAGGAAGTAGTATATCTTCATTGTATTTGAGGCGCTTCAAGAACTCTAGCATGTTGTCCTCACGGCCTTTTGATGATGTGCATTTATATTCCATGTGTATTCATTAACGGTGTTTGGGTCAATGAACCCGATGCCAAAGCGTCCACCTTTTCTCATTTCATATATCTTCATCCTGCATATAATACCACGAAAAGAATATAGTGAGGATAATTACAGGTAATGATTGATCAAAAGGATCAAGACAGCTAGCTTGAGACTTAAATTACAGAAAGAAATCACTTACGATAATAGCAACGGCGATAGATTTGTCGAGTGCGTCTTGATTGTATAACTGAAACAGTTCAGAATACTCAACGGACAAAGCTTTCTCATGGAAGTAATGCTCCTCCTTGACATTCACCATGAAGGACACTCGATCGAAATCTTGGTAATGTTCATGTACCATTGATGCAATTCATACATTCTCGTTGGGAGGTTCTTGACCTTGTCTAGATGGACCAAAGGTTGGCCCCGGACATATTTCCGCTTTATTTCATCCTCTCTAAGCACAGGCATGGGCTCGATCTCGAGGAGTTGTCCAACAGTGATTTTGAGAACTTCAGCCTGCATTATATGGTCCTCCGTTATTACCACATTGCCCACCTCAGGAACGTAAACTGTTTGCCCACAATAATATTGGGCGCGCGTACTGTCACGTGTTGTTGGCACAACAAGCGAGGGGATCGATTGCGCCGCCTGTTCTCCCAGCTGGGAATGGTTTTCCCGCATTTTTTGACAGCTGCTTCTTGTTTGCTCGATCCCGAGCTCGCCTCCTTACGTAGACGTGCTCGATTTAACTTCCTGATGTGGCGCTCATAGTCTGTGTCAACAGGCTTGGGAGCTGGTGGTTGAGCCATACGAATGAAGTGGTCAATCGTTTCCTTAGGCACTTTCTCCCTTGGCGGCGGTGGCGGTTTCGGTGCAAAATGGGCTTCCACCTCGGACTTGATATGGCTGCGATTTCCTCCTCGGACCTGTCATAAGACCTCTGCGGAGAGGCGTGAGGCTTGGACCATATTTATATCGCTTGCCTCCGCCTGTACTTCTGTACTACCTCGACTGCGTCCGCTTCGCACCATAGCTGCTGGGTGTCTCTTCTGCATTGCTTGAGGCGGCGGAGACGCCGGCCGACGGGCTGAGTTGGACGAGGAGGAGGGTCGCTCAAGATGTGCGGACTTGGAGGAGGAGGGCCGAGGTTGTGCCGACTTGGAGGAGGAGGGCGTCTGCGCTGTGGCGGACTTGGAGGAGGAGGAGGGCTGACACTTTGCCGGACTTGGAGGAGGAGGCCTGACACTTTGCGGACTTGGTGGACTTGCAGGAGCGGGAGACTGCTGACTCGGTGGCGGACTTGACGAGGAGTCGATGACGCGTGTCGGTGGCCTTGAAAGATGATGCAATCTTTTTCCATAGGATGATACGATGGTTGGCGTCTCCGAAAGCGCCGTCCTCACCTCCAGGAATGTCAAGCTCTAGCCCGAATATGGCTGCACCACCTCGTCAACCATGACACGAGCATAGCCCTCTGGAATCGGGATGCAATGGTAGGTTGCTTTGGGGTAATCGGAAAAGCTTCTCCGTCCGCCACCTTCATGGATATGTTCTTCATTTTGACGTAGCTCGCAGCTAGTGTTCTCCGTGATGTCATCCACGGGTATCTACCCAGCATTGCGCCGTCTGGGCGGAACCCACGCTGCTTCTCTGCATGGATGGGGCGGTGCTATCCAATGCTGGATCATCCGCTAGCTGCTGCATTCTTTGAGACCCCCTTTGCTGGCTAAGTGAGTCGATCTGCTCCTCGCTGCCGCTGGAATTTGACCGCCAATTCCGCTTGACTTGCTTCTAGGCCTTGAAGGCGTTCATAGTCCCGCTTCCTCTGCTCCTCCTCCATCTTCCTCTTCTTCTCCTCCGCAATCTTCTTTCTCGCACGGGTTCTGTAGTCGTTGTTCGATCTGAAAACCCTCATACCACGGAATAGCGCCCTTGCCTCGTGTTCTTCCCGGTGTTCAGGATTTCCCAGAGGCACGCATAAGCTCGTCGTTCTCTCTTGGGCTGGAACACCCCATCGTGCCTCTTCTATTGCAACAAGTATCGCATCGCCGCTCCTTCAGACTTGCCCTCGTCGAAACATTGCCTCGCCTTGGATCCAACTCCCCCATGCGCATAGAACCAAGTCCCGACCACAGGGGCCAGCTCTTAGTAACCGGAGTGGCACCTGCATCCTCCATCTCTTTCTCGACTTATCCCACTTAGGCATTGCCACCGCGCAGCCACCGCCCCAGCTTATGGAACTTATCCTTTTTTCGCATTCTTCTTGTTTATTCTCGACCGTTCCTTAGCTAATTCTGAATCCTTGAATTTCACGAAATCGTCCCAATGAGCACGTTGGTTCTCTAGTGTTCCCTCGAATCTGGAGTCTTCCTTCCTCCCTTGACGTACTTGTCCCATTCACGATTCTTGTGGTTCTTGAATGCAACCGCCATCTTCCTAAGAGCAGCGCCCTTGACTTTCTGCACATCTCGCTACGTGAAATGATCCGGTAGGGTGAAATGTTCCATGAGAGTATCCCAAAGCAGATCTTTTTGATTCTTGTCGACAAAAGTAACATCCGGGCGTGGAGCAGCGTCCTCTTTGCCTTTTGTCCTTTGTCTTTGCTGGCTCTCTCCATTCTTGAAGGGAGATCGAGTTGGTCCTTCACAAGAACTCCGCACCCGAAATGAACTTGTCCGCAATCTTCTTAGGCGCTAATGGTTCGCCATTAGGTCCGATCGCTCGATATTGTACTTTACGCCCTCCTTCAACTTTTTGTTCGGGCCTCGTTTAGTCCTTTTGCTCAAGATTTGCTCGATCCGATGGCTGAAAGAACAAAGATCGATTCGTTAATATATCTTCAAGTCATTTAAAACATGTGATGATCACCGAAACCTGCTTATATAAATATATATACCTCGCGGTCTTTGTTGTTTCAGGATCAACATGTTCTTCGTCATCGCCATAATCGTAGTTCATGACTTCATCAATTCGGTCGTCGCGATCGAATATCATATCACCCTCTCCGTGTTGTTTAGAAATTCGAGCCGTCATAATCTTCTTCATTCGATTATCATCGGCCCGCGATATCATATCGAACATGGTCTGTTCTCCTCTCTCGCGGTATTGTCTCGCCATAGCTTTTATTTAACTAATTCAAAAGAAATATAAAACAATTTAGTATTCAAATTACATCGTCTCGAATAATAGATATAATCTCGAATACTTTGTCTAGAATAATAGATACAATCTCAATACATCGCCTCGAATAATATATAATATTGAATAGTACATCACGGCTAGCTAATTAAAGATCGAATACTACGTAAGAATCTAGGACACTCGCGGTTCTGCGTCATGCGGTGGACACCCAAAGAGAAGGAACCTCACAGATCATAGCTGATGTGAGATCCTCAAGATACCGCCAGTATTGGAGAACCTGCCGCCTCTAACGCAACCATGTAGCGATGGACGTGCTCGTCCTCCTCCTGACACGGCGACGCATCTCCTCCGGCGGGCAGGGTCCCTCCGCACCGAGACTGGCCCACGCGAACGCCACCAAACGAGATCAGGGTCGACGACGGGACCCGGGCCGGTTCCTCATCAAGCGGCGCGCCCTCCAGCAGAGTACCTCCCAAAGCCAGCCCAGCGAGCCCAGCCCGGACATGGGCGGCTGGGCGTCGTCATGACGGGTCGACGACGAGGATGCGGGCGGGCATCGTCGATAACAAATACTAGCTATATGCCCGCAAAAATAATATTTTTTTAATGATTGGATTTTGATAACTAAAATTTATAACATTTCTACTATTTCAAAAATCTATATACTATTTCATACTAATTAAGCATCTAACACTAAAAACATAAAAAACAATTTCTATACATCCATTAAAAACAGAAAAACAACATTATATAAAAAATCCATACTAATTAAACACTAATTATATCCATCTAACATGCATTCATACATATATACTAGTGAAAAAACAATAATCTAAAAAATCTAAACTAATTAAACATACAAAATCTAAACTAATTAAATATATACGTGTATGTGTGTGTGTGTTCATCATGCTTGTGTGTGTGTGTATGGGCTCGGGGAGGGGCGGCGCCCATGGTGGCCGTCGGGGGCGAGGGAGAGGGGTTAGAGGGGGAGAGCTCACAGCGGGCGACGGCGACGGCGAGGCGACGGCCGGGGCAGCGACGGGTCGGGCGTGACGCTGGGGCGGCGACGAGGGACGGCGCGACGGGAAGGGCCCAAGCGGCGACGGAGACGAGGCGGCGAGGGACGAGGACGGCGACGGGACGAGGCGGCAGGGGACGAGGCGGCGGCGAAGGGGCGGCGACGGCGATGGGGTCGGTGACGGCGTCGATCGATCGGGCGGGCGGTTCAATGGGGAAACAGAGGAAGAAACAGAGGAGAATGAAATTTTCAAGTGTTGTATATATAGAAGGCACCTTTAGTACGGTTGGAGCCACCAACCGTACTAAAGGTCTGTTTTGGCCAGCCAAGCAGCGGAAGCGACCCCTTTAGTACCGGTGGTGGCACAAACCGGTACTAAAGGCCCCCTTTAGTACCGGTTTGTGCCACCACCCGTACTAAAGGGTGTCTGCTGGCGCAGGTGCTTGCGGCAAGTTTAGTCCCACCTCGCTAGCCGAGAGGCGACCGCACTGGTTTATAAACCTCGTGCGGTCGCTCTCTCGAGCTCCTCTCAAAGCAGGCCCTCTTGGGCCTACGTGTTCTTCTTGCCTGTTGGCCCACTTGGCCTTTGCGGGCCTGCATCCCGCCCAACACAAGTTGGGTTTCTAGTCGATGCAGGCCGCTTCGCCTAGTAGGCGAGCTTTTTTTGCTTTATTTATTTTTGTGTTGTTTTTTTGTGTATTTAGAGTTTCTTTGTGAATATTTTTGCTTTAGGTACAAAAATTACAAACATTCTGTTAGTGCCCGTAGTTTTCAAATTTGAATAGTTTAAATTTTGAATTATTTGAAATTAGTGTGAATCACTAGTTTGTGAATAATTTAACTTTAAAAATCAGTAAAGGCATGAAAGAATTTGTTTGCACATAAAATTTCTTCGCTTTCAAATGCCAAAACACATAACTACCCTAACTATTACAGAGATTCCCCTCGGGTGTGAAACATGAAGAAAGTGATGATAGTGAAGCCGATCACATCCCAGATCTTTGGGTGTGAAACTTTTTCTTCGTGTGTGTCCCTTTGCACCGTAACCATGGAAAATCTTCATCATTTAACGGGATGCTCGGGTCAATATTCACTGTGAATGGAGAAATTTCATCAAACTTTTCATAATCTTCTGACTTGTCTGTCTTGTCATCCACTCCCACGATGTTTCTCTTCCCAGAAAGAACTATGTGCCGCTTTGGCTCATCGTACGATGCATTCGCTTCCTTATCTTTTCTTTTTCTTGGCTTGGTAGACATGTCCTTCACATAGAAAACCTGTGCCACATCATTGGCTAGGACGAATGGTTCGTCTGCATACGCAAGATTGTTGAGATCCATGTTGTCATTCCGTCATCGCGGGTCTTCCGTTACCCGCCTCGTGTCATATTGACCCATTTGCACCAAACAAAGGGACCTTTAAACCACGCCGATAGTCAAGTTCCCATATGTCCTGTATATAACCATAATATGTTTCCTTTCCGCCTTGGTTTACGCATCAAAGCGGACACCACTGTTTTGGTTGGTGCTCTTCTTATCTTGGGCGATCGTAAAATGTATTACCATTTATCTCGCACTTTGAAAGTCATTATATTCAAGATGGTAACTGGGACAGCAAGTACAGGTCATCTTCAATAGAGGTGTCATGCATGGTACGTGTCTGCGCAACCAGCTGGTGAAACTCCTGGTTTGTTCACGTGTAATCCAGTCATCGAGACCGCTCCGGTGTTTGGAGCGTAGCAAATTCTTGTGTTCATCCATATACGGAGCCACCAAGGCGGAATTCTGTAGAAGCTGTGTAGTGTGCTTCAAAGAGAGAATGTCCGTCCATACATATTATTTGTTCCCCTCCTAGCGTGCCTTTTTCCATCCAAGATGCCCTTATGCCGCGATTCAGAACACCAATCGCTTAAGGTCAGAATAAAGTCAATACAAAACTCAATGACCTCCTCATTTTGATGGCCCTTGGAGATGCTTCCTTCGGCCTAGCACGGTTATGAACATATTTCTTTAAGACTCCCATGAACCTCTCAAAGGGAACATATTGTGTAGAAATACAGACCCAAAACGTTAATCTCTTCAAGATAGGTGAACTAGGACGTGCGCCATGATGTTGAAGAAGGATGGTGGGAACACCAACTTGAAATCGACAAGACATTGCACCAAATCATTCTCAGAACCTTGGTATGATTTCGGAGCGATTACCTTCGAGAGATTGCATTGAGAAATGCACATAGCTTCACAATGGCTAATCGAACGTTTTCGGTAGAAGCCCCTCAATGCAACCGGAAGCAGCTTGCGTCATAATCACGTGGCAGTCATGAGACTTTAGGTTCTAGAACTTTTTCTGCCATGTTTATTATTCCCTTTATATTCGACGAAGCCGACGGTACCTTAATATCGAGCGGGCATTCAAAGAAGATTTCCTTCTCTTCTTTGGTAAGAGCGTAGCTTGCATGACCCTCGATATATGCCGCCTTCTCCGTGCATACGTTGCTGGTCCTCCGTGCCTCGGTGTATCTTTTGTCTTCCCATACACGCCAAGAAGCCAAGCAGGGTCACGCAAAGATTCTTCGCCACGCATCACGTCCGATTGCGGAGCGGACCTCTAGGTCTTTCCAATATGGCAGGTCCCAAAATATAGATTTCTTCTTCCACATGGGTGCGCGTCCGTCAGCGTCCTTTGGAACAGGTTGTCCGCCAGACCCTTTCCAAATATCACCTTCAAATCCTTGACCATATCATGTACATCAGCACCAATGCGGTGGCGAGGCTTCGTCCGTGATCCGCCTCACCTTTGAAATGCTTGCCTTTCTTTCTTACGGATGCCTGCTCGGAAGAAATCGACGATGTCCTGTACACATTCTTCATACAACTATTCAAATATATACCGTCGGTATCATCCAAACAGTGCGTGCATCCGCGGTATCCCTTGTTTGTCTGTCCCGAAGGTTACCGAGAGCAGGCCAATCATTGATGGTCACGAACAGCAACGCCTTTAGGTCAAATTCTTCCCCATGTGCTCATCCCACGTACACCTGTTCCATTCCACAGTTGTAAGAGTTCTTCAACTAATGGCCTTAGGTACACATCAATGTCGTTGCCGGGTTGCTTAGGGCCTTGGATGAGCACTAGCATCATAATGAACTTCCGCTTCATGCACAACCAAGGAGGAAGGTTATACAAACATAGAGTCACAGGCCAGGTGCTATGGTTGCTGCTTTGCTCCCCAAAAGGATTAATGCCATCTGCGCTTAGACCAAACCATACGCCCCTTGCGCCATCTCGCAAACTCCTTCCCGTATTTCTTTCAATTTTTCTCCACTGCGACCCGTCACCGGTACTCTCAACTTTCCGCCTTTCTTACGGTCTTCTTCGTGCCATCGCATCGCTTTGGCATGCTCTTTGTTTTGGAACAACGTTTCAACCGTGGTATTATAGGAGAATACCACATCACCTTGGCAGGAATCTTCTTCCAGGCGCTCGCCGACATCACCATGCTCATCGCGGCTGATCTTATAGCGCAATGCACCACATACCGGCAAGCGCTCAAATCCTCGTACTCACCGCGGTAGAGGATGCAATCATTAGGGCATGCATGTATCTTCGCACCTCTAACCCTAGAGGGCGACAACCTTCTTTGCTTCAGACGCTCGGGCAATTCGTTGTCCTTTGGAAGCATATCCTTTATCATTACCAAAGAACTTTCCAAATCCCTTGTCGATACACCATTCTCGCCTTCCATTGCAGCAATTCCATGTGGTGCCCAGCTTTTTCTTGTCACCTCACGCAATTGGGTACAACAATTTTTGTGATCCTCTAACATGCGCTGCAACTTCTTCTTCTCCAAATCACTTGCGCAGTTTCTCTTTGCATCGGCAATGGCCCGACCTAGATCATCAACGGGCTCATCGATGCCTCTTCTTCACTTCTTCCCGCATTGCCGCCCAGCTTCTTCCCGCATTACCGGCTCAGCTTCTTCCCCATTGTTGTATCATCGTATTCAGGGAACCCATGGCGGGATAGCTGTCGTCGTCCTCTTCTTCTTCATTGTCTTCCATCATAACCCCTCTTTCTCCGTGCTTGGTCCAAACATTATAGTGGGGCATGAAACCGACTCAAACAGGTGGACGGAATGGTTCTTGACGAGAGTAATTGCGACCATTCTTACAGCCAGCACATGGACAAGGCATAAAACCATCCGCCCGCTTGTTTGCCTCAGCCGCAGCGTAAAAGTATGCACGCCCTCAACGAACTGGGGAGAGCATCGGTCATCGTACATCCATTGCGGCTCATCTTCATTACACAACACGAATAGACCAAATTAATACAAGTTCATACATAAAGTTCATACAACACTTAAATGCAACAAACAAATAACTCTCTAGCTAAAGCATTTAAATGCAACAACAAATGCGATCAAGATCGCAACTAAGGTAACAATTGATCCAACAGCATAATGATACCAAGCCTCACTATCGATGGCATATTTTCTAATCTTTCTAATCTTCAAGCGCATTTTCTCCATCTTGATCTTGTGATCATCGACATCGGCAACATGCAACTCCAATTCCATCTTCTCCCCTCAATTCTTTTCAATTTTTCTTTCAAGTACTCGCTTTCTCTTTCAACTAAATTTAACCTCTCGACAATAGGGTCGGTTGGAATTTCCGTTCACATACCTCCTAGATAAAAATATCTATGTCAACTTGATGGGCATAATTTGTCATAAACACGAAATGCAACAAATAGTTTTAAAAGAGAATATACCACATCCGAATCATAACAAGGACGAGGGCCGACGGGACGGATATCAAAACCATGGCACTATGTATAACAAACAACGACGGGTAAGATAATTATTATACGAGTAACTATATATCCAAATCACACAAACATCAATTTTTTATAAAATTTCATGAACAAGAGGCTCACCACAAGGTGGTGCCATGACAGAGACGATGCGGGCGATCGACGGTGGTTACGATATAGATTTAGAAGGCACTAAGTAAACCACACCTACATATGCAAACTAAGTGTTATTTTGACCTCAAATTGCATATAAATCAAATACTAGCACATATATATATTTCCTCCCAAATTACTAAAAACTCACAAATTAATAACTATATGAACCAATGCAAGAGCTAATCTAGCAATGAGAGATGAAAGGACAAAGTTGCTAACCTTTGTGATCACTTGAATGGATGGGGCCTTCAAATCTTGACAAATTTTGGGCAAAATGTGTGATGAGCTCGAGGAGAAGAGGAAGAACAGAGGGAGAGGAGAGGGAAAGGGGGAAGAACAGAGCGAGCTGGACGAAGGGTTTATATGCAGGAGGACCTTTAGCACCGGTTCGTGGCACGAACCGGTACTAAAGGTGCTGGAGGGGGCCCAGACTGACAACATCCTGCCACCACCCTCATTAGTACCGGTTCATGGCACGAACCGGTGCTAAAGGTTAGCCACGAACCGGTGCTAAAGGCTAGCCGTTGGAACCGGCACTAATGTATACATTTGTGCCGGCTCTTATACAAACCGGCACTAATGTGCTTCACGTTTGACCCTTTTTCTACTAGTGATCGAGGGTTTTAGGAGGTTCCCCATCTCCATGAGCAGCAAGTACACCTAATTTTCTTGGTATTTCGTGTTCCATATCCTTAACTAATGATAAAGAACAACTAAGAACAACAAATAAAAATTACTTAGTGATAAAGCAAACAAGCACACACGAGAATATTCACCCCACGCTATGACTCCCCGGCAACGGCGCTAGAAAAAGGTCTTGATAACCCACAAGTATAGGGGATCAGTTATAGCCTCTTTCGCTAAGTAAGAGTGTCGAACCCAACGAACACTACTAGGAAAAGGCCTGCTAGTGGTGCACCTGTTTTAGCTACTAATGGCGCACTACAGGTGCGCCACTAGCATCACACCCTTAGTAATTAATACTAATGGCGCACCCACAGTGCGCCATTAATGCTCTGAGATACTAATGGTGCACCAGGGAGTGCGCCATTAGTATATCACACGGTGCGCCATTAGTATGCCTCCCAGGGGCCATATTTACCCATGTGCTTTGGCTTACTAATGGCGCACTTGTAGATGATGCGCCACTAGTGTGCTTATAGCAGTGCGCCACTATAGTGCAGAGTGGTGCGCCACTAGTATGAATATTAGGGATTTTTTTTATGATATTTGCACAGGTTACAAAACATATTACTGCACGGAATATAGACAACACAACATATAAACAACAGATTTATCGAATACAATAGAAGATTAGTCTCCGAATACAATTCATCATATTAGTCTCCGAAATTAGAATACCGAACAAAGTTAGAACACTACAAGTCTCGAGACCGCGAGTAGCGAGTTTGTCTTCACATTACAAGTCGATATCGATCATCTAAACTACCATCACAAACAAGAGAGCTGCGGTCATCACGATGAGCATCATCGCGATGAAACTGGTCTTCATCCGGTTCCTTCAACGCTCCCTCCTCTCTCCTGCTAGATAGCGCGCGTATCTAACTTTCGCCTCCACCCTAGTGGTGTACCCTTTGTAACTGTTACCGCTGAAATGGTGAACCTGTCTCCGACACTTCTCCCAGTCGTAGACTCCGGGAACCTTACCCTTGTACTCGACATACGACGGCATCTCTATGCACTAGCCAAACAAAACGTTAGTAGCAATTCACAGACAATACATAAGTAATATATTAGTATGCAACAAAAGGATTGGAAGAGAAAAGCAACACATTAATAGCACGATTCATGGTCCTACTAATAAATAGCATCGATTACATATAAGTTGAACGACTGTCCAAACCAAAGATACATACAAGTTCATTAAATTTTAGTATTACAACATGAGGCAATCGACATTTCAGAACTACATAGCATCACTACTTTTGACTCGACTCAGGGACCGGAGCGTGGATGAAGCCGCCGTCTTTCGTGATGGTCATGAAATCGCAGGCGTTGTCAGCCTGCATTTGTAGCGTTGTTTCTATCTCACTATTGGACGGTTGATATCTGAGGTAGAACTGCCCCGAGGTACGAAGGACATCTTGATGGATGATTTCCGCAACTCGATCGGATGCGAAAGAATTCTTGTCCGATGTCCGCGTCCCGGATTGCCAACAAGCGTGGGCCCAATCTTTGAGATTATTTGGTAGCGTAGGTGATTATGGTCCCGTCACGATCGCCGCATGTGATGGAGGGCGAGTAGGCATCCTTCCGACCGCCAGCGGCTGCTTGACGAGGGAACGTCGATTGGGGTGAACACGTGCTTGCCGCATCTACGAATTGGCCCTCAAAGGTGCCTCCAGATCTGCGTAGCCGGGGAAAACGTCATCAAGAACTTTCTTGATATTTGTGTAGTCTTTCTTCGACTGACGGTCCGAGTCGAAATACATGGCCATGGAATATTTCGGGCTTAAGAGGATGAGTGTGCAATGTGTGTCACTACTCAAAACACGGAATGTTAGAAAAAAAGAACGATCGAAATCTAAGAAATCATATGTTACGGGGCAGTGAGGGGATGACTTACTCGGGAAAGTAAGGCACGAGGAAGTTATCCTTATCTGGGTTTGCCAGAATGACGCCTTCGAGGTATGAACTCGCAACTTGCCGGTCCCCAGCGCTGCCCAAGATCGTGGCACGCATGTATAAGGGGTCGACTATCACGATGTCCGGGGTATTGTCTCTAATGATCAGCATCTCCATACTCAGCGTAAATAGCTGAACGAAGGTTTAGTGCAGCGGATGAAGGTTAAACATAGCGAAGATGTCATCAAACTGCAGGACGATCATACCCCCAATGGCGCTATCGACAAAGCCCTTGCCCTTTGGCACCTTGGCCATGAAAACCGGGTATGCCACATCATTCTCGGAGAGACGCCGCTTCTCCAAAGAAAGAACACTATCATGCAGACTCTGCATAGCACCGGTTGCAGCATTGAGCAGATTAGTCGGTAGCATCGGCCTACCCGCCACATGCACCCTCCTCGAGATATCCTTAGGTGAAGGTGGCCCGTCCTGAGCACGGATCGTACTCGGTGCCGGCTGGCTCGCACCCTTGTTACTCTTTATTTTTCGTCCCTTCTTCTTCTCGCTGTAATGGGATCGAGTTCTGCTTGCTGCACCGCCTTCTTGAGAGTGTTAGGGCTGATAATATTTCGCACTCTGCTATCTCGAGGATCGGTGAAGGCGGCAGCTGGAGGCGCCTCTCGAGAACTGAACGCCGCATTTACGCCTGTTGAAATTGCTCCGCGGTACCAGCTTGATCGCCTTTTGCGGGTTGGTTTCTTGAGAAGGAGGCCCAAGAATTCGCCACCGCATCCATGTTCGTTGAAGTACTTATCGACTTTGGTAAATGTACGGTCGTCGCCGTCGTCGTCCGGATCCTGTGCCATATGCATGTCCGACATGTCCGGTAGCGTTGCGGGGGTCTTGCCATGGCTTGGCGCCGGCACGACGGGCGGTGTTGTCTGTGGGGTGGTGTCCCCGCCTCAAACGAATCCGCTCTTCGCCAAAGCGTGGGCCAGCTTATGCAGGCGCTGAGGGTCATCACATCATCTTCATCGGCACCATGGGGTCGATACGGAGGTAATATGTCGTCGAAGCCCGGTAGCACCCGAACCAGCTGAACCTATAAACGATGGGTGGCATCTGATTACCGTGGTACACGCAGCTGCCTGGTTGAATGATTCTGCCCTTGGCGACATCGACCAACTCGTCGTTCACGAAGTGCGAGAGAGTGCACGGAACATCGGTGGCACCCTGCGAAAACATGTAGGGCGTCAGGGATGCCCAGTCAAAGCCAATGAGATGAAGTCATCGGCCGAGAGGCTTAATTAGTTACCGTGATGGTGTCGAGCTCGGCTAATGTCGAGGCATCACCAATGGCGGGCGTGCAACTGATGGAGGGGCCGCTTGCTGCCGAGGTGCCGGCCGGCGTACACATGGGTGCATTAAGCTCCAATGCCCGTGTCGGCACCGGAGACACCAATACCGCCTCTGCCGGAGACACCAATGGCACCGCCTGCGCGTTGTGCGAGTTGTTGCTAGCCATGAAGCTGGGAACCGGGGGCGGCCCCTGTTGGCCGCCCGCAATCCACATCTGCAGCCCCTGAATCAAGGTAGGCACAATGGCGGTGAGCGTCGTTCCCAGTTGTTGTTGCACTTGCTCTTGGACCATCTCCGGAATCTGCACCACTTGTGCCTTGAGTTCTTGAACCTCGCACGATTGGCTTTCCGAACTGGTCTTTCTCTCCTTTCGCCCACCAGCGTTATAGTATGACGACCATTTTGTGGACAAGCCTTTGCCGGCCACACAACCAGCTGACGACGGCTTAGTGAACTTATCCTTGTTTTTCATTACGTTCAACGCCGTATTTAAAGTGCTGTCCCAAGGGGAGCTCTGAGCCGACCCAGCCTATGCTTTCGGTCTCTGCGGAAGGAATGTGAACCATTTAGAAATTTGGCTTCATTAATTAGAATGCAACCATATGGAGCTAATTATGCAGGTGTATTCTTACTGTAACACGCTCAAGCGCCTTGGTCTTCGTGATCCGTGGTAAGCTCCTTTGTTACCGGGTCCTCCTTGTACCGGCCCCGACCTAGTTCCTGGTTTGCTTGTCACGGTATTTCTCGAAGCGGGGCGGTAGGCCTTGCTCGGCACGCTCCGCGCCCTCCTTGTCCCATATAGGTTCCGCCACTCTGTAACCGCCGGGACCGAGTTGGTGGACCCCTAAGTTCAAGTCCCGCATATCTTGCCCCACTGACTTGATTCCACGGTTGCGCTGCCCTCACACTTGATCTTGAACTCCTTGAAGTCATCTTCGCTGATCGGAGGATTCTTCGCCTTGATCTTCTCATAACTATCACCTTTGTCAATCATTCTCTTTACCGCGCTTCTCCAAGTAGACAGGGCCATGCTCATATTCGTGAGGGCGGCACTGTTCACTTTATTCCCTGAGAGGCGTGTGTTTGCGACGTCACCGGGGAACTTGTATCGTTCATGCAGTTTCGTGAAGAGGAGGCTGCGCAAATTCCCTCGGTCAGGATGCCTTTGGTTCTTGGTGTTGATCGAGATGGTGCTCCGGAGAATGCACCTGAGTTGAACCGCGTACCCCTTGACTAATTCTTTGGGCGCCGTTGCATACCCCTCAGAGGACACTTCCGTAAATTCCTCCTTGACGGTGCCGAGCACTTTCGGGCGCCGGTCCTTCCGTTGCCTGTTCGGTTGGCTGCCATCTGTGCGTGCACTGCCATCATCAGTGGTAGCATCCACGGCGACACCATTAGTGGTGTCATCCCCGACGCCACTAGGGGTTGTGTAGTCAGGATCGGTGTATTCCGCGGCGTACTCATAGCGGTGAGGTTGTTCCTCCATCTCCTGGGACAGCTTCCAGAATTGCTTGCCCAAACCGCCGGCCTCATTGTTGTGGGCCATGTTTCGCTCTAAGTAGGAAAAAAGTTTGGTCAAAAAGTTGGTTATTGTCAAGGAACAAGATCATGGTCTCATCGTTTAGGGTTTGTCGACGCTAAGGCACCCTAAATGCTAAGTTAAGTTTTCATCATTTAGGGTTTATCGATGCCGAGGTACCCTAGGTTGACCGATATATATGGGTATCTTCTAATAGTATAACCTATCAAGAAAAGGGAAGGAGAATTCTAATACACCAAGAAACAGTAAAAATATCACACTTCTATATGTATAACACAAGAGGCAGTTGATCCTACTTAATTAAGTACTAAGATACCCCGGCCCATGCATTAGTCGCAAGTACCCCATATGTCCTATTTTTAGCAAAGTCATTCTAAAATTCACGGAAACTTTCAGCATGACCTTTGCTGAAAATAGGACATATGGAGTACCCGAATTTGCCGGAATGGAAGTTAATCGACAGTCCGGCAAACTCAAGGGCCTCTCGGGGTACCTGCACAATCATTATCCCCGCGTAATGAAGTTGCCAATGGGTCATTTCAGAAGATCACAAGTACAACATCATCACCAGTACAGCAGCAGTGAATACAGGCATGAGAGCAGTAGCAGCAGGTTTATTCTTCTTCTTCATAAACACTAATTGTCTAATTGAGCAATACAGCGACAGTGTGAACAAATAAAAACACAAACTACACCTACATATTTAGGTACCTCTATGGTAGTAACATGCCATGCTCTGCCTAGAGCTACTGCAGCACGATCTATTCTGCTTACTACTAAAGTTATAGCAGTATCATGCTTTCATAACCAATTAATTATCATTAAGTTCAAATATTGTCCACAAAACCACAATAGAAGTAGCACAAAATAATTCAAGTACCATTGTTTAACTAAAACTTGGTGTGAATAAGATCCTCTGTCAGTACTTCATACCAATAATCGAAATCCCAAAACGTGACACCAACTAGTTACCATAAGGTCAAATACTGTCCACAAAACCATAACAGAAGTAGCACAAAATTATTCAAGTATCATTGTTTAACTAAAACTTAGTGTAAATAAGGTAATAAAAGCAAATTGCTGCAATTTGGCCATTTTTTAATAGTTAAGAGATACCAGCAATGACCAAGTACCGGTGGAAATGTGAAATAGCACAAAATCCTATGATTGAATCCAACTCAAGACTTTTGTCATGGGATTCCACAAGCCCACATTGTTAACAATTGTACTTCAAACATGCTGTTACAGGCCAACAACAACTCCAGAACGGAGTTAGCAGAGAAGAAAAAGCACTCTATACGTCCATCTAAAAACTCTTAAACGACACAGTGCAGAATCGTAAGCAAGATAGAAGGTGAAGCAACTACATCATACATTAGCAGCAATTCATAGCAAAACTAGATGAATGTTTGGCCTCTTGATAAAAAAACCATACATCAGCAGCATCACATACATCATACATGATAGAGAAGCAGTTCATCAGCAGCATGTTGACGACTTCTAATTTAACAAAGTATCCTATTATTTTACCCTAATGAGACTAACCAACTCTTGAGGAGTTTGGCATATCTTCATAAAAAAGATTGAACAATTTTGTTTTCCCATTTCTTTTGCTTCGAAGAGTTATATATTCTTGATTCAGATATTATTCTCGCATGCTCTAGCAAATTATATGCATCTCCACTACTTCCACATCAGCCTCGCTACTGTTATCTTGAGATTGATCCCATTTCCCCATTCCAGTTTATCTTTTGTTATTCTTCGCAACTGTTAAGTTACTCATAGTTCTTTGCTTTTAGATCTTTTTATGGTTGCAGATTGTAGGTTGATTTATAGCTAGGAAGATTCAGGAATCAAGTATCTAATTCAGTTATACAGGTGCTTAGAAAATTATCCTAGCCAACATGGGTTTTCATGAAATATTGAGACGCCGCACTTCTGATCGACTCCTGAGGTACATTCTCAACTAGCATAGTTTGTTTACCTTCTATACCTATGTGGTTCATTACTTGATTTCCTTTCAGCCTCAAAGTTTATGTTTGTCCAGGTCCTGACTTGGGAAGAAAAGAACCAACTTTCATCAAAGAAATAAAAATAAGATCATGAGCAGAACAGTTTTTAGGGTACTGTCATTTCTGGGACCATTTAACATCGGCTATGCATTTCTTGGCTGCAACAATAACTGAGTATGAAACAGGTAGAATAGAATGTATTTTTCTCACTTGGGAAAGTAATCAGTTACAACAACTTGAATATTTTGTGTCTCTGAATATTTGCATAAATTCCTACCATCATCCATGAGTAGCACCACATAGCAGTTCACAGAGTAGAATATGAGGCAGTTAGCTACCTATCCTGTAGTAGGAGGGAGAAGCTCGCCGGCGGCGAGGTTGCATGGGCGACGGACATCGGAGGCGAAGCCGCTCGGCGAAACAGAAGGCGCTGACCGAGGCGCTATGCCTCGAGCGTCGGGCGGCAAGACGGATCCTCCACACAAGCGACGGGTTAGGGACGGTGGCGAAGGAGCAGGGACCGACTGGTGTCGGAAGGAGCAGAAGGAGCAGGGACTGACCGAGCAAAGGTGGCGGCGCAGATGGGGTCCGGTCGGAGGAAGAAGACGTGCTCCAGCCGGGCCTCCTCCTCCTGGTGGACGCTGGCCTCCTCCTCCTAGTGCTCGGCGCGACTCCGGGCGGCGAGCACGTAAGGGGGTCGGAAGTGGGAGGCGGCAGGGCGGGCGGCGGCGCAGATATGGGTCGGGCAAGGCGGGTCAGATGTGATCGATTGGGGAAGATAGAAAGGGGACTGGGGATTTTAGTGGGGGGAAGGGTTAGCAATGGCGCACCCCCTAGCGGTGCGCCATTAGTAATCTTTTTTTGGATAGCAATGGCGCACCCCCTAGAGGTGCGCCATTAGTAATCTTTTTTTTATAGCAATGGCGCACCCCCTAGCGGTGCGCCATTAGTAGTTTTTTTTGGATTTTTTGTTGCCTAGCGGAGGGCCGGCAGCGGCGTCTTGTGAAGGAAATATGCCCTAGAGGCAATAATAAAAGTTATTATTTATTTCCTTATATCATGATAAATGTTTATTATTCATGCTAGAATTGTATTAACTGAAACATAATACATGTGTGAATATATAGACAAACAAGATGTCACTAGTATGCCTCTACTTGACTAGCTTGTTAATCAAAGATGGTTATGTTTCCTAACCATGAACAAGGAGTTGTTATTTGATTAACAAGGTCACATCATTAGTTGAATGATCTGATTGACATGACCCATTCCGTTAGCTTAACACTTGATCGCTTAGTATGTTAATGCTTTCATGACCCATACATGTTCCTATAACTATGAGATTATGCAACTCCTGCCACTCGGAGGAACACTTTGGGTACTACCAAACGTCACAACGAATCGGGTGATTATAAAGGAGTACTACAGGTGTCTCCAAAGGTACTTGTTGGGTTGGCGATTTCGAGATTAGGTTTTGTCATCCGATTGTCTGGAGAGGTATCTCCGTGCCTTCTCGGTAATGCACATCACTTAAGCCTTGCAAGCATTACAACTAATGAGTTAGTTGTGAAGATGATGTATTACGAACGAGTAAAGAGATTTCTTACGAATCTAGATTGAACTAGGTATTGGATACCGACGATCGAATCTCGGTAAGTAACATACCGATGACAAAGGGAACAACGATGTCGTTATGCGGTTTGACCGATAAAGATCTTCAGAGAATATGTAGGAACCAATATGGGCATCCAGGTTCCGCTATTGGTTATTGACCGAGAATGGTTCTAGGTCATGTCTACATAGTTCTCGAACCCGTAGGGTCCGCACGCTAACGCTTCGATGACAGCTCATAATGAGTTTATAAGTATTGATGCAATCAAGGTTGTTCGAGTCCCGATGTGATCACGACATGACGAGGAGTCTCGAAATGGTCGAGACATAAAGATTGATATATTGAAGCCTACATTTGACATCGGAAGTGTTCCGGTGAAATCGGATTTACCGAGTACCGGAGGTTACCGAACCCCGGGAGGTCCATGGGCCTTAATGGGCCATGGGAGAAGAGGAAGGGCAGGCCAGGTGGGCTGCGCTTCTCCCCCTCTAGTCCCAATAGGACAAGGAAGGGGGCGCCCTTCCTCTTCCCTCCTCCAATCCTAGTCCAACTAGGAGAGGGGAGTCCTACTCCCTGGGAGTAGGACTCTCCTTGCGCGCCCCCTAGGGCCGCCACCTCCCTTGGCTCCTTTATAGGGGCAGGGGCACCCAAGACACACAAGTTGATCTACGGATCTTTCCTTAGCTGCAGCGGTGCCCCTTCCACCATATTCCACTTCGGTCATATCGTCATGAGCTTAGCGGCCCTGCCGGAGAAGTCATATCGTCATGAACTTAGGCGGCTCAAGGCGGTGGAGCATCAACATCGCCACCACGCCGTCGGTTGACGGAACTCATCCCCGACACTTCGCCGGATCGGAGTCCGGATCGCCATCGAGCTGAACGGTGCGTAACTCGGAGGTGCCGACGCTCGGTGCTTGGATCGGTTGGATCGTGGAGACGACGACTACATCAACCGCTGTTGTCATAACGCCCGCTTTGGCTCACGAGGGTACGGGATTTTACACTCTCCCTCTCGCTATGCCATCACCATGGTCTTGCGTGATCGTGAGGAAATTTTTGAAATTACTACGCTCCCAACATCTTGAACCCTAGGTCCCGCCGGGGGGGTGGTGGTGCGCCTGCTGATTCCGCTCGGGGGAACCGAGCGAGGAGACAGGGGAGGTTGTGGGGGGGGGTCAGGCGCAAGCGGTGGAGCGGGAGGGTGCGGGGTGTCGGCGGCGGCGGTGGAGCGGGGGAGGGTTAAGAATATTCATCAAATTTGAAAAAATATTCATGAATTCAAAAAGTGCCCATGAAATTTAAAAATATTCATGAGTTCAAAAAATATTAACAAATTCAATACTTTTTGTGAGTTAGAAATTCAATACCATAATAAAAATAAATAAATATTCATGAGGACACTATAATAGAAGAAATATCATTTCAATATGTCGAAATACAATCGAGAAATGAAGGCTACAACTTAAATACTGTGACGCCCTCGATTCACTCATACACTAATCATACACGCAAATGTGTACGATCAAGATCAAGGACTCACAGGAAGATATCACAACACAACTCTAGACACAAATTAAAATAAAACAAGCTTTATATTACAAGCCAGGGGCCTCGAGGGCTTGAATACAAAAGCCCGAATACACAAGAGTCAGCGGAAGCAACAATATCTGAGTACAGACATAAGTTAGACAAGTTTGCCTTAAGAAGGCTAGCACAAAAGTGGCAACGATCGAAAAGGCAAGGCCACCTTCCTGGGAGCCTCCTAACTACTCTTGGTCGTCGGCGATCACCATGGAGTAGTAGGCATCGACGGTAGCATCTGGCTCCTGGGATACGACATCTGGTTGCATCAACCGGAAAGAAGAAGAAAGGGGGAAAAGGGGAGCAAAGAAACCGTGAGTACTCATCCAAAGTACTCGCAAGCAAGGATCTACACTACATATGCATCGGTATCAATGAAATGGGCTGTATATGTGGACTGGGCTGCAGAAATGCCAGAATAGAGAGAAGGCCTAATCCTATCGAAGACTAGCATCTTCTGGAAACCACCATCTTGCAGCAAACAGGAGGGAGTAGAGTAGCATAAAGTAAAGTAGTGGTAGTGTTATCAACCTCGGCCAGAGATCCTTTCTCGACTCCCTGCGAGAAAGCAATCCCAGAGCCATACTATCCAGTTATCATCACAATCCATTTCTCATTACCATCCAGATCTCATCATAAGTATCAAGTTCTAGTTGTCTCAATCGGGATACAACTGCAAGTGTCCGCTATCAGTAGGATAGGCTATCGATAGATGTTTTCTTCCGCAGGGTGCACCAACTTACCCACCACGCCGATTAACTCCGCCGACACACTTTCCTGGTCATGCCCGCTCGCCAAACAATACGCCGCAACCCTGACCTAGGCTTAATAGAGAGGCCAACACGCCGGACTAAACCTATGCCCCCTGGGTCATGGGCCATCTCCCCGAACTCCCGCACGCTATGTGACGCTGCCGGTGAGCATACCTAGCTACCTCCTTCAACAAGGCAAAAGCTTACGCAGTCCAACCCGCGCCAAGACCGCTCAGTCGGCCGACGCCTATTAAGCTTCGCTGATGCATAATGACGCAAACGCCCATACTATGACCACGTGATGCTTAGTGCTATCGTGACAAAGGCCCTCGGATCAAATATCCAAATCATAGTGGATTGGGAACGCGTGTAACAAGCGAGACTCACGAAAGATGTGACCCCATTGCCACGCCTCGAGGACTTGCGGCAAGGGCTAGAATGCCCGCCACGCCTCGTAATTATCTCATGGCACCCTCCAGTCAACCCGACTCCACATCACTCGCAATTAAGCTCGGCGGCACCCTCGTGGTCGCACCTGCCTTTAGTAACATGGCTCACTTAAAGTCATGGTAATCATAGTAAATGTGCGTCTAAACATCAAGGGAAAGCCCGAGAATCACCCTGTGAATTCCACTCATGTAATCATCAAGATGAACGAAGAGGATTCACCGAGGTCCACACTTGAGGGGTTGCACGACGAGTCAGATCGAAGTGGTTAAAGAGGAAATCACCCTCGATGACCACGAATCGAATAGCTACACTACAGGGTTAACATCGGCGTCGATGAGGTCTCACCCTCGGTACTCGATAGTAACCTAGTAGTGTCGAGCAACTAAGGGGAAGTGATGTGCAGTGTCGGGGCCTGGTCTTCGATCCCATTGAACGGGTCTTCGATGATGAAGTAGGGGCAACAAGGACAAGGTGGGGGTCACTGATGGATCTCTAACCAACCTATACTAAGCAGTTTAGGATAAGCAGGTAAGGTACAACAGCAGATACAAAAGCAGGCTATGCATCAGAATAGGTGCAAACAATAACAGTAGCAAAATCTAATGCAAGCATGAGAGAATGGAATGGGCGATATCGGGATGATCAAAAGGGGGGCTTGCCTGGTGGCTCTGGCAAGGAGGGGTCGTCGTCGACGTAGTCGATCACAGGGGCAACATCGATCTCGGGGTCTACCAGAGAGAAGAGGGGGAAGAAACATTAAATATAAAGCAAACATAGCATCACAAAGCATAACGTGGCAATATGCGGTGCCGGGTGTGACCTAACGTAAGGCTACACGATAAAGGTGAAGGGGGGATTCAACCAGGAATGTATTCCCGATTCCGGACCCGTGTCAGACAGATGACCGGAGGGGGAATGTTCCATGTTCAGCATGCTAGAGGCATTTGACAGGTGAACTAACCGCATATTCAGATTCGTTGGATTTTTCTGAGCAACTTTCATATAAAAAATATTTTCATCCGAGTTACGGTTTATTTTCTATGACTTTTCAAATATTAAAGCAATTTTTGGAATTATTTAAATTAACAGAAAAGGAAATATGACATCAGCATGACATAGGTGTGACGTTAGCAGTAAACAGTCTGGTTGACTGGTCAAAGTTGACCAGTGGGTCCCACAGGTCATATAGAGAGGGCTAACAGTGGGTTATTTTAAAAGAACAGGGGGGTTAATTAGCAGTTGGGCCCCACATGTCAGTGACTAATTAGATTAACTAATTAACTTTAAATATAAACGTTTTAATTAACAGAATAACTATGGGGCCCGCATGTCAATGACACTGGGTTGCCCACTCAACACGTTGACTGGGTCAACCAAGTCAACGGGGCCCGCGGGGCCCATTGGTAGCGACACAAGGAGGGTCACATGGCGGACATGTTAGCAGGCGACGCCGGAGTCGCTCCGGCGACCCTCTCGCGGCGACTCCTCGCCGGAGTTGGCCGGAAAACGGCCTCGGCCTGCTCGGCCGCCGGGTTTGAACCTACGGCACCGCAGGGCTCGCGCGATCCGGGCTGGGCGTGGTGGCTTGGTTTCGAGCGCGCCGCAGCGATCGCGGCGTAGTAAGGGCAATAACGGCGCCGTTGCACAATGACATTGCTAGGGGCACGGCTAGGCGAAGCGGAGGGCTTGCCCGGCCTCGAGAGCGCATGAACATGACGGGTGGCCCACGAAGCTCATGCGAGCTGTGGCTACGGCGGGCGAACCCCACGACGGGCGATAAGCTCGGCATGACGGGGAAGCACAGGGTAGTGGCGGTACGAGGAAGAGAGGGAAAGGGGGGTCCGCGCCACTTCCATTGCCGGGAAGGCCCGAGGAAGAGTCGAGGTGGCCGGAGACGGCGCCGGGCGGCGCGGCCTGAGGCGGACGGAGGTTGAAGAAGGCGGCGTGACGGGCGCTCTAGCGCCCGAAGCTCTTATGGATGGCACCAGGGGCGAAGGATGACAAAGTGAGGAGCTACGCCATGGCGAAGACAGCGCTGTGGCGGTGGCCACGAGGGCGACGGGGCCATGGCGGCCGTGGCGCTCGGATGGCGATGGGAGGGATCTAGGGTGCGAGGGAGAGAGCGAAGGTGCGAGGGGAAAGGATCATGCGAGTGGGGTGGCAGAGCAAGTGGAAGGGGAGCCCGAGGCGCGCCTCTTATCCTCTCTCTCAGGCCGGCCATGAGGTGGTCGGGTGGCTGAGGCGCCCTGGTCGGCCTAACAAAGGGAGGTGGGAGACGATGGGGGAGGGGTAGGGGCCACATGGCCTGTTGGGCTTAGCCCGAGGGTAAGGCCGAGGGGGGGGGTCAGGGGCCTTTTCTCTCTCTCTCCCCTTTTCCTTTCTTTTGCTCTTTTCTTTTTACAGAAAAAATGCTATGCACTATTTGAGCTGCCAAAAGGAGTTCTGAAAAATGTGGGACTTGGTCAAATAAATACATTACAATATTTGGCACCTGCCACAAAATGTTTGGGAGGAGTTTGAAAAGATTTGGATTTTTCACAATTGGAAAAGCATTTAAAAATGCTGATTTGGAACTGCTTTAATTCCCAGTGGAAATTAGCTATCTCAAATGATGTTGAATCATTCATGACATTTAGTTAGTGGATATTTTCAACCCAGCGAACATTTTTTGTTTTACTGTTTGGAGGAATAATTTATTTGACTTTATTTTAAAATTGAATTTGAATTGGTTTTGAATCAACGTGAGATTAGCAACAGTAATAGTGATGACATGGCACCATTAACAGAGATTACTGTAGCACGACACTGGGGTGTTACAAATACAATCGATCTTAGCTAGCTATCTGTTCACAATCTTCTTGCCCTTATATTTCGTAAATGGAGTTCTTCTCTTGAACGGACGTCGTTTAGGTAGGGTGGTCCTACTTCTTCTTGTGGTGTATGCTGCTACTTCATCGTCGTCCTCATGTTCCATCTTCGGGTCGCCGTACTTGTCGAAGTCTTGCTCATTGGCGACTCCATCCATTCCGATGATCTTCCTTTTACCTCTCCTCATGACAACACGATTGGGCTTTGACGGGTCGGTAATGAAGAAGCATTGGTCCACTTGGGGAAGCCAAGAGCTATGGTTCATTTTTCAAGGTGACGCTATACCGCTGTCTTGGATTTGGCTTCGGTATAACCATGGTGGTGAAATACCGTCTTCTTTAGCACGCCTTGGCCCATCCGACACGTAACATCGGACCTTCTCTCAACAGTAGCTTAGCTCCCTGATCTCCTCGATCCTTCCGTAGTATCTGTCCTTGTCGTTACCGTGTAGGATTCCATCATTACCCTGCAGTTCGATAACCATCGATCTTCATGTCCTTTCCTCGTGTAGAATGTAGTCATGGATATCGTGACGCCTCATACGCCATCGTTGTGCTCGGCGCTCGTGATAAGGCGTAATATGAGTTGTTCTTCCGTAGAAGAATCCTCATGTAAAGGGTACGACGTAAGCTTCTGCTTGAACCAACGCGTGAAACATGAGTTGTGCTCTTTGATTATATCTCCGTCCGCCCTCCGCTGGCCTCGGCCATTGTATGTCTTCTCAATAAAGGTTTTGTGCTCTACCACCCAAGGATCGACCACGCCTATGTGTTGTAGCGCCGACTAGGTTTGCTCTTTCAAAGTCGGCGAGTCGACCAAGTCGACATGCATTTCATGGCGACCTCACGGTGACCCCATCCAGCGAGCCTGCCGAGGTGCCCGCTGACGGGCAGACCAACGGGTTCTCGATGCCTAGATAATTCGTGCAGTAGAGATGCACTCTTCGTCGTAAAGCCCTCGCTATGCTTCCTCTCGACGTGACATGTTGCGAACGATCCTTTGATGACACCATTCATCCTTTCGAACGGCATCATGCTGTGCAGGAACGCCGCCGAGTTGATGATATCCTCCACGATATGGACCAGCAGATGCACCATAACGTCAAGAATGCGGCGGAAGTACATCTCAAGCTCGCATAGTATCACCACGATCTCTTCCTGTAGCCTTCTCGAGTTGCCTCACGCCAACCGACTTCCGAGAGATGACGCTTTGAAAAGTTGCATAGGCCAGCATTTCATGGACGGCGCGTCCATGATCCCACGGATTGCAATCGGAAGTATCTGCGCTATCAGAGACGTGATACCGTGAGACTTCATCCCGCTGAACTTCGTCATTGAGTCTAGGTATCTCGCTTATCTTCCCGCAGAATCGTAAGGAAGTTTTACTCCTACGAGGCAGGTGAAGAACTGCTCGATCTCCTCCTGACTTAGAGTGAAGCATGCGGGAGGGTAGTCATTTCCGGTCTTCTTGGCCTTTTTGCCTTTGCGATGACTTTCCGTGTCCTGCTTCGCCTCATCATCATTAGCGTGAAGCTCCTCCCTAATGCCCATTGATTTCAAGTCTGCCCTTGCTTTCGGCCCATCTTTGGTCCTCTCTGGCATGTTGAGCAGGGTACCGAGCAGACTCTCGCACACGTTCTTCGTGATGTCCATGACATCAAGGCTGTGAGGCACACGGTGGATATTCTAGTACGACAAGTCCTAGAAAACAGACCTCATTTTCCATACCTTCAGCAGCGGCTCTGGCGCCTTTCGCTTCTTTCCCAGCTCTGGCGCCTTTTTCTTGTTTCCCGGCAGTGGGCAATCTTTCCAATTTTTCAACAGCTCGTCTATTTCCTCGCTGCTCCACGTACGCGGGCGTCTTCTGGGTTCGGTTTCACCATTGAACAGATCCTTGCATTTTCTCCATGGGTCATCGTCGTGAAGCCACCTTCGATGTCCCATGAACACGGTTTTCGAAGACCCAGGATCTCTATCTAGCTGGCGATACGTTGTGTCATCCATGCACCTGACGCATCCAGAAAAACTGTGGACCACCTGCCCCGCGACATATCTGTAACCGAGATTGTCCTGCACCATCGTGAGCAGTGCGGCTCTCATAGGGAAATATTCTTTCTCTGGGCGGCCCCACGATTGGGGCGTTTTCCACAGCGCTTTAGCTCCTCTTTCAGCAGCCCTGATATGATTGATGTCGCTCCTGGTTGTTTCGCCCTTCAATTAGCATACTCATGTGAATGTACTTCCTCTTCATGCACAACCAGGGAGGATGGTTGTACATCCACACAAACACATGCCAGAAGCTATGTGTGCTTCTCTGGCTGCCAAACGGATTGACTCCATCGGTGCTCGCGCCCAGCACGATGTTCCTTGTGTTGGAGAACGTTGCAGAAAATTAAAATTTTTCCTACGGTTTCACCAAGATCCATCTATGAGTTCATCTAAGCAACGAGTCAAGGGAGAGAGATTGCATCTACATACCACTTGTAGACCGCATGCGAAGCGCCTCAAGGAACGGTGATGATGGAGTCGTACTCGCCGTGATTCAGATCACCGATGACCAAGTGCCAACGGACAGCACCTCCGTGTTCAACACACGTCACGGAACGGACGACGCCTCCTCCTTCTTGATCCAGCAAGGGGAAGGAGAGGTTGAGGAAGAAGGCTCCAGCAGCAGACGACGGCGTGATGATGGTGGAGAGGCAAGATCTCTGGCAGGCTTCGCCAAGCACACGGGAGGAGGAGAGGTGTTGGGAGGGAGGGCTGCGCCTTGAAGTGTGTTGCAGCCTCCCTCACCCCTCTATTTATAGGGAAGGGGCAGAGGGGCCCTCTAGATGAGATCTAGAGGGGGGGGGCGGCCAGGAGGGGGCTTGCCCCCAAGCAAAGGGGGCGCCCCACTAGAGTTCCCCCAACCCTAGGCGCATGGGCCCAAGGGGGCGCCTAGCCTCCAGGCTGGTTCCCTGCCCTTGTGGCACATGAGGCCCTTCGAGAGGGGTTGCCTCTCCCGTGGACCCTCAAACCTCTCCGTGGCCCCTGGTACAATACCGATATGACCTCGAAACTTTCCGTGTCCGCTTGACAACTTCCCATATATAAAGCTTTACCTCCGGACCATTCCAGAACTCCTCGTGACGTCCGGGATCTCATCCGGGACTCCGAGCAACATTCAGTAATCACATACAAGTCTTCCTAATAACCCTAGCGCCACCGAACCTTATGTGTAGACCCTACGGTTCGGAGACATGCATATGACCGAGACGACTCTCCGTCAATAACCAACAGCGGATCTGGATACCCATGTTGGCTCCTACATACTCCTCGATGATTTCATCGGATGAACCATGATGTCGAGGATTCAAGCAACCCGGTAAACTATTCCCTTTGTCAGACGGTATGTTACTTGCCCGAGATTCGATCGTCGGTATCCCAATACCTCGCTCAATCTCGTTACGGCAAGTCACTTTACTCGCACTGTAATGCATGATCCCGTGACTGCACACTTGGTCACTTTGAGCTCATTATGATGATGCACTACCGAGTGGGCCCAAGGATACCTCTCCGTAACACGGTGTGACAAATCCCAGCCTTGATCCGTGTCAACCCAATGACACTTTCGGAGATACCTGTAGTGCACCTTTATAGTCACACAGTTACGCTGTGACGCTTGGTACACCCAAAGCACTCCTACGGTATCCGGGAGTTACACGATCTCATGGTCTAAGGAAGAGATACTTGACATTGGAAAAGCTCTAGCAAAACGAACTACACGATCTTGTGCTATGCTTAGATTGTCTTGTCCATCACATCATTCTCCTAATGATGTGATCGCGTTATCAATGACATCCAATGTCCATAGTCGGAAACCATGACTATCTATTGATCAACGAGCTAGTCAACTAGAGGCTCACTAGGACATATTGTGGTCTATGTATTCACACGTATTACGATTTCCTGATAATACAATTATAGCATGAATAAAAGACAATTATCATGAACAAGGAAATATAATAATAATGCTTTTATTATTGCCTCTAGGGCATATTTCCAACAGTCTCCCACTTGCACTAGAGTCAATAATCTAGTTACATTGTGATGAATCAACACCCATAGAGTTCTCGTGTTGATCATGTTTTGCCCATGAAGAGAGGTTTAGTCAACGGATCTGTGATATTCAGATCCGTATGCACTTTGCAAATTTCTATGTCTCCATCTTGAACATTTTCACGGATGGAGTTGAAGCGACACTTGATGTGCTGGTCTTCTTGTGAAACCTGGCTCCTTAGCAAGTGCAATAGCTCCAGTGTTGTCACTGAAGAGTTTGATCGCCCCGACGCATTGGGTATGACTCCTAGGTCGGTGATGAACTCCTTCACCCAAATTGCTTCATGCGCTGCCTCCGAGGCTGCCATGTACCCGCTTCACATGTAGATCCCGCCACGACGCTTCCGCTTGCAAAATGCACCAGCCATCGCTCCACCATTCAACATATACACGTATCCGGTTTGTGACTTAGAGTCATCCAGATCTGTGTCGGCTAGCATCGATGTAACCCTTTACGACGAGCTCTTCGTCACCTCCATAAACGAGAAACATGTCCTTTGTCCTTTTCGTGTACTTCAGGATATTCTTGACCGCTGTCCAGTGTTCCTTGCCGGATTACTTTGGTACCTTCCTACCAAATTTACGCCAAGGTTTACATCAGGTCCGTACACAGCATGGCATACATAATAGATCCTATGCCCGAGGCATAGGGATGACGCCATCTCTTCTTTATCTTTTGTCCGTGGTCGGGCATTGAGCCGAGCTCAATCTCACACCTTGCAAAGACAGGCAAGAACCGCTTTCTTGACTGATCCATTTTGAACTTCTTCAAAATCTTATCAAGGTATGTGCTTTGTGAAAGACCTATGAGGCGCCTCGATCTATCTCTATAGATCTTGATGCCTAATATATAAGCAGCTTCTCCAAGGTCCTTCATTGAAAAACTTTTATTCAAGTAGGCCTTAATGCTGTCCAAGAGTTCTATATCATTTCCCATCAAAAGTATGTCATCTACATATAATATGAGAAATGCTACAGAGCTCCCACTCACTTTCTTGTAAACGCATGCTTCTCCATAAGTCTGCATAAACCCAAACGCTTTGATCATCTCATCAAAGCGAATGTTCCAACTCCGAGATGCTTGCACCAGCCCATAAATGGATCGCTGGAGCTTGCATACCTTGTTAGCATTCTTAGGGTCGACAAAACCTTCCGGCTGCATCATATACAGCTCTTCCTTAAGATAACCGTTAAGGAATGCCGTTTTGACGTCCATCTGCCATATTTCATAATCATAGTATGCGGCAATTGCTAACATGATTCGGACGGACTTAAGCTTCGCTACGGGAGAGAAAGTCTCATCGTAGTCTGTCGGGGAAGCTGATCTGACCCACGAACACCTATGGGACCGGCGGACCGAGCCCCTTTCGGTTTGGCAGGGGGCGGGGATCGCACGAAGAGCAGATCGAGGCGAAGCACACGAGCAGTTTACCCAGCTTCGGAGCTCTCCGGAGAGATAACACTCCTACTGCTGCATGTCTGAGTGTATTGAGTTCTTGCTTGGGAGCGCTGAGTGCTACAGTACACACCAGCTACTAACGAGACCTAGCGTGAGTGTTTTCTGGTTTCTAACCCCTCGAACCCCCCTCTACGTTGCGCATGGGCCTCCTTTTATATGCTCAAGGGGTCTCCGACAGGTGGCAACGTAGACAAGGGCAAAAATGGAAAAGGAGTTGCGGTTGGTACAGCTACCTGTATAGTGTATCATACCTAACCCCGACGGCGGGGACAAAGGCATTAAATGCCCGCTCACGCCGCCAAACAAAGGCAAACAGGACCGTCGGGCGCCACCGCTTGCCACGATGGCAATCTTATCAGCGCCGCTTGCCAGCGCTCCCCAGCCGCCTGACCTCTTGCCACGCTGCGCTTGGAAAGGTCCTGTGGCGACACGTTGGTGGATGTCTTTGGAGCGCAGTACAGATTGGTAGTTTGCCGCGGCAAGCGACTTGCCGCGATCGTCGTCTTGTCGTGTCCGGAAGCTAGTCGCTCATCGGGTCTTGCCGGGACGCGTGGCGCGTCGCGGCAAGTTCCTTGAGATGCCTTGGGTGGCCTTCCCGGCAAGCTCCTCTTGCCGGGGCCTTGTCTCCTTGGCTTGAATACTTTGTTCTTGAATGGCTCCAAAGGAACCACGGAGGACCTTGGCGGTCACCGGCAAGCCTTGCCGCTGGTGTCTGAACTGCCGTGCACAAGTTCGGGATACTAGGGCACCCCTACTCTAGTACACCGACAGGAGCCCCCGGGCCTGGGCCACACACGGTGCCGAGCGCTGTTGGGCCAGGCCCAAAACAGGGCACGGGCACGCACGGCCTGGGTTACGCCGTAAGTCACTCCGGACCCACCACGTGCCCCACGAACGGCACGCGTCGAATGCGGCGTCGTGGGAGAGATCGTGGGTGGTTTCTTTATTCGGAAAGATGGAACGTCTGCCCCCTCCCTCTTTATAAGCAGGGGAAATAGGGGCAGTTCGCCCACCTCGCCGATTGCTTGTCCAATCTCGAAAACCTCCGCCGCTCCCCCCTCTTCTTCCCAAAGCTGAAAAGGGAGCAGCGCTCCTTTCATCGCCACCAAAGCATCACCAACGCCGTCGATCTCCCCACCACCTCCGCCATGGCTCCAAAGCCGACAAGGGAAGGCCGTGAAGTCGGCCGAGCGCAGCGGCTCGCATCATGCGCCGCGAAAAGGCGCGACAATCTTCCCCCCTCAGCCGCGGCAAGGATCCGAGGGAGTACTACTACCTCTTCGGTCGACGGAGACGCGAATATCCAGCGCGAAGGTACTCCTAGCTGCCGCTGAACTGGCTCGAATGGATACCCTTTCTTCAAGGCTTGTTCTCATCGCGGGCTCTGCCCGCCTTTCTCTGAATTTTTCGTGATATCATGAACACCTACGGGTTCCGCCTCCTTGACTTCACCCCCAATGCCGTTCTGACCATGGCAGTTTTCGCACATCTCTGCGAAAACTTTGTCGGAGTCTATCCAAACGTAGCTCTTTTCTGCCACTTCTTTATGCCCCGAGTTGAGAGAGGGGAGCCTCTTGCCGGCGGAATCGCTTGGATCTCGAGGATTGGCCAGAAGGAAGCTTATCTGGAGGGAGAGCTCCGCAGCAAGTGGGAGGAATGGAGGGCGGACTGGTGGTGGATTGTCGAGGAGAACCCGCAGCCATTTACCGCCCAGCGCCAAACCCTAATAGTGTGCGGCAACGATTGGAGCAGCGTGGCCCCGGAAGACGCTAGGCTGAAGATTGCCGTCACTCGGGTCCTACGCCTTAGACTTGCCGGGCTCATTGTAGGCGCTGTTGGCGCAGATTTTCTTCGTCGCCGCATCGCCCCCCTGCAGGAGAGGAGGAGACCCGCCTGGGAGTTCCAGAATGCGGCGGATATCATGAGGCTGCGCCCGGGCCTCAACTTCAACTTCACTGTCTTGGAACTGGACGCCATGCTCTTGGAACTGTTCAAGCACGATCCTGATCATCCCGAATGGTTCATGTTGGCGAGGGGTGTCGTTCCGCTGTGCAACAATTCCTCGCTCGACCGCATCCGTGCAATGATGCCGCTGTGCGACTCGCATGGAATTGTCGAAACTTGGCAAGAGCCTGCAGATGACATCGTGCGGGAGTTCTTTGACGGCCTGGTAGAAGTGCCGGTCCGCCCTGATGAACAGAAGAGCCTCACCCGCGACACCACTGACGATGAGATGCAGCGCATCGCCACCAGGCTGGAAGAGGCGGCAGCAGCTGCTGCCGCGGGCGAGTTTGGATTCACCGTGGAGGAGGCAGAGGCAGCAGAGGCGGCAAGCCTTGTCGAGCGAGGGGAGCTTGCCGGCGAGGAATAGCTTGTCGGGCCTGAAGCTGAGTTGAGCGAGCCCGCCGAGGGCGCCTCCTCCCCACCTTCAGACAGCTTGCCGCAAGGCCGGAGATGTAGCGGGGCGGCAGGCGGGCCAACAGCCGCTGCGCCGCGCGACGCGCTCCATCGCGGCAAGCACTGTTGCCGCGGGAGCACCTCACGCTGCTGCGGCAACCGGAGCGGGACCCTCCCAGACCACCGCTTCTGCTTCCGCCAAGCGGCCAAGGGAGCCCACTCCTCCGCCTCGTCGCACTGGAGGCGAGCCAGAATTCGATCTCTCCGCGCTCAGCTCCGATGAGGAAGAAGAAGAGTAAGATTCCTGGCTGTACTTGTAGTTCTTCAATTTGTTGCTTTGTCTTGTATCTGATTTGCTTCACTCTGAACCCATTCCTTTTCAGGACGCTGGCCTAGAGAGCGTCGAAGAGAGCCAAGGTCCCGGTGATTGTCATCAAGGACGAACCCACCGCGACAGCAGGAGGCGCGTCCGAGACCACCTTGCCGGACCCGGCAACTCTTCCTCAGAGCAGCCCCCAGCGCAGCCCCCATCGTAAGTATATGGTTTACTTCCTGCTGTTAGGTGTGCATGGGTGCTCTTTCTTTGCTGATATCTGACTGCTGGTTTGTGTAGGAGCAGAGCAGCCTCACCAGGAGTGCCCTGAAGCCGCTCCTGACATGCCATCTGCTTCGACTACGCTGCAAAGGGAGGATCCCCCGGCAAGGGAGTGTTCCCCGGCAAGGGAGACGTCTCCGGCAAGGGACAGTTCTCCGGCAAGGGATAGCACCAGCGACCCTCCGGTGGTTGAGAACATGGCTGCAGATCCTAGTACAGGTAATCCTCTTGCTTGAAAACTTCCCTTGTGCTCTTCTTCTTCTGATTTTCTTTTGAATATTTGCTTGACTTTTCTTTCTTTTCCGTCGCCGATCCATCGCCCAGAGCCAATGGAGACCGAGGTCGCCGGCGAGGAGGACGCTTAATCAATACCGACGACGCCGCTGCCACCAAGAAGAAGCCGGCGATGATCTTGCGGCGGAGAGGCCGCCAAAGCTGCCGCCGAAAGCCGGCGAGGGTTGGCGATCGCCTTGGACGGCCCCGAGGCCGCAGGAGCGCCAGGCGCTTCGCCGACCGCCGATCCCTCCGCCGCTCTGCAGCGTCGGAGAGCCCAGCCAGCGCCTATTTGAAGGCGGCGATGGCGTCTTCATCAAGCTCCCACGGCGCCGAGCTCTGGCGCCCGGTCGAAGGAGACCTTTGATGAAGAGTTGCTCGCCTCATTTGGCTGACGCTGGTCGATGCGCCGGTCAGCAGCAGCGGCGAGCCTGAGGAGGAGCAGCTGCTGCGGAAACTTTTGTCGCTCTACCGCGCCCGACAAGCCAAGCTGGTGTCCCGGAAAGCGCTTGTCGCGAAGGCGGGAGCGGACATCGAGAAGTGCATGGAGGAGCTCCGGGGCCTCAACCAGGAAGCTCTCCGATCCCTGGCACAGGAGCGGGACCAAATCGCCGAGGAGCGTAAAGCCTCCCTCCTCGAGAAGGCTGAAGTTGAAGAGCAACAGCGGCCGGCCGCCGAGATGCTGTCTGCGCAGGAAGGCGAGTTGGCGCAGCGGAAGGTTAATCTTGACAACCACGAGGAGGATCTTGCCACGCGCGAGCAAACATTTTGCGGGGCTCTCAAGGAAGCAAAGGATGTTGCCGCAGCTGCCGAGGCCGCCAAGAAGGAGCTGGAGACGAAGGTGGCGCAGCTGGAGGCCAATCTCAAAGAGAGCGGCGAGAGCTTGCTGCGCTCAAGCGTGAGCGCGAGAAGGACGCCTACACCCTTGGCGAGCTGCAGGGTCGTCTCGCCGAGAGGAGCAAGGAGCTTAGTGCCGCCAAGGACTCCAACGCAGATCTTGAGTTGAAGCTGTCCACCTTGACCCAGACGCTGGACGGCGCCAGGGAGCAGGAGGTGGCCTTGAAGGAGAAGATCAAGGCCGACGAGGCGCTGCTGGCGAGTGCTGCTGCCGCCTAGAACACTTTCAGGGAGAATGTGGAGCACTGGACCGAGGGTCTCGTGGATGTTGCCGCCGCCATCGATAGGGAGCTGGCGCAGCTGGGGATTGAGGATCTTGGGTATTCCTCCGATGAGCACCTCCAACCCAGCGCCAAGCTCAGCTTGTTCTTCAAAGGCGTGGCGACGGCCCTCCAGCGACTCCGGGAAGAGATCCCAAAGCAGCTGGCCGACGAGTCGCCCCAGATTTGCGCGGGAGCTCTTCAAAAGGTGCTGATGAAGGTGGCCTTCCGCAATCTAGGCCTCAACCTCACCAACGTCCTCAAGTCCTTGCCGCCGGATGCTGATGTGGAAGCGCTCAAGACCCTTGTCGCACCCATTGTGGACAGGGTGAGCGGGATCAAGAGGGTTGAGGGCGATCGCATAGATTAGGCCGCCCGTTTTCTCTTTTTCTTGCCGCTGCTGGTCATGTTATGAGAACAATCTATTAGAGTTGCGACAAGCTATCTTGTAATATAACTCTATTTCGGGTAGTGATTGCTATGTTATTTCCTTTACTTGATTCCTTCCTTTGTATGTTTTTGCCTTACGCTTTTAGGGAACTTGTCGGCGCAGATACCTTTGCCGCAAGCGCTGAGTGCGGGACATCAGCAGCCTGCTGGCGGTGCCGCTACCGACAAGAAACCTTGTCGCAACTAGTTGCAGCTCACTTAAGTTGTTGAGCGGACTCGAAAAAAAGTAAGGGCGCAGCTAGCCACGAGTTGGTTCCTCTGCGCACAGGTTTTCCATACAAAGTACGGTCGTTCGAGGAAGATAACTTAAAATTTTTAAAACTGATTGCTCAAACTTTAGCAACTTAGCTTTTCTGTCGTTTGCTTCCCGGTAAGGCGAAACTTGTTCGAACGACGGTTGGTCCACACCATCATCTTCTCCTTTCCCCCCGACAAACTTGTGGGCGAGGGAACCTTCCTTTCTTTGAGAAAGAGAAAGAAGAGAAAATAAAGATATGGAGCCTTGCGGCTCGTTATTGCTTACCGGAGGTAGGCGCTGCACAAAGTGCCAGATAATGCATGCAAAAATATAGTAGAAAGCATGAAATTGACAAGATGTGCAGAGCACATGAGCTTTATTTATGCACGGGGTCTGCGCCCGGCTTTGTACAAAGGATTACATGCAACATCGGCAAGACTTGTACAAAAGGTGGTTGCCGGAACAGGTTCCGGCAACCGCGCCCTACGGGTAAAACTTACGAAGATGCTCAATGTTCCGGGAGTTGCTCACCGGAATGCCATCTTCGGTCTCAAGGCGGACAGCGCCAGCCTAGTGACTTCGTTTCACCCGTAAGGGCCTTCCCACTTCGCGACAACTTGTTGGAGTTCTTGGCGGACTGAACGCTACCAAGAACAAGGTCGCCTTCCTCGAGACTTCGGCATTAACTGCGGCTATGGTAGCGGCGCAAAGCTTGCTGGTAACGAGCAGCTCGCAGACAGCCGCCTGAAGACGGTCCTCCTCAAGCGGCAGCGTCATCTTGTCGCAACTGCTCTTGCTCAAGCTCATCATAAGCGAGCACTCGAGGTGACCCGTATCTGAGTTCCGTGGGAGAACTGCCTCTGCTCCATAGACTAGGCGAAGGTGTCGGCCAGTGGCTCGATTTTGCGTCGTTCGATCGACCAAAGAACCACCGTAGCTCCTCAATCCAGTTCTTTCCGCACTTGTGCAGCTCGTCGAAAGTCCTGGTCTTGATCCCGCGAGCACTTCAAACATTGCCCTCTCCGCTTGACCGTTACTTCTTGGATGAGCAACAGGCGAAGCGACCTTGGCGCCAAGATCTTGGGCGTCTTGCATGAAGGTGCGGCTCGTGAATTGCGTGTCGTTGTCGGTGATGATCCTGTTAGGGATTCGAAACGGCAAACAATCGACTGAAGAACTTGATCACTTGTCTTTGTCACCTTCCTCACCGCTTCCACTTCGGCCACTTTGTGAACTTGTCGATTGCAACGTACAAGTACTCAAAGCCCCCGACAGCTCGGGGAAAGGGGCCGAGGATGTCGAGCCCCGAGACCAAAAATGGCCAGGATAAAGGGATCGCCTGGAGAGCTTGAGCTGGCTGGTGTATCTGCTTGGAATGGGCCGCACGCTTCACACTTGGTTACTTGTGCGATTGCATCCTCGGAGGCTGTCGGCCAAAAGAAACCTTGCTTTAACAGCTTTGCGGCAAGTGCTCTTCTTGCCAATGTGGTGACCACATATGCCTCCATGTATCTCTGCCAACAGCTTTTGTCCGTCTTCCCGGGAATACACTTCAATTTCACGCCGTCGAGTCTTCTTCTCGCATAGTGTGTTGTCGACAAACTGGTACATACTTGACTGCCGGGCTACTCTTTCCGCTTCTTCTTGCTCTTCGGGAAGTTCTCCTGTCTGAAGGAAACGGACGATCTGCTGTGCCCATGCTAGAGCTTGCGGCTCGACAGCAAGGACTAAAGGCACATCTGCTGCTGCGGAACATCCGCTTCTCTGGCGAAACCTGCGGCTCAGCCGAGCTTGGCGTTCCCGGCAAGCTTGCCGAGCAAAACTTGTCGGGGCTTCGCTTCAACGGAACAAACCCTAGGGCTTGCCGGAGCAGATGCTCCTCGGCACTCTTGGTGTTGATCTTGGGGACCTTCTTGGCGGCGGCTTCGGGAGCTCTGCGGAAAGTAGTCACCAGAAATCAACTTCCTCTTCTTGCTCTGTCCGAGTTGATGGCGTTATGGACGGTTGAGTCAGCTTGAGCACAAAGATCCCTGGTTCCATGGGTAACTTAAGTCGGCGCGCTTCGACAGGCCATCAGCAATGTCGTTCTAAGCTCTTGGAACATATTCCATCTGTAGGCCGTCAAAGTGCTCTTCTAGCTTTCTTACTTCATCAACGTAAGCTTCCATCAACGGACTCTGATAATTCTTGTTCACTTGGCGGATGACAAGCTGTGAGTCACCCCTGACAATGAGCTTCTTGATCCCAAGGTCTGCTGCGATCCTGAGACCGGCAAGCAAACCTTCATACTCTGCGGTATTGTTTGCTCCTTGGGAAAGTGCATCTGGACTACGTACTTGAGGTGCTCTCCGGTGGGTGCAACAAGTAGCACGCCTGCACCGGCGCCTTGCAGCGAGAAGGCACCATCAAAGTACATCAGCCACTCTTTGCTTGCCTCCTTGACAGGGATGCTCGTTTCTTTAATTTCTTTGTCTTGTGTTGGCGTCCATTCTGCTAAGAACTCCGCCGATGCTCTGCTTTGGATAGTCGAAGTGCTCTCAAACTTGAGGCCAAAGCTTGACAGTTCCAGTGCCCACTCGACAATCCTGCCTGTCGCTTCTGGATTTTGCAGTATCCTCTTCAGCGGAAAACGAGTGGCGATCTGTGATCTCATGTGCTTGGAAGTAATGGTGCAGCTTTCGAGGCCATGAGAAGGCCGAAAAGCAATTTCTTCACACCGTAGTACCTTGACCTAGCCCCTGCAGAAGGGGCCGACAAAGTAAACTGGGCGCTGCACCATTCTTTTTTATCTTCTCACGCTGCCTGCAGATCCATCTTTGTCGGGACGAGCTTGCCGGTGAAGCCCCTTGCTTGTCGCTGGATGCATCTGCCATGGTTGCTGGCTCATCATCCGCCTCCCTCTCCGCTACTAATGCAGCACTAACCACTTGATTGGTTGCCGCTATATATAGCAGCAACTTCTCTTGTGGCTTAGGTGCGACAAGTATTGGAGTGGAGGACAGGTATCTCTTCAAGTCTGCAGCGCAGCCTCCGCTTCGGAGTCCATTTCATTGGACCTGCCTTTTCAATATTTTCAAAAATGGCAGGCGCGCTCAAAGAACCTAGAGATAAACCTGCTGAGAGCAGCTACACAACCGGCAAGTCTTTGTACATCCTTGGCGCTTTGGTGCTTCAATCTGCTCAATGGCCTTGATCTTGTCGGGATTGGCTTCAATTCCCGCTGAGACACGAAGAACCGAGAAGCTTGCGGAGGGGACTCCAAACACACACTTCTCGGGGTTGAGCTTGAGGTTGATCTTGCGCAGATTTGCAAAGGTTTCGTCTAAATCTTGAATCAGTCGCCTTGTCCTTGCTCTTGACCACTATGTCATCCATGTAGGCTTCCACACTTCGTGCATTTGCATCTCAAAAGCGTCATGGACCACCTTTGCAAATGTTGAACCAGCATTCTTTACACGAAAGGCATCCGTGCGAAACAGTATGTGCCACATGGGGTGATGAATGCGGTCTTCTCCTCATCCTCTTCGCCATGAAGATCGATGATATCTGAGTATGCATCAAGAAATGAAAGCAATTCACATCCGGCCGTGGAGTCAACAATCTGGTCGATACGCGGCAAGGGAAATGGGTCTTTGGGACAAGCTTTATTAACATCGGTAAAGTCGATACAAAGCCTCCATTTCCTGTTTGCCTTGCGCACAACTACAGGATTGGCCAACCACGTAGGATGGAGCACTCCTCTGACAAGGCCTGCTGCTTCCAATTTCTTGATTTCTTCTGCGATAAATTCTTGGCGCTCCACTGCCTGCTTCCTGACTTTCTGCTTGACGGGCCACGCATGAGGACAGACGGCAAGATGGTGCTCGATTACTTTTTTGGGAACACCGGGATGTCGGGGCGGTTGCCATGCAAATCGTCGGCGTTACGCCGCGCAGGAAAGCAACGGCGCGCCTTCCTATTTAGGGTCGAGAGTGGCGCGATGGTGAAGGTACCACGGTGCCATCCTCCTAGGCGGACACCTTCTTGGTCTCTGGTGGAGCTGCCATTGTCTTCTTACACTTGTCGTGGAGCTCGATGGTGCGTCCTCGATCAGTGGCGCAGCACTCAAGAGGTGCGCTTGCGGAGTGGGCATCGAGCCCTTGCGGACTTGGTCTTGTTCTTCGCCCGGGAGCTTCAGCGGCAAGTGACTTGTGATCATGTGCGGCTGCCGCTTCCGGTAGATCTTGTCGGTGCAGATAAGAGCATCCTTCTTATCGCCAGGGACAGAGATGACACTTATCGGGCCTGGCATCTTCGGCATGTTGTATGCATAATGAGAGGCCGTCATGAATTTGGCGAGTGCTGGACGGCCAAGTATCCCATTGTAGGGCAATGGAAAGTCAGCAACATCAAAAGTGACCGTCTCAGTTCTGAAGTTCAACTCATTGCCAAATGTCACCGGCAACGTGATCTTTCCCTTTGGCTTGCTCCTTCCCGGATTGATTCCTTGGAATGTGCCGGTCTCTTCGAGCTCGCCATCAGGGATCTGGAGTTTCTTGAGTACCGCTGAGGAGATTAGGTTCAAGCCGGCCCCGCCGTCAACTAGCATCTTAGTGACCTTGAGGTTGCGGATAGTTGGCAAAACCAACATCGGCAAGCACCCGACCGCAGTTATGCGATCAGGGTGGTCCTCAATATCAAAGATGATAGGCGTCTTGGACCATTTCAGAGGCTTCGTGACTCCACGGATGGTTACGCCGCATTGACTTCCATCCACTGCTTGAGTTGGCGGTGTGAAGTATCGAGAAGCACCGCCGTCAATGCACAAGACCTCTATGGCTTTCTGGAACTCCTGCTCATCGGCCTCGTCATCATCCATATCTTCATCGTCGTCGTCATCTTCATCCTTGTCGCGGCCGTGAGGAGGTCTGTCTCCTTGCCGTTGCTTGGCCTTGCCGCGGCGTCCTCCCCGGCCTGGGCATTTCTTGCTGGTCCCTCCAGCACCTTCCTGGGCCTTCTCCTTGTCGCGTTGCTCGTATTCAGCCTTCTGCTGCTCGACAAGCTGCTCGACCTTCTTGCAGCTCTGGAGGTCATGGCCCTTGGTGCGGTGGATCTTGCAGTACTGCTTGTTGGTGCCGTCCTGCCTGTCGGCGACCGCCACAGCCTGGTAGTTGGTGCCAGCGGCAATCTCCTTACCGAGCTACCAGCTTTGGCTTTCTTGGCGCCACCTCCGTTGCCGGACTGCTCAACAACTAGCACATCTTTGTCTTTCTTCTTCCTGTTGTTCCGCCGCCGGTTTTTCCTTACCGGGGCAGTCTCCTCACTATCAGATCCTCCTGCTCCTATATTCTCTCCGGGGAGTTTCCTCCCTTCCTCAGTACATGCACACTTGTTGGCCAGGGCATACAGCTCACTGACGTCTCTGATCTTGCACATCGCCATCTCCTCCCGCATCTTGCGGTTCGCCGCGTTTCGATGGAGCAGCTGATTACCGCGGCAGGGTGGACATCTGGGATGTTATGCTGTACACGGCTGAACCTCTGAATGTACTTGCACAGGGGCTCTCCTTCCTTCTGGGCGAGCAGATGAAGGTCGCTCTCTTGGCCATGAGGCTTGTGGCGGCCTGTAAAGGCACGGACAAACTGATGGCATAGATCTGTCCAGGAGGATATGGAGTTGTCCGGCAAGTGCATGAGCCAGGATCTGACATTGGGCTTGAGTACCAGCGGGAAGTAGTTGGCTAGGATCTTGTCGTCCCGCCCCCCGGCAGCTTGCACCGCGATGGTGTAGATGCTGAGGAACTCCGACGGGTGCGACTTGCCGTCATACTTCTCTGGTATGTCTGGCTTGAACGTCTTCGTGCTGGGCCACTGGACTTGCCGCAGCTCACGAGTGAACGCAGGGCAACCTACACAGTCGGACAAATCGCTGGTTCCCCTGGCGCATGCATGTCGACAGAGGGCCCAGCGCGCTGGTCGGATTGACGCCGCGCTTCTCTTCGGCGCTCAATGCGAGTTCGAGCGTCTTCTTGCTGTCGTTCGTGAAGAACTTGGCGCTGATCGCAACGAGCTCGTGGATCCGATGATGCGGTGGAGTCGCTGTCGAGGTGGATCCGGCGAGTCGGCGATCTTGGCCTTCGGGGTGGAGAGTGCACGGTGGTTGCACCCCACGGTTTAAATCGCCATCGGCTCGTGCTGGCGATCGTGCGCGACAGCGATGCACTTTCGATTTGCCGTGGAGTGTCGCCGTTGGCAAAGCCGATGAGACTCTGAATGGTGGCCCTCCATTCATCGACCTTGTCGGCTGTTGGAGGGTAATCCAGGAGCAGTTGAGCCCTCGCCAAGGCTTCTACTGGAGTGGTGGGCGGCAGCGGCGAACGGCGCGAGGAGCGGGATATGCTCGGACTTCTAACTAAGTTAGAAGGAGCAGTATCCCGTCCGGGCGACCGTGCCTCGCTCGTGCCAGCCTGTTGGCATGTATGCTGGTCTTGAGCATCCCGATATCCACCAGCTCGATCTTGGCCCAACAAACATATGGTACTGCGAGTACCATGACGCTGTCGATCCCGCGCCTCCTGAGATGGGCGCGGTGCATGTACAGACGCCGAGGTCTGCGCAGCTTTGTCCTTGGACTTGGAAGCACCGTGGGCTCCCTCGTCGATGCCCGTTCTTCCGCCGGCGTCTACCCCACCACTAGTTTGCTCCGGTGGTGGTGGGTTCGACGTGGACGGAGCAGCTGCCGCTGAAGCCTTCTTCTTTGGTGGCATGTCGATGAAGAAGATGAAGATCTAGCTCGTGTGAACGCCGGATCAGGTTCACACAACCTCGACGCCCCCTGCCTGGCGCGCCAAAGATGTCGGAGAAGCTGATCTGACCCACGAACACCTATGGGACCGGCGGACCGAGCCCCTTTCGGTTCGGCGGGGGGCGGGGATCGCACGAAGAGCAGATCGAGGTGAAGCACATGAGCAGTTTACCCAGCTTCGTAGCTCTCCGGAGAGATAACACTCCTACTGCTGCATGTCTGAGTGTATTGAGTTCTTGCTTGGGAGCGCTGAGTGCTACAGTACACACCAGCTGCTAACGAGACCTAGCGTGATTGTTTTCTGGTTTCTAACACCTCGAAACCCCCTCTACGTTGCGCACGGGCCTCCTTTTATATGCTCAAGGGGTCTCCGACAGGTGGCAACGTAGACAAGGGCAAAAATGGAAAAGGAGTTGCGGTTGGTACAGCTACCTGTACAGTGTATCATACCTAACCCTGACGGCAGGGGACAAAGGCATTAAATGCCCGTCTCGTCGCCCAAACAAAGTGCAAACGAGGGACCGTCGAGGGCGCCACCGCTTGCCACGATGGCAATCTTGTCGGCGCCGCTTGCCACCGCGCTCCCCGTCGCCTGACCTCTTGCCACGCTGCTGCTGGAAAGGTCGAGTATGACACGTTGGTGGATGTCTTTGGAGCACGTACAGATTGGTAGTTTGCCGCGGCAAGCGCCTTGCCGCGGTCATCGTCTTGTCGCGTCCGGAAGCTAGTCGCTCATCGGGTCTTGCCGGGACGCGTGGCGCGTCGCGGCAAGTTCCTTGAGATGCCTTGGGTGGCTTTCCCGGCAAGCTCCTCTTGCCGGGGCTTTGTTTCCTTGGCTTGAATACTTTGTTCTTGAATGGCTCCAAAGGAACCACGGAGGACCTTGGCGGTCACCCGGCAAGCCTTGCCGCGGGGTGCTGCAACTGCCCGTGCACAAGTTCGGGATACTAGGGTACCCCTACTCTAGTACACCGACATAGTCAATCCCTTGAACTTGCCGATAACCCTTAGCGACAAGTCGAGCTTTATAGATGGTGATATTACCATCCGCGTCCGTCTTCTTCTTAAAGATCCATTTGTTTTCTATCGCTCGCCGATCATCGGGCAAGTCTGTCAAAGTCCATACTTTGTTTTCATACATGGATCCTATCTCGGATTGCATGGCTTCAAGCCATTTGTTGGAATCCGGGCCCGCCATCGCTTCTTCATAGTTTGAAGTTTCACCGTTGTCTAACAACATGATTTCCAGGACAGGGTTGCCATACCACTCTGGTGTGGAACGTGTCCTTGTGGACCTACAAAGTTCAGTAGCAACTTGATCCGAAGTACCTTGATCATCATCATGAATTTCCTCTCCAGTAGGTGTAGGCACCACAGGAACATTTTCCTGAGCTGCACTACTTTCCGGGTCAAGAGGTAGTACTTCATCGAGTTCTACTTTCCTCCCACTTACTCCTTTCGAGAGAAACTCTTTTCCGAAAAGGATCCGTTCTTGGCAACAAAGATCTTGCCTTCGGATCTAAGGTAGAAGGTATACCCAATGGTTTCCTTAGGGTATCCTATGAAGACGCATTTTTCCGACTTGGGTTCGAGCTTTTCAGGTTGAAGTTTCTTGACATAAGCATCGCATCCCCAAACTTTTAGAAACGACAGCTTAGGTTTCTTCCCAAACCATAATTCATACGGTGTCGTCTCAACGGATTTAGACGGTGCCCTATATAAAGTGAATGTAGCTGTCTCTAGTGCGTATCTCCAAAATGATGGCGGTAAATCGGTAAGAGACATCATGGATCGCACCATATCCAATAGAGTGCGATTACGATGTTCGGACACACCGTTTCACTGAGGTGTTCCAGGCGGCGTGAGTTGTGAAACGATTCCACATTTTCTTAAGTGTGTACCAAATTCGTGACTTAAATATTCTCCTCCGCGATCCGATCATAAGAATTTTATCTTTCGGTCACGTTGATTCTCTACCTCATTATGAAATTCCTTGAACTTTTCAAAGGTCTCAGACTTGTGTTTCATCAAGTAGACATACCCATATCTACTCAAGTCATCAGTGAGAGGGAGAACATAACGATATCCTCCGCGAGCCTCAACGCTCATTGGACCGCACACATCGGTATGTATGACTTCCAATAAGTTGGTTGCTCGCTCCATTGTTCCGGAGAACGGAGTCTTGGTCATTTTGCCCATGAGGCATTGTTCGCATGTGTCAAATGATTCATAATCGAGAGACTCTAAAAGTCCATCAGAATGGAGCTTCTTCATGCGCTTGACACCAATGTGACCAAAGGCGGCGAGTACCACAAGTATGTGGGACTATCGTTATCAACTTTACATCTTTTGGTATTCACACTATGAATATGTGTAACATTACGCTCGAGATTCATTAAGAATAAACCATTGACCATCGAGCATGACCATAAAACATATCTCTCATATAAATAGAACAACCATTATTCTCGGATTTAAATGAGTAGCCATCTCGCATTAAACGAGATCCTGATACAATGTTCATGCTCAAACTTGGCACTAAATAACAATTATTGAGGTTTAAAACTAATCCCGTAGGTAAATGTAGAGGTAGCGTGCCGACGGCGATCACATCGACCTTGGAACCATTCCCGACGCGCATCGTCACCTCATCCTTCGCCAGTCTCCGTTTATTCCGCAGCTCCTGCTGTGAGTTACAAATATGAGCAACGACACGGTATCAAATACCGGGAGTTACTACGAGTCTTGGTAAGGTACACATCGATTACATGTATATCAAATATACCTTTAGTGTTGCCGGCCTTCTTGTCCGCTATGTATTTGGGGCAGTTCCGCTTCCAGTGGCCCTTCCCTTTGCAATAAAATCACTCTGTCTCAGGCTTGGGTCCATTCTTTGACTTCTTCCCGGCAACTTCCTTACCGGGTGCGGCAACATCTTTGCCGTCCTTCTTGAAGTTTTTCTTACCCTTGCCCTTCTTGAACTTAGTGGTTTTATTGACCATCAACACTTGATGTTCTTTCTTGATCTCAACCTCTGCTGACTTCAGCATTGAGAATACTTCAGGAATGGTCTTCACCATCCCTTGCATATTGTAGTTCATCACAAAGCTCTTGTAGCTTGGTGGGAGCGATCAAGGATTCTGTCAATGACCGCCTCGTCCGGAGATTAATGTCCAGTGGGACAAAGGTTGTGCAACCAGACATTTTGAGTGTGTGCTCACTTGTGAACTGTTTTCCTCCATCTTACAACTATAGAACTTGTCGGAGACTTCATATCTCGACCTGGCATGAGCTTGGAAAACCATTTTCAGCTCCTCGAACATCTCATATGCTCCGTGTTGCTCAAAACGCTTTTGGTGCCCCGGTTCTAAGCTGTAAAGCATGCCGCCCGAACGAGGGAGTAATCATCAACCGACGAGACTGCCAAGCATTCATAATGTCTTGGTTCTCAGGATGGGTGCATCACCTAGCGGTGCTTCTAGGACATATTGCTTCTTGGCTGCTATGAGGATGATCCTCGGGTCCGGACCCAGTCCGGATAGTTGCTGCCATCATCTTTCAGCTTGGTTTTCTCTAGGAGCAGCGTTGAAGTTCATGTTGACATGAGCATTGGCCATTTGATCTACAAGACATATTTTGCAAAGACTTTAGACTAAGTTCATGATAATTAAGTTCATCTAATCAAATTATTTAATGAACTCCCACTCAGATTTGACATCCCTCTAGTCATCTAAGTGTTACATGATCCGAGTCGACTAAGCCGTGTCCGATCATCACGTGAGACGGACTAGTCATCGTCGGTGAACATCGCCATGTTGAACGTATCTTCCATACGACTCATGTTCGACCGTTCGGTCTCTTGTGTTCCGAGGCCATGTCTATACATGCTAGGCTCGTCAAGTTAACCCTAAGTGTTTATGCATGTGTAAAACTGTCTTACACCCGTTGTATGTGAGCGTAAGGATCTATCACACCGATCATCACGTGGTGCTTGAAGCGACGAACTTTAGCAACGGTGCACAGTTAGGGGGAACACTTTCTTGAAATTATTCTAAGGGATCATCTTATTTACTACCGTCGTTCTAAGTAAACAAGATGCATAAACATAATAAGCATCACATGCAATTATATAAAGTAGTGACATGATATGGCCAATATCATATAGCTCCTTTGATCTTCATCTTGGGGCTCCATGATCATCTTGTCACCGCATGACACCATGATCTTCATCATCATGATCTCCATCATCGTGTCTCCATGAAGTTGCTCGCCAACTGTTACTTCTACTACTATGGCTAACACGTTTAGCAATAAAGTAAAGTAATTTACATGGCGTTGAATCAATGACGCGCAGGTCATACAATAATTAAGACAACTCCTATGGCTCCTGCCGGTTGTCATACTCATCGACATGCAAGTCGTGATTCCTATTACAAGAACATGATCTCATACATCACAATATATCATTCATCATTCATCACAACTTCTGGCCATATCACATCACATGACAATTGCTGCAAAAACAAGTTAGACGTCCTCTAATTGTTGTTGCATCTTTTACGTGGCTGCAATTGGGTTCTAGCAAGAACGTTTTCTTACCTACGAATAACCACAGCGTGATTTTGTCAAGTTCAATTTACCCTTCATAAGGACCCTTTTCATCTAATCCGCTCCAACTAAAGTAGGAGAGACAGACACCCGCTAGCCACCTTATGCAACTAGTGCATGTCAGTCGGTGGAACCTGTCTCACGTAAGCGTACGTGTAAGGTCGGTCCGGGCCGCTTCATATCACAATACCGCTGAAGCAAGAAAAGCAGTAGCGACAAGCAAGTTGACAAGATCTACGCCCACAACAAAATTGTGTTCTACTCGTGCAATAGAGAACTACGCATAGACCTAGCTCATGATGCCACTGTTGGAGAACGTTGCAGAAAATTAAAATTTTTCCTACGGTTTCACCAAGATCCATCTATGAGTTCATCTAAGCAACGAGCCAAGGGAGAGAGATTGCATCTACATACCACTTGTAGACCGCGTGCGGAAGCGTTCAAGGGAACGGTGATGATGGAGCCGTACTCGCCGTGATTCAGATCACCGATGACCAAATGCCGAACGGACAGCACCTCCGTGTTCAACACACGTACGGAACGGACGACGTCTCCTCCTTCTTGATCCAGCAAGGGGGAAGGAGAGGTTGAGGAAGAAGGCTCCAGCAGCAGCACGACGGCGTGATGATGGTGGAGAGGCAGTACTCCGACAGGGCTTCGCCAAGCACACGTGGAGGAGGAGAGGTGTTGGGGAGGGGAGGGGCTGCGCCTTGGAAGTGTGTTGCAGCCTCCCTCACCCCTTTATTTATAGGGGAAGGGCAGGGGCCGGCCCCTCTAGATGAGATCTAGAGGCGGCGGCGGCGAGAGGGGGGCTTGCCCCCAAGCAAAGGGCGCCCCCACTGGGGTTCCCCCAACCCTAGGCGCATGGGCCCAAGGGGCGTGCCCAGCCCTCCAGGGGCTGGTTCCCTGCCCTGTGGCCCATGAGGCCCTCCGAGGAGGGTGGCCCCTCGGTGGACCCGGAACCTCTCCGGTGGCCCCGGTATAATACCGATATGACCCCGAAACTTTCCGGTGTCCGTTTGACAACTTACCATATATAAATATTTACCTCCGGACCATTCCGGAACTCCTTGTGATGTCCGAGATCTCATCCGGGACTCCGAACAACATTCGGTAATCACATACAAGTCTTCCTAATAACCCTAGCATCACCGAACCTTAAGTGTGTAGACCCTACGGGTCCGGAGACATCTGAGACATGACCGAGACGGCTCTCCGGTCAATAACCAATAGCGGGATCTGGATACCCATGTTGGCTCCTACATACTCCTCAATGATTTCATTGGATGAACCACGATGTCGAGGATTCAAGCAACCGCGTAAACTATTCCCTTTGTCAGACGGTATGTTACTTGCCCGAGATTCGATCATCGGTATCCCAATACCTCGTTCAATCTCGTTACCGGCAAGTCACTTTACTCGTACCGTAATGCATGATCCCGTGACCAGACACTTGGTCACTTTGAGCTCATTATGATGATGCACTACCGAGTGGGCCCAAGTGATACCTCTCCGTAACATGGGTGACAAATCCAGTCTCGATCCATGTCAACCCAATGACACTTTCGGAGATACCTGTAGTGCACCTTTATAGTCACCCGATTCGTTGTGGCGTTTGGTACACCCAAAGCACTCCTACGGTATCCGGAGTTACACGATCTCATGGTCTAAGGAAGAGATACTTGACATTGGAAAAGCTCTAGCAAAACGAACTACACGATCTTGTTCTATGCTTAGGATTGGGTCTTGTCCATCACATCATTCTCCTAATGATGTGATCCCGTTATCAATGACATCCAATGTCCATAGTTAGGAAACCATGACTATCTAGTCAACTAGAGGCTCGCTAGGGACATATTGTGGTCTATGTATTCACACGTGTATTACGATTTCCGGATAATACAACTATAGCATGAATAAAAGACAATTATCATGAACAAGGAAATATAATAATAATGCTTTTATTATTGCCTCTAGGGCATATTTCCAACACATTGGATAGTTCCCAAATTCTGTGTATTCGAATTTCAACGCTTGCCACTTGCTCGCATCCTTAGGGTGACTCAGCCTCTTGTCTTTTTTATTTATCTCCGGATCATTTCCGTCATCTTATCGCTTCTTTCTCCTCCCTATCCGTGTGCCAACGCAGGAGCTTTGCTACCTTAGGGTCCGCGAAATACCACTGCAGAAGAGGAGTGATCGGAAAGTACCACACCACTTTTTGAGGAGCTTTCTTCCTCTTCTTGTATCGAGTGACGCCGCACACCAGACATATGGTAGACTCTGTGTGCTCGTCCTGATAAATGATGCAATTTTTCATGCACACATGGTATTTCACTTGCGGTAAATCCAGAGGACACACGATTTTCTGCGCCTCCTCGAAACTAGTCGGGCACTTGTTCCCCTTGGGAAGACGTTCATGCCAGAATGGCATGTTCTCGTCGAAGCATGCGTTGGTCATTTTGTGTTTTACCTTCATCTCCAGAGCCATGAGCGTTACTTTCAGGCGGGTATCCTCGGGACTGCATCCTTCATACAATGGAGGAACCACGTCTATCTCCAGTTGATCCAGCTTGGCTTTCTCTCGGGCGGCAGCTCTTGCGTTATCCGTCTGCTTGACAAGCAACTCTTGAATATGACGATCCTGCACCCATCCCATCGATGGTCCATCGTCGTCTGCTCCGGCATCTTCATCTTCATGATCATGCCCTTCATCTTGATCTTCCTCATCATCATGTCTGGCATCTTCTACATGATGACTGTGTACAGCATCACCCTCGTGATCATGTCTTGGAGATTCTTCGTCTTCTCGCCCGCCCTCGCCGCGGTGGTTGTCTTGCCGCCCTTCCTCATTTCTTGCCCGGCCCCCATGGACGACTTCATAGTCATCTTCATCACCTTGCCACCGATAGCCATCCATGAAACCACGCAAGAGCAGGTGTTCCCGCACCTGTCCGGAATCCGGGTCCGCAATAAGGCTCTTCAGCTTGCATCTTCGACACGGACATCTTATCTCCGTCTCGTTCTTTTGAAGCATCTCGGCCTTCGCGGAGCTCAAAAACCTATTCATGATGCCTTCGGTCATCGTGTGGACCATGGTCGCCTGCGGGGTAGAGCAAAATGATATTTCAGAACCAAGAAAAAATTTGGCATGACTTTGCCTAAAAATAGGACCAAAAAGAATGCATAGTACCAAATTCTTGCCGAAACGGAAATGAATCAACATTCGGCAAAATATTGGCAACTATCGTATTTCAAATACCGGTACCTGCAAACACAAACATATATGCAACACCACAAACATATGCAACACCACAAACATACATATATCTAGCTAGGCCATAAAAAGTGCATGTGCACGTTGTTGGAGGGAGAAAAAAGTAGATCTACAACATAAAGAGAGCTTTCCCCTTACTTACCTATCAAAAAAGGTAATTTAACCACTTAATTTGGATGAATCTATGCTGCAAATGAGGTGAGAAGGAGGAGGCAGCCGAGACAAGCTTGGAGGAGGAGGTGGAGAGAATGATGTGGGGAAAGTGAGTGTGGTAGGTGGCTGTCCAAAATATCTAGCTGGTCCCAGGTTACTAATGGCGCACTACCTACAAATGCGCCATTAGTAACCCTGGTTACTAATGGTGCACCATCTGGTGGTGCGCCATTAGTAGTTTTGCAAAAAAAATGTTAGTAGTGGCACACGGGGTGAGTGGTGCGCCATTACTAGTTAAAACTAGTAATGGCGCACTGTGCCCTGGTGCGCCATTAGTATTTTTGGAAAAATAATAATTAAAAAGTTTGTTAGTAGTGGTGCACCATAGGTGCGGTGCGCCATTAGTGTCCATTACACTAATGGCGCACCAACGCATGGTGCACCACTTCTATATAGTAGTGGCGCACCACATGTCTGGTGCGCCATTAATGTCCATATTATCTATAGCCCTTTTCCTAGTAGTGGAGGAGCTAAATGTAGAACAAATATTCCCTCAAGTTCTATCGACCACCGATACAACTCTACGCACACTTGACGTTCGCTTTACCAAAAACAAGTATGAAACTAGAAGTACTTTGTAGGTGTTTTTGGATAGGTTTGCAAGAATATAAAGAGAGCGTAAATAAAAGCTAGGGGCTGTTTAGATAAAGACACAACTAAATTAGTTTTAGTAGAGAGGTTTTTGTTACGAGAAAGTTATTTGTCCCTAGGCAATCGATAACTAGACAGGTAAACATTATTGCAATTTTATTTGAGGGAGAGGCATAAGACAACATACTTTTTCTAGTTGGATCATATGCACTTATGATTGGAACTCTAGCAAGCATCCACAACTACTAAAGATTCATTAAGGTAAAACCCAACCATAGCATTAAAGTATCAAGTCCCCTTTATATCATACGCAAAACAACCTACTTACTCGGGTCTGTTCTTCTGTCACTCACGCCACCCACCATAAGCAAATCATGAACATAATGCAAACCCTACAGAGGGAATCCCTCACGCTTGCGCGACACGGAGAGCACCATCAGACAGCACCAATAATAAAACATGCAACTCGAACCAATCTTGATCATTAAATAACCCATAGGACAAAACGGATCTACTCAAACATCATAGGATAGCCATACATCATTGGGAAATAATATATAGAGTTGAGCACCATGTTTAAGTAGAGATTACAGCGGTAAGAGAGAGGTTACACCGCTGCATAGAGGGGGAAAGAGTTGGTGATGATGGCGGTGAAGTTGTTGGTGAAGATTGCGGTGATGATGATGGCCACAGCAGCGTTCCGGCGCCACCGGAAGAGAAGGGGAGAGGGGCCCCTTTGTCTTTTTCTTCCTTGACCTCCTCCCTAGATGGGAGAAGGGTTTCCCCTCCGGTCCTTGGCCACCATGGCGTGGGATGGGCAAGAGCCCCTCCGAGACTGGATCTGTCTCTCTGTCTCTCTCTGTTTCTGCATTCTCCCCTGCTGCCCTTTCACCGTTTCGTATATATATGGAGATCCGTAACTCCGATTGGATTGAAACCTTCGCCCAGATCTTTTTCCAAAAATTAGCTTTGCGGCCAAAGTAGAGCATCAACCGCCTTACGAGGGGCCCACGAGGGTGGGGGGCGCGCCCACCTGGAGTGGGTGTGGGCCCCACCCTCGTGGCCACCTCGAGCACCGTCTCGCGCTGATTTTACTTCCCAAAAATAAGAAATATTCCAAAATAATTCTCCGTCTGTTTTTATCCCGTTTGGACTCCGTTTGATATGGGGTTTCTGTGAAACATAAAACATGCAACAAACAGGAACTGGCACTGGGCACTAGATCAGTATATTAGTCCCAAAAATAGTATAAAAAGTTGCCAAAAGTATATGAATGTTGTAGAATATTGGCATGGAACAATCAAAAATTATAGATACGACAGAGACGTATCACGCACGTACTACCTCCCACTACTAGGGAAAACCCTAGCTGTAGCGCGGGTATTTTGCCTATCGATGGCGATGATGACGCTCTTCGATAAGGTGCTACTGAGCTAACGTTTAGCAATGGCGCTGTAATCTCCACGCCATGCTATACATGGCTAGCAGTAGCGCGCTTTAGTGAAGAGTGTTGCTGCTAATATCTGTAGTGCTTTTTAGCAGGAAGCCCTACTAGTAAGGCATCACTACTGCTAACTTTGTTTCCCTCGCTACTGCTAGTTTTATTAGTTTTTTCTGCATATTTGTTTTGTAGTTGAATAGGCTTTATAGAATAATCTTTAGCATATCATACACATACAAATGTAATCATATCATATACATACAAATAGTCTCATCAAATCATGCCATCATTATAATCATCATCCAACACAAAGTGGTCTCTCCTCATCATCTCGAAAATAGTGATACAAGTCTCGGTTACTTGCAACTACATCATCATCCATCTAAACAATGATATACGCGAGAAGAGCTATCACTTTGAGTGAGAGCGGAAACTATGCACATGAGTTCGTATCCCTCTCTCGCATTAGCGTGAACCTAAACTAACTACTGCCCGTCGCTCAGAAACCGGAAACCGGTACACCTGGGCCTGATACTCCGGCCACTCGTCATATATATACTCCTAGCGTAGAACTTCTTCGCCATCGATGATCTATGCACCTGCATCGTCATATGAGTCGATGATATGCAACATATATAGTTGAGCAACAGAAAGAGACAGACCTGGCAAAAATAGAAGCAACATATCATAAGCATAAATAACAAAGTTGATCGTACCCAAAATGCCCTAACTAGAGTGATCGTCGCTAGTCGAGGAGGACGGTTTAATTACATCACAAATAAAGTTTCATCGTGCATAACTCAAAGTTTCGTCATACAGAAAGTATGAACTAAACGGACACATTGTCATATATCGACAATCACTCCAACATGTAGTGCCATCCATCCAAGTCAGGGAGATAGTCCCCGAGCCTAGTGAAAGGCTTCAGTCGAGACGCTGAGCGGCTACCCGTGTTCGGACGTCTTCCCGTGACATTTGTCCTTCTTTGTAGAACATCCCTGTTTTTCCGATGACCTCCTTCATGATGATTTGGGCAAGTTCGTGCTGGATGTGATAGAACTCAGCTCAAAGTCGATGATCCTCGATATCTCCTACGTTCTTTGCCCATTGCAGAATATGGGCATCACCGGATGTAGGTGACATGCGAAGGTTTTGGTGATCCCGTCTGTACTCAAGCATGTGGTGTAGGACATAGAATCCATCATTAAGAGAATCTCTCGGTTGCTGGATGCAGCAGAAGTCGGTCTTATGGCCGAAGGCAGGCTTGCCGTCCCTTCTCTTCTTGTCCTTGACCTCTCCACCCCGTGCGTCATAGTAAAACATAGCACTGTCGAGAACATCCTTGATGTGGGTGTAATCCTTTTTGTTAATGTTCTTCGACTAGTCCAAGTAAAGAGCATGTGAGTATCGAGGGTAGAGGATGATAAGGACGGTGCGCTCACCGCTGTGCAAAATAAGTACACCTCAAATTAATTAGCCTCCACCGTGCAAATGAATGATCAAAATCAAAGGAAGGATATCCGCGCGGATGACTTACAGGGGATGATAAGGCACGAGAATCGCCTCCTTGTCCTTATTGGCGAGCATGAAATTGACGATGTATTCCCTCGCGTATTCATGTTGCTTTGCGCATACTCCCAAGAAGCCCTCATGCATGAAGTACGAGTCAGCGACACAGATATGAGGTATGTGCTCAACCCCGATGATGTAGTTCATGCGAAGGCATAAAGGCGGACAAACGTAAAATACAACTTCTTCACGTGAAACATGTCGAATATGTAATCGAATCGAAGGAAGAACTTCTCCGCGGGGAATGTGTCGACGTATGACAATTGCCGCGGAACGTTAACCACGTAGAGTGGGTATCCTGGATCTTTACAAATATGACTAACGTGCTGTCGAATTGATCGGAAACTAAAATTACCAGCAGTCTCATGAACTCTGTTGTGACCGCGTTCATCTCGAAAACCTTCTTCACTAGGTCCCAACGGTGCCGGGCCCTGAGGACGTCACGCTCCTGCGGGACGGTGAACTCCGCCAAGGGGTCTTGGATGCCCAGACTCGTGGCTTCCGCATCCTCCTTGGACCATATGGACCTCTTTCCGCCGTAACCACGGCTTCCGAGGTGGTGGCACCCAATGTTCCTCTATTGAAGCCCCTTCATGTACTTCGACTTTTTTTTGCAGCTTCGGCCTCGCAAGCCGCCTTGAATATTTCAAAGTGCTCTGCCGTGATTTTCGAATTATCCTTTACAATCTCGGAGTAGGGTTCCTTCTTGTCGATGATCCTTGCTTTCACCCTTGTTTTCCAGGTGGCCAACGCGTCGCTAAACTTGGTCATGGCGTGTTTGTTTATCTTCTTCATTGTCGGGTCCTTATCTAGATCTTTATAATCCTTTTCATTCCGGCCCGGGAACAAGAATATCGGTTGTAGCTTCTTTAGGAGGGAGGGCCTCATATTATCTATCTTCTGTAGTTTCTCATCATTGATGGTGGCGGTTGTCCGTACGATGCAACCTATTTGATTGCCGTAGTGTGCGCGTGCATCCTCGGACGCGTTTGGCTCAAAATTGCCGTCGTCCACCTCCGTGACCACCAGTCTAGTAGTCTTGAGTTTGTTAGGAAGTCGTTGCCTCTTTGCTTTTGGTTCTCCACCGGATCCGCTCCCCGAGGTAGCGCCAGTCTCGATGCCAGTCTGAGTCTTAATGCGGGTCTCAGTCTTAGGGCCGGTCTTAGTCTCAGCACCGGTGTCGGTCTCAGTCCCTGATGCGACCAGTAGGCCCAGCAACAACATCGGTTGATGGTCGGCAAGGCTCAAAAGTTCGTCTGCCACCAGGTAGACGTCGTCGCAATCACCAGAACCCTGTCTTTCATCGTTGCTAGCCATGTTTCCTATGATTAAATCTAGTCAATTAATTCTAGACCTAATAAAATGAATAATGACATAAAAAGGCCTATGTTTTGCAGGAACGTTGACTCCTTCCCGGTGCGGCAAATCCCGGGCACTCGATATGTCCTAGTTTGTAGCACAAGTCATGCTGAAATTCACGGAAAATTTTGGCATGACCTTTGCCAAAAAGTGGACAAATCGAGAACCTGAAATTTGCCGGAACAGAAATGAATCAACATTCCGGCAAAACATAGGCCACTCAGCTTCATTCCCTGGAAACAGTGTTCAAATATCCATCTTCGACACTGCAACACATGTACAAATATACATGAGCAATCACATGTCCAAATTCCACAAGGTAATTCAAAACCAAAGTGTAGAAGAAAATTCATTTAAATACTAATAGAACAAAATTCAGTTAACTTTAGTGCTCTATAATGATGAAAGGAAAAAAATACAGTTAACTACTAATTTCATTCATTTAGGTTATTCATTTAACTTCACCTAATTAACCTACTATACCACTACTACTAGCAGCACTAGTAACCTAATTAACCTAGCAAAACTCTACTGCCCTAACTAAAAAACATCTAATTAACATCTACTAGTACCACTACTGCCCTAACCTAATTAACATCTACTAGTATCACTATATACTACAAGCAGCATCTACCCTAATTAAACCCTACTGCCCTAACTAACTTTTGCTGTAAACCAAATTTTTTGCTCTAAACTAATTTTTTGCTCTAACATCTACTACTTAACATCTTTTGCTCTAAACTAATTTTTTTGCTATAAACTAACTTTTGCTTTAAAATGCAAAGAGAGAGGAGTGGGGGGAGGGGTGGGGGACTTACAGAGAGGGGAGAGACGGTGGCGGGGAGGTGCTCGGCGACGGAGGCAGGGGCGGAGAGGGCGGCCTCAGGAACGGGCAGTGGCGGTCCTGGGCTTGCTCGGGCGGAGGTGAGGTCGAGGGCGGCCTCGGGTGGCGGCGGTGAGGCTGAGGGCGGCCTCGGGCGGCGGCGGTGAGGATGACGGTGGCCTCGGGGGGAGACGGTGAGGTTGCGGGCGTCCACACCGGCAGGAGACGGCCGCGAAGTGGGGCGATGGCGAATTGGGGAGACGGCGGCGAGGGCAATGGATTTGGGGGAGAAGTGGTGGCCGGTGGGAGGGAAACTGTTGTTTAAGTGAAACGTAACGGTAGCGCTTTCCTGAAAACGCGCTATAGCTAAGTTAGCTACAGCACGTTTCCTGAAACGCACTACTGCTATTCCTTTCTCCTTTTTTCCATTTTTTCATTTATTTTTCTTTACATTTTTTTTCCTTTCTCCTTTTTCTATTTCTTTAATTTTCATTTACTTTTCTACTTGTTTTTCATTTTATTTTAATTTCGTTAGCAGTAGCGCCTCACACATAAACACGCTGCTACAACAAAATTAGCGGCAGCGCTGTTTCTAAAAGAGCGCTACTACTATGTGTAGCCGATCGGCTTAATGGTGGGAATTTTTGTAGTAGCGCTTTTACAACGGGGCGGGCTACTGCTATATATGTTTCTGTAGTGTGGTTATTTCGCGCGCGCTACTGTTGTATGCAGTAGCGCCCTTTTTTAACATGTGCTACTGCTAAAGTTCTGTGTATAGGCTTTTCCCTAGTAGTGTCATTTTCGGTTTGCAGGGCTCAATTTAAAATCTCACCAACATAGGTAGATGATGAGTGGTGCAATCATTTTTGTCAAGGAGGGAGTACCTCATCTGGATGATTCGAGTGCACTCATTTGACCGTCATGCCGATGTGTGACCCAGCACGAACGGGACGCACCACTAACGGGACGGGACGGCACATCAGTTTTTCAAGTTTTCAACGGTAAGCTAGCGCGCTAAGCCATGCTTGCTTATGCAATGAATTCCGATGACCGTCGCGTTTCCCGCGACATGCTGCTTCAACTACCTTGGTTGGTGAGATTTTTGATGACCATCGCGTTTCCCGCGACACGCTGCTACATGTACACTATCCGCCTATAATTACTAGTTCTCCGGTAGCAACGTCACCCAACTCACCCTATCGGCTCCCCTCACAACCCGCACCGGCCCGACGTCGCTCGCCACTTGCCCTCGCTCTCTCCATGTTCGTCATGCCCCCGACCATCCGCAATAGGCGACGACAGAGGCGCTCACCGCCGGAGCTAGTGTTAGGTTATTCACCGGAAGGAAGATGGAGGGAGGAGGCATTCTATCGGTCTTTAGATGGAAATGTGGAGGTCGAGGACTTGTTGGAGAGCGACCGCCTGGTGGAGGAGCAGCGTATCGCCAACTTGCGCTGCCAGCGTGGCATGGAGCAGCAGCACACCACCGCTTTTAGTCGCGAGCAGAGCGCCCACGACTGGGCCGACTACATGGAGGCCGGCGCCCGGCAAATAGCCCTAGAGCTTGTCGGGCACGCACGCGTGCGCGACGCCGAATTTTACTACCAGCTCATCAAGTGGGTTTCCCGCTTAGAAGCCGAAGCTTCGGTGGACCATGTCGGCATAAAAAGGGCCAACGCGCGCGAGCAACGCGCCTTATTGCACCTTCGGCAAGTCTGCGGCGAGGAGGAGGACGTCGGTGCCGGCATTTAACCTGTACCGCAGATGGCGTCCGACATCGTCTAGTTAGCAGGAGTAAGTCAGTACTTGTACACTAGAGTATTAGTGGGAGTAGATAGTTAACTTGGCTATGATGGTTGTCAACGTGGAAGTTTAGTACTCTATATCTGGTAAGACCTGTTACTTTGCTCTGTATGTTTAACTTTCCGTGTGAACGTATGGAATGTCTGTTATTTTTTAAAATGGGATGTATTTGTCTGCCACGGGTTTAGAGGCTGACATCTGGGCCTACTAGGTTGACGCATACACAATAAAGAGATGATTGTATGTGGAGAGGATGACAGCAGGGACCCACCAGGGTCATGGCAGTACGCAAGCAAGTGCCTCCTTATTTCAAGCCAGAAAAATGGTTCATCCAAATGGATTTCTGACATCCGGGTCCCATGCCATTGTCAACGTAGTCAATAAACGAGAGAATTGCACAACGAGCGACTAACACGAGGGACCCAGTAGCCTGCCCAGTTTTTTTTAGGGAAGTAGCTTGCCCGCTTATCTTTGTTTTCTAGACGGAAGAAGGGTGTCACTAGGCTGTGCGGAGCACTCTGGCCTGTCTAGCCAGCCTTTTCTTTTATGTTTACCACAAGACCAGCCCAGTAGTTTTTTTTATTTCTGAAAATGGCTAGCCCAGTTTTTTGTTTCTTTTGCAGAATACCCAACCGAGACCTACTTGCTTTGTCAGCCCTGCTGCGCTGCAAATCTTTCAAGACAAGAAAATCAGCTATCGGTAATGAGAAATGTGCTGTACATTTTTAAAACAAATCGAACCGGCAATTAGTTTCAAATTTGTTTTTTTATTTCGAGATTCTAAATTCCATTGATTTATATGCGTGGACAATTATTTGGATTTTATATTGATATGAATTTATTTTTCAAATTAGTTTGAATGTGACTTGACATATCGGGATTGAAAACAGTTGATCGCACCGAAATATGCAAAACTTCGTTTAATATTTAATCGTGGCCACAATATGGGCTGTAATGCTAACAAAAAGAAGATGGGCTCCAAAAATTCCTTATGAATTAGCGAATGGACTATAAATTATTAGATATAATGGGAGATGGGTTGTATGCTGTTTTCCACACATTTGAGGCTGACTTATGCGCCTACTATAGGTTGACGCGTACGCTTTCCTAAAAAAAGGTTGACGCACACGCAACGCCGTGTCAACTTCGTCAACACATGAGAGCAGTGATTGTTGGATGTCCATCCAATGACCATCGTGCTTCTTCAATCTCTGCTCTTCCTGCTCCAGCCGCTCAAACAGGCACCGGCGGGACTGCCTGCTGCCTCCTCCCGCGGCCGGTTGTGTTGGCGCGCAGGCCTCACCGCACCACCATACTCCCATCGCTGGCCTAGCTATCCCTCTACTCACGCAAACCTGTTGTTAATCTCCGGCGATGGCAAACAAACCAGTAAACCCTCGTACTCCCCTCCGCGTGGGAAACAACTACCAAGTCTTCCCTGGCTTTGTGTCGTTCCCTTCCTAGGCCTCGCCGTCGTCCACCGCCCTAGTGCTCTCGGCGCGGCATGGTCAACATGGTCAATGAATGACATCCATCAGAAGTGGACTGTACGTGGACAGGCTGACAGCTGGGTCCACGGCCGCACGCAAGGAAATGCTTCCTTATTACGTGCAAAATATAATGATTCCTCCACCTAACAGCTAGGACCCACTAGAAGGGCCAATGTATTTCACGAAAAAAACGTTCCCCCTGCTGGCAGGTCGGACCCACCAGCTATATCTTCACACACAAGGAAGTGCCTCTTTGTTACGCACAAAAAAATGAATACTCCCCCTGCTAGCTGGGACCCACCATAGTGGGAGGCTGACTTGTGGGCCTACTAAGTTGATGGGGACGAAGGGCTTTGTCAACTTAGTCAATATGAACGATTCTAGCTCCGGTGACCGTACGATGTCCATCCAACGGCCGTAGTGCTTCTTCAACCTCTGGTCTTCTTGCTCCAGCCGCCGAAACCAGCGCTGGTCGTGTCGCGTGCTCCAGCCTCCCGTGGTCGGCTGTGATGCCGTGGAGGCCTCACCGCCCCCTACTACTCCCACCGCTGGCCAGGCCATCCCTCTAATCACCCAGACCCCCTGTTATTCTGCGGCGACGGCAGCCTCACACCAAAGCCGAACCAGTGAATCATCATACTCCTCTCCACGTGGGCATCCACTACCATGTCTTCCCCGTCTCCGCGTCATCCCCTTCCTAGGCCTCGCCGTCGTCCACTGCTTTGGTGCTCTCGGCGCGGTGTGGTTAATGTGGTCAAGGAACGGCTTCCATCGGAAGAGTACTGTACGTGGAGAGGCTGATAGCTGGGTCCACGACTGCTGCAAGGAAGTGCCTCCTTATTACGCGGAAAATAATGATTCCTCCACGTGAAAACAGGGACCCACCGGACGGAACACCGTATTTCGTGAAAAAAACGTTTCCCCCTGACCGCTGGGACCCACCAGCTACATCTTCGCTCACAAGGAAGTGCCTGGCAGTCGGGACCCACCTGGTCGAAGCGTACGTAGCGTTGTCATTCTGGTCATGAACGTGTACGCACATACGATCGGTCTGTCTGCAGGATGCAGCGATGAACCGTGGCCGTGTAAGGAAGGGCATGTGTCGTAGTATAGGTGCGCACGTGTCGTAGTAGAGGCGCGCACATAGCATGTCACGCAGTCCCATTAATTTCATGTACACGTACGTACAACCAGGGTGCAAGAAAGTAAATACGGCCACGTACGTACATACGGGCAGGGTATCGAACGCCTACTCATGCATACGTACGGCCAAGGCTCGTGTACATGGCTGGGTCGGAACAGAGAAACTGCATCGTTGTCATGTTCATCAGGAGCCAACCGGCTTGGATGGAACAACTGATCAAAACAAGGGCTGGCGTACCGCAGAACGGAGGAAACGGCCTTGTGTTCGACCGACCACGGTCGAAACGGGGTCCTGTTCACCGAGAGGGGTGTGGCGTACCGCAAAACAGAGGAAACAGACTTCTCTTGGAGCTCCTATGGTCGAAACGGGGTCCTGTTGATCCAGAGGGGTGTGGCATACCGCAAAACGAAGGAAACGGACTTGTGTTGGAGCGCTATGGTCGAAACGGGCGTCCTGTTCATCGGGAGGGGTGTGGCGTACCGCAAAACGGGACTCCACGGGCTACTATTCATCTCCACCGTCGACCTCCGCCAGCCTCCACGGGCTACTGTTCATCCACCGTCGACCTCCTCCAGCCCCCACCTGCGACTGTTCATCCACGGGCCCATGTTCATCCAGCCTCCACCGCGCGCTCCTCCACCGGCTACTGTTCAACCAGCCCTCTCCACAGGGTCCTGTTCAACTACCCCTCCACGGGCTACTGTTCATCCAGCCCTCCACCAGCTACTGTTCAACCATCCCTCCACTGGCTACTGTTTAACCATCCCTCCACGGGGTCCTGTTCATCCCAGCCCTCCACAGGGTCATGTTCATCCATGCCCAACCGGCTCGATCGATTGGGGTCCTCTTCATCCAGCGACAACACCACGGGGTCCTGTTCATCCAACCCCGCACCAGGAACTGTTCATCCAACCCCCCAACAACATTCACTGTTCATCAAGGAAAGGAGGCAGCAGGTTCGATCGGCTTCAGTTAGCATCAGTAGCGAATGAAGGAATCGCTCGATCTGGTTCAGTTAACATCCATCAGTTGATCGCTCAGGTTCTGTAACGCGTAGCCTGCAGTGCAATCACTCGGTTCAGTAGGCGAACGCCTCGCTCGGGTTCGGTTAGAGCCCAACGGCTCACACCCATGCGTGTACATGTACGAGAGAAATGCGCATCGCTCAGCCCCCGACCACCCACCATAACCGGGAACTCCCCCATATTTTCCTCGTCCTCTCTTCTACCACGGTTTTTTCCGTCAAGGACGGCCCAAAGAATGTCATGCAGCTGCGTCTCCGGCCCGCCCAGGATGAAAAGCCCATTTTCTGTCATGTTTTTTGTCACAGAAGTAGGAGCCCACCACATCTATGATGATACCGGGGTTTGTCACATTTATCGTCATAGAAGTGTCATAAGCATGACAGAAAAAAAATTCGTTCGGCCCAAAATGTCACGGATGTGTCTTTTTTTGTAGTGATTGCTCGACTTAATACCTCTACATCATGTCAACTTGATAATGCGTTACTCCGTTCTTTATGAACTTAATACTCTAGATGCATGATGGATAGCGGTCGATTTGTGGAGTAATAGTAGTAGATGTAGAATCGTTTCCGTGCACTTGACACGGACAGGATGCCTATATTCATGATCATTGCTTTAGATAACGTCATAACTTTGCGCTTTTCTATCAATTGCTCGGCAGTAATTTGTTCACCCACCGTAATAGTTTATATCTTGAGAGAAGCCTCTAGTGAAACAGATGGCCCCCGGGTCTATTTTCCATCATATTAGTTTCTGATCTACAACTTTAGTTTCCAATTTACTTCCTTTGCAATCTTTTACTTTCTGATCTATGAACCAAAAATACCAAAAATATTTACATTACCATTTATCTATCTCTATTAGATCTCACTTTTGCAAGTAACCGTGAAGGGATTGACAACCCTTTTATCGTGTTGGGTGCAAGTTGTTTGATTGTTTGTGCAGGTATTCGGTGACTTGTGCGTTGTCTCCTACTGGATTGATACCTTGGTTCTCAAACTGAGGGAAATACTTACTCTGCTTTGCTACATCACCCTTTCCTCTTCAAGGGAAAAACCAACGCAAGCTCAAGAAGTAGCATGCTAGCGGTTCCTCTATTCCAAAAAAAAATTGTGATGTGCTAGGTTTCAGTAGACTTGATGATTGTTCTTTGAATTTGCATCGAGCGGATTGCACTATTAAGAAACCTATAGGAAGGATTAATGATGTTATTATTGTTGCAAATAGGAATTATGTGCATGTAGATTTTATTGTGCTTGATATAGATTGCAATCCCACATGCCCTATTATTCTTGGTAGACCTTTCCTTAGAACTATTGTTGCAACTATTGATATGAAATAAGGAAACATTAGATTTCAATTTCCGTTAAGGAAGGGCATGGAACACTTTCCAAGAAAGAAAATTAATTTGCCATACGAATCTATTATGAGGGCCACTTATGAATTAAAAACCAAAGATGACAACACCTAGACCTATGCATTATGCCTAGCTAGGGGCATTAAACAATAGCACTTGTTGGGAGGCAACCCAGTTTTTATTTTGTGTTTTTTTGTTTTTGCTTATGTTTTGAAATAAACCCACATTATTACTTCTGTAATAATTTTGTTTTAGTGTTTTAATTAGTGTTTGTTCCAAGTAAAACCTTTGGGATGATTAGTGGTGATAGTTGATTTGATCTTGCTGAAAAAAACTGAAAGTTTTGTGTCCAGTGCTGGAATTTTGAAAATTCGCATAAGCGCGATAAAGCTCTGAATTTTTTACACAAGATTTAGTTGCCTCCTTTTTCCTAATTTTTCAAAACTTTTCGAGTTACACAAGTATGATTAATATTCAGATCTTCGCAGACTGTTCTATTTTTGTCAGATTCTGTTTTCTATGTGTTGTTTGCTTATTTTGACAAATCTATGGGTAGTATCGGGGGGTATGAACCATGGAGAAGTTGGAATACAGTAGATATAACACCAATATGAATTTAGAATGAGTTGACAACGGTACCTAAGTGGTGATTTGCTTTTCTTATACTAACGGAGCTTATGAGTTTCTGTTGAGTTTTGTGTTGTGAAGTTTTCAAGTTTTGGGTAAAGTTTTGATGGACAATGGAATAAGGAGTGGCAAGAGCCTAAGATTTTGGATGCCCAAGGCACCCCAAGTTAAAATTCAAGGAGAACCAAGCATCTAGGCTTGGGGATGCCCTGGATGGCATCCCCTCTTTCATCTTCAATCCATCGGTAAAATTACTTGAGGCTATAATTTTATTCACTACATGATATGTGTTTTGCTTGGAGCATCTTGTATTATATGAGTCTTTTCTTTTTAGTCTGCCACAATCATCCTTTTTGTACACACCTTTTGAGAGGGACACACATTAATCGTGATTTTGATAGAATACTCTATGTGATTCACTTATATCTTTTGAGCTAGGCAGTTGCTCTAGTGCTTCAATTATACCATTTTAGAGCACGACGGTGGTTTTATTTTATAGAAATTGATGAACTCTCATGCTTCACTTATATTATTTTGAGAGTCTTGAAAATAGTATGGCAGTTGGTTTAGGTTATGACTTTAGTCCTAATATTATGGGCATTCAAGAGGGATATAATAAAAACTTTCATGAAGATCATTGAATATATGAGAAGTTGCATTCCTTGCATTTGTTCTGAGATGTAAAGATGGTGATATTAGAGTCATGCTAGTTGGTAATTGTGGTTGGGTAAAAATACTTGTGTTAAAGTTTGGGATTCCCGAAGAATGCACGTATGGTGAACCGTCATGTGATAAAGTTAGAGCATGGTTTATTTTTTGTTGTCTTCCTTATAAGTGGCGGTCGGGGACGAGCGATTGTCTTTTCCTACCAATCTATCCCCTAGGAGAATGCGTATTGGTTCTTGGTTTTGAGGGATAATAAACTTTTGCAGTAAGTATGTGAGTTCTTTATGACTAATGTTGAGTCCATGGATTATACGCACTCTCACCCTTCCATCATTGCTAGCCTCTCTAGTACCGCGCAACTTTCGCCGGTGCATTAAACCCACCATATACCCTTCCTCAAAATAGCCACCATACGCACCTATTATGGCATTTCCATAGCCATTCCGAGATATTGCCATGCAACTTCTACTGTTCCGTTTATTATGACAGACACCATCATTGTCATATTGTTCTCATATGCATCAGGCATTCATATAGAGTCTTATCTTTGTTGGAGTATTGAGTTGTAAGAAATAAAAGTGTGATGATCATCATTATTAGAGCATTGTGCCATGTGAGGAAAGAATGATGGAGGCTATGATTCTCCCACAAGTAGAGATGAGACTTCGGACGAAAAATAAAAAAAAGAGGCCAAAGAGCCCACTAAAAAAAGGAGACCAAAGAGCCCAAAAGAAAAAAAAAGAAAAATGAGAGAAAAAGAGAGAAGGGACAATGTTACTATACTTTTTCCACACTTGTGCTTCAAAGTAGCACCATGTTCTTCATGATAGACGGTCTCCTATTTTGTCACTTTCATATTACTAGTGGGAATTTTTCATTATAGAACTTGGCTTGTGTATTCCAATGATGGGCTTCCTCAAATTGTCCTAGGTCTTCGTGAGCAAGCAAGTTGGATGCACACACACTTAGTTTTGTTTTGGGCTTTCATACACTTATAGCTCTAGTGCATCCGTTCATTGGCAATCCCTACTCACTTGCGTCGATATCAATTGATGGGCATCTCCATAGCCTATTAATTTGTGTAGTTGATGTGAGACTTTCTCCTTTTTTGTCTTCTCCACACAACCTCCACCATCATATTCTGTTCCACCTATAGTGCTATATCCATGGCTTGCGCTCATGTATTGCGTGAAAGTTGAAAAGGATTTAGAACATCAAAAGTATGAAACAATTGCTTGGCTTGTCATCGAGGTTGTGCATCATAAATACTTTGTGTGATGAAGATAGAGCATGACCAGACTATATGAATTTGTAGGGTAACTTCCTTTGGCCATGATATTTTTGAAAACTATGATTGCTTTATTAGTATGCTTGAAATATTATTCTTTTTATGTCAATATTAAACTTTTGTTTTGAATCTTATGGATCTGAATATTCATACCACATAAAATAAATTTACATTGATAAACATGTTAGGTAGTATTCCACATCAAAAATTCTGTTTTTATCATTTACCTACTCGAGACGAGTAGGAATTAAGCTTGGGGATGCTTTATACGTCTCCAACATATCAACAATTTTCTACTATTACATGCTATTATATTATCCACCTTGGATGTTTTATATGCATTTTGGTAGTATTTTATATCATTTTTTGGGACTAACCTATTAACCTAGTGCCCAGTGCCAGTTCGTGTTTTTTCCTTATTTTTGACTTTTACACAAAAGGAATCTCAAACGGAGTCCAAACGGAATAAAACTTTGTGGTGATTTTTCTTGGACCAGAAGAAACCCAGGAGACTTTGAGAGGAGGCCAGAAGACCTACGAGGCGGCCACAATCCCTAGGGGCACGCCTTGGGGGGTAGGGCGCTCCCCCTAGCTTGTGGGCCACTCGTAGACCTCATAACCCTAATTCCAGCTCCATAATGCCCAAATATTCCCCTATACCAGAAGGGTCCACAAAAATACTTTTCTGCCTCCGCAAGCTTCTTTTCTCGTGATCCCATCTTGGGGCCTTTTCTGGCACTCTGCCGGAGGGGGATTCGATCATGGAGGGCCTCTACACCAACCTTGATGCCCTTCCGATGATGTGTGAGTAGTTTACCATAGACCTACGCGTCCATAGCTAGTAGCTAGATGGCTTCTTCTCCCTGTTTGATCTTCAATACAAAGTTCTCCTCGATGTTCTTGGAGTTCATTATGATGTAATTTTTTTTGTGGTGCATTTGTTGAGATTCGATGAATTGTGGATTTATGATCAAATTATCTATGAATATTATTTGAGTCTTCTCTGAACTCTTTTATGCATGATTTAAATAGCTTTGCATTTCTCTCCGATCTATTGATTTGGTTTGGCCAACTAGATTGATCTATCTTGCCATGGGAGAGGTGCTTTGTGATGGGTTCAATCTTGCGGTGTCCTCACCCAGTGATAGCATGGGTAGCAAGGCACATATTGTAATGTTGCCACTAAGGATAAAAAGATGGGGTTTATATCATATTGCTTGATTTTGTCCCTCTACATCATGTCATCTTGCTTAATGTGTTACTCTGTTCTTTTGAACTTAATACTCTAGATGCAGGCAGGAGTCGGTCGATGTGTGGAGTAATAGTAGTAGATGCAGAATTTTTTCGGTCTACTTGTCACAAACGTGATGCATATATTCATCGGCATTGCTTTAGATATCGTCATAACCATGCGATTTTCTATCAATTGATCAACAGTAATTTGTTGAAGCACGGTATGTTTTCTTTGAAGAGAGAAGCCTCTAGTGAAACCTATGGCCCCCGGGTCTATTTTCCATCATATATTTTCAGATCTTTAAAACCAAAAACCCAAAAATACCCTACTGCAATTTATTTACGTTTACTTTATTTTGCCTTTTATTTATCTTTTATATTTATCCCTATTAGATCTCACTCTTGCAAGGGACTATAAAGGGATTGACAACCCCTTTATCGCGTTTTGTTAGTTTGTGCAGGTGCATCTATTGGAGACTTGGTTGTTCCTCCTACTAGATTGATACCTTGGTTCTTAACTAAGGGAAACACCTATCTCTACTGTGCTGCATCACCCTTTCCTCTTCAAGGGAAAAACGCATGCAAGCTCAAGAAGTAGCACCCATCATTTTGATGATAAAATATGGTAAGTCGTGGTTGAGTACACAGTAATTATCGCGTTTGTGATCTATCATCAAAGCATCCATTAATCCTTCATTGTAGGCATGATCCTAAATTATATTTCATTGTAGCAAAAAAATTATCAAGAGAACTCGCAAATTCTACCAACAAAAGAACAATAAATACTTGCATCACCATAAAAATAGTGTGCTACAAGATTTAGCGCCGCTCTTCTCCAGATGCAACAAATGTTATAGCATGCTAATAGTGTGCAATATTTGGACATGGATTTTTTGGATAAAAATGTTAAATGCTTCATATAATTTAAGGATTTCATAATTTTCAAGGATGGGGACTTGGGGAGGAAATAGAATGAGAATGACACCACTACATGGAGATGGGATGAAGAGAGGTTGCCCTCACGTGGTGGCTAACTTACTAGCGTCGTCAGAGTGTGGTTGTTATCAACGCTTACATGATAGAGTTAGAGGCATGGTCGCCACCTCCATTGGAGATGGGATGAAGAGAACCAACTGTCGCTCATGAACAGCCTCTGCCACCTTCTCTTATGAGTCATGAATGTTCGGGTCACTCTCGGTCACGAGATGGTGGGAAACTGGTGACAAGTAGGGTAGGCCAGGGTGTGTGGGATGTTATATGTGTAGCATCTAATAGATTGAGAGTGAGTTAGGCTAATGTAGCAATGCCTGATGTGCTATGTGATACACGCAAAAATGCTACAACAGTGTTTCATTTAGCGTCAATATTGCACACTATGGCACGAATAGCGCTGTACTGAGGAAATTAGTTAAAACATAATGTGTCCTTCCAGATATGCTATAGCGACACTATGAAGCTGAATAAGCATGCTTTTTTCCATTGCATTTAATTACAATGCTTGTAGAAAGGCGTGGTTTCAGATCTTAGGTGTAATTGATGGATCTATCACAATGATACAGTTAAATTAAATTGTTTGAAACAAGATCTAAGCCTTTCAGGTTTGCGTTAGGCAATATATTACTACGTCCGAGTGCGGACTAAATATTGAGCATATTTTGATGTTAGAGTTGTACATTTATGTACTTCACATTTTCTGATGGAATTTTTTTTGCATTGCATATGTGTAATAAACTTTCGTATGTAGTCATTGTAGAAATGCCCTGAAAAATATGCATCGAGACTAGAATTAAATGGAGCAGGTATATCCATTTGCCTTGCTCCTCTCTTTGGAACTTCATTTAGGTCAAAGATAACTTGCCCAATGAAATTATCCTTAACAAAGTCCTTGTCGTTAACAATGACCTCAATATAGCAGGATTGGATGCGTTCCTTCGGGAAGGCAAATACCTGGTTCCACTGGAAGTTAGTGTCCGAAGTAATGGGTGGTGACCTATAATTTCAAAGCTTAATCTCCAGATATGGGTGACTACTCCCAGTCACATACTTTCCATGGAGGACTTTGGCCTTGACAACTCATACATAGAGATACGACATCTACTCCAGAAGGTCATATGTTCTGCTACTCCTCTCATCTAGTACTAGGAAAATCCCAATGTATTATGATGTGAATTTAAGGGAGTAGTCCCTAGGTCACGGCTACGGTGGCCACATCTTATTAGTTCATAGAAGGACAAACTTGTGCTTGCAACAAAATCCATGACAAGGTATTACCAGGAAGAGCTTTAAGTATGGTAGAGGAGACCAATCATTTTGAACCATAGTGTACAATCGATGATAAAATATTATAAGTCATGGTTTAGTACACTGTAATGCATTGTCGATAGATCACAAACGCGATATCCATTAATCCTTCATTCTAGTCATGATCCTAAATTATATTTCATTGTAGCACAAAAATTATTAAGAGAACTTGCAAATTCTACCAACAATAGAACAATAGATACTTGCATCACTGTAAAAGTAGTGTGCTACAAGATTTAGCACCGCCCTTCTCCAGATGCAACAAATGTTATACCATGCTAATAGTGTGCTATATTTGGACATAGATTTTTTGATAAAAATGTTAAATGTTTAAATAATTTAAGGATTCCATAATTTGCAAGGATGGGGACTTGAGGAGGAAATAGAAAGAGAATGACACCACTACATGGAGATGGCATGAAAAGAGATTGCTCTCACGTGGTGGCTAACTTACCAGCATCGTCGGCGTGTGGTTGTCATCAATGCTTACTTGCTAGAGTTGGAGGCGTGGTCGCCGCCTCCATTGGAGATGGGATGAAAAGAACCAGTAGTCGCTCACGCACAGCCTCTGCTACCTTCTCTCACGAGTCATGAATGTTGGGGCCGCCATCGGTCATGAGATGGTGGGAAACTGGTGACAAGTAGGGTAGGCTAGACTGTGTGGGATGTTATATGTGTAGTGTCTAATGGGGTGAGAGTGAGTTAGGTTAATGCAGCAATGCCTGATGGGCTGTTGTGTGATACACGCTAAAATGCTACAATGTTATTTCATTTATCGTCAAAATAGCACACTATGGCACGAATAGCGCTATAGTGAGGAAATTAGTTAAAACATAATTTTTCCCTTCCAGATATGCTATAGCGACACTATAATGCTAAAAAAGCGTGCTATTTTTCCATTGCATTTAATTGCAACGCTTGTAGTATGGCGTGGTTCCAGATCTCAGGTGTAGCTGAAGGATCTATCGCGATGATACAGTTAAATTAAATTGTTTGAAACAAGATCGAAGCATTTCGGGTTTGTGTTAGGAAATATATTACTATGTACGAGCGTGGACTAAATATTGAGCATATTTTTATGTTAGAGTTGTACAATTATATACTTCACATTTTCTGAAGGAAAAATGTTTGCATTGCATATGTGTAATACACTTTCATATGTAGTCATTCTAGAAATGCCCTGAAAAATATGCATGGAGACTAGAACTAAATGGAGTAGCTATAGCCAGTTGCCTCACTCTTTGGAACTTCATTTGGGTCAAAGATAACTCACCAATGAAATCATCCTTAACAAAGTCTGTTTCGTTAACAATGACCTCAATATAGCAGGATTGGATGCGTTCCTTCGGGAAGGAAAATACCTGGTTCCCCTGGAAGTTAGTGTTCTTCTCAAAGTGATGGGTGGTGACCTCTAATTTCCAATCTTAATCTCCACATATGGGTGATACGTCCATTTTGCATCCTGTGGATCCTAGAGTTTAATGCTATCGTTAGGATTTATCCTTAATACTTTTCTCATAGTTGCGGATGCTTGCGTGAAGGTTAATCATAAGTAGGAGGTTTGTTCAAGTAAGAACAACACCTAAGCACAAGTCCACCCACATATCAAATTATCAAAGTAGCAAACACAAATCAACCCAACATGAAGAAAGTGACTAGATGAAATTCCCGTGTACACTCAAGAATGCTTTGCTTATTATTAGAGACCATTTTGGCATGTCCTTTGCCTCAAAACGATTGGGCTACCTTGCTGCATACTTGTTTTTACTATCGTTACTTGCTCGTTACAAATAATCTTGCTATCAAACTACTCGCTACTTACAGTTTCAGCACTTGCAGACATTACCTTACTGAAAACTATTTGTCATTTCCTTTTGCTCCTCGTTGGGTTGGACACTCTTACTTATCGAAAAGAGCTGCAATTGATCCCCTATATTTGTGGGTCATCAAGGCTATTTTCTGGCGCCGTTGCCGGGGAGTGAAGCGCCTTTGATAAAGTAGAATTCCGTAAGGAAACATTTATATAGTGTGCTAAAATTTATTGTCACTTGTTACTATGGAAAACAATCCTTTGAGGGGTTTCTTCAACTCGTTCAAAACCACAATTAATTTCCCCTCAACCTACTGCACCTACTGGAAATATTGAATATGAAATCCCTTCGGGTATGATAGAACAACTGCTAGCTAATCCTTATGCAGGAGATGGAACCGAACATCCTGATATGCACCTGATACACGTGGAACAAATTTGTGGATTGTTCAAGCTTGCAGGTTTACCCGGAGATGAGGTGATGAAAAAGGTTTTCCCTTTATCTTTGAAGGGAAAAGCATTTGTATGGTATAGGCTATGCGATGATATTGGATCATGGAATTGGAATCATTTAAAATTGGAGTTTCACCAAAAAAAAATCCTATGCATCTAGTTCATCGTGATCGGAATTATATATATCAAGAAATTATGAAAGACATAGCACCTGTTGAGATAGAAAACATAGATGTTACTATTAAGATTGCCAATAGAGATACCATATCACCAGTTGGGATTGTTAGAGATGTTGAAGTCTTGTGTGGGAAAGTAAAATACCCTACTAATTTTCTTGTTCTCGGTTCTCCACAAGATGACTTCTATCCCATTATCTTCGGCAGACCCTTCCTGAACACAGTTAACGCTAGGATAGATTGCCAGAAACAAACTGTTAGTGTTAGCTTTAGTGATAAGGCTCATGAGTTTAATTTTTCGAAGTTTAGTAGAAAACATCATGAGAAAGAATTGCCTAGTAAGGATGAATTAATTGGTCTTGCTTCTGTTGCTGTGCCACCTACTGATCCTTTAGAACAATACTTGCTAGACCATGAAAATGATTTACATATGCATGAAAGAAATGAAATTGATAATATTTTATTTGAACAACGCCCTCTACTTACACACAGTTTGCCTATTGAAACTCTAGGAGGTTCTCCTCCACCTAAGGGTGATCCTGTGTTTGAATTAAAACAATAGCCAGACACTTATAAATATGCTTATCTTGATGAAAAGAAGATATGTCATGTTATTATCAGTGCTAATCTTTCAGAGCATGAAGAAGAAAGATTATTGAAAGTTCTAAGGAAGCACCGAGCTGCTATTGAATATACTCTTGATGATTTAAAGGGCATTAGTCCCACTCTATGTCAACACAAAATTAATATGGAACCTGATGCTAAACCAGTTGTTGATCACCAACGTCGGTTAAATCCGAAGATGAAAGAGGTGGTAAGAACGGAAATATTAAAACTTCTGGAAGCAGGTATAATCTATCCTATAGCTGATAGTAGATGGGTAAGTCATGTTCATTGTGTCCCTAAGAAAGGGGGTATTACTGTTGTTCCTAATGATAAGAATGAACTTATTCCACAGAGAATTGTTACAGGCTATAGAATGGCAATTTATTTCAGGAAATTAAATAAAGCTACTAGAAAAGATCATTACCCCTTGCCTTTTATCAATCAAATTCTTGAAAGATTATCTAAGCACACACACTTTTGCTTCCTTGATGGATATTCCGGCTTTTCACAAATACCTGTTTCTCAACCTGATTAAGAAAATACCACTTTTACTTGTCCCTTTGGAACTTATGCTTATAGACATGTGCCTTTTGGTTTATGTAATGCACCCGCTACCTTTCAAAGATGCATGATGGCTATATTCTCTGACTTTTGTGAAAAGATTGTTGAGGTTTTCATGGATGACTTCTCTGTTTATGGGAAATCTTTTGATGATTGTTTAAGCAATCTTGATCGAGTTTCGCAGAGGTGTGAACAAACAAATCTTGTCTTGAATTGGCAGAAGTTCCACTTTATGGTTAATGAAGGCATTGTCTTGGGTCATAAAATTTCTAAAAGAGGTGTTGAGGTGGACCAAGCTAAGGTTGATGCAATTGAGAAAATGCCATGTACCAAGGACATAAAAGGTATTCGTAGTTTCCTAGGTCATGCGGATTTCTATAGGAGATTTATCAAGGACTTCTCTAAAATTTCTAGGCCTCTCAATAATCTTTTGCAAAAGGATATCCCTTTTATTTTTGATGATGATTGTTTGGAAGCCTTTGAAACACTCAAGAAAGCTTTAATCTTTGCACCTATTGTTCAACCACCTGATTGGAACTTGCCTTTTGAAATTATGTGTGATGCTATTGATTATGCTGTTGGTGCTGTTTTAGGACAAAGAGTTGATAAGAAATTGAATGTTATACATTATGCTAGTAAAACTCTAGACAGTGCTCAAGGAAATTATGCTACTGCTAAAAAGGAATTCTTAGCAGTGGTGTTTGCTTGTGATAAGTTTAGACATTACATTGTTGATTCCAAAGTAACTGTTCACAAAGACCATGCTGCTATTAAATATCTTATGGAAAAGAAAGATGCTAAACCTAGACTTATTCGTTGGGTTCTCTTGCTACTAGAAAATTAGCTGAGAACCTCGTAGCTGATAACTTGTCTAGGCTTGAAAATGTGCTTGATGACCCACTTCCTATCGATGATAGTTTTCCTGATGAGCAGTTAGCTGCAATAAACGTTGCTAATAGTACTCCTTGGTATGCTGACTATGCTAATTATAGTGTTGCTAAATATTTGCCACCTAGCTTTACTTACCAAGAAAAGAAAAAGTTCTTCTATGATTTAAGACACTACTTTTGGGATGACCCACATCTTTATAAAGAAGGAGTGGATGGTATTATTAGACGTTGTGTACCTAAGCATGAATAGGGACAAATCCTTTGGAAATGTCACTCTGAACCTTATGTAGGACATCATATTAGAGATAGAACTGCTCACAAGGTATTGCAGTCTGGATTTTATTGGCCTACTCTCTTCAAGGATGCCCGTAAGTATGTCGCATCTTGTGATGAATGCCAAAGAATAGGTAATATTGGTAAGCGTCAAGAAATGCCTATGAACTATTCACTTGCTGATGAACCATTTGATGTTTGGAGATTTGATTACATGGGATCTTTTTCTTCCTCTAATGCGTATACACATATTTTGGTTGTTGTTGATTATGTTACTAAATGGGTAGAAGCTATTCCAACTAGTAGTGTTGATCACAACACCTCTATTAAAATGCTTAAGGAAGTTATTTTCCCAAGGTTTGGAGTCCCTAGATATTTAATGACTGATGGTGGTTCACACATTATTCATGGTGATTTTCGTAAAATGCTTGCTAAGTATGATGTTGACCATAGAATTGCATCACCCCATCATCCTTAGTCTAGTGGTCAAGTTGAGCTTAGCAACAGAGAAATAAAATTAATTTTGCAAAAGACTGTCAATAGGTCCAGGAAGAATTGGTCTAAGAAATTAGATGATGCACTTTGGGCTTATAGAACATCATATAAGAATCCTATGGGTATGTCTCCTTATAAAATGGTTTATGTAAAAGAATGTCATTTGCCTCTTGAGTTAGAACATAAAGCATACTGGGCAGTTAAAGAACTCAACTATGATTTCAAACTTGCTGGTGAAAAGAGGTTATTTGATATAAGTTCATTAGATGAATGGAGAACCCAAGCTTATGAAAATGCAAAGTTATTCAAAGAAAAGATTAAAAGGTGGCATGACAAAAGAATTCAAAAGCGTGAGTTTAAAGTCGGAGAATGTGTTCTTTTGTACAACTCTCGTTTCAGATTCTTTGCAGGCAAACTCCTCTCAAAATGGGAAGGCCCATATGTCATCGAGGATGTTTACCGGTTTGGAGCCATCAATATAAATAATTTTGAAGGCACTAACCCGAAGGTTGTCAACGGGCAACGAATAAAGCATTATATCTAATGTACGCCTATTAATGTTGAAAGCAATATTGTCCAAACATTGACGCTGGAAGAACACATAAAGGAGTCCCTTCAAAACACTACAGAATCGTCAAAATAAGGAGGTATGTGATATAGTAAGTAAACGGACCCCGAAAAATCGATAAAAATATTTTCTGTCAATTTTGGAATATTTTAAAATTTGGGAAATAAAAAAACTTCCAGGAAGCATTCCCTGGTGGGCAAAATACACCAGTGCGCGCAAGGCGTGCCTGGCGCGCCCAGGTGGGTTGTGCCCACCTGGGACACCTCCCGTACTCCATTTTCTTCCATATGCTTGTCCTCCAAGATAAAAAAATCTATATATATTTCTCGAACCTGTTAACCACCGTATCGCGGAGAAAAGCCTCTGTTCTCTTTTCTTGCTGTTTCTGGTTAGATTTGTCAAGCTAGGCATCATGTATTCCAGCTCCTCCAACTACATTGAAGAAGATGCTTGGTTGATGAGGATCGAGATGAAGGGGGAGGAGCCTTCGGACGCCATTGAGGGAGACAAGGGCAAGGAAGCTTCTGTAGATCCATCCCCGGTGGCAACACAAGCACTGTTGGCCGAGGAGGAGGAGGAAGATATCCTCAAACCCTATCTCACTCACCTTACTCCTGCTGAGATTGAAGCTTTTCGAGTCTTTGAAATGGTTTGCATGCAAAATAAGTATCTCACTTGCGAAAATATTCAGCATCAAGAGCATATCACCTACCTCCGGAGCGTCACCCATCGGCTTCAGGATCTTTTGACCTTTAAGGACAAGATCGCTTCATCACAACCATCACCTTCTTCACCACCAAAGGAGAACTGAGTATCGGGTATGGGCATTCCCCTTGGCTTCCGCCAAGCTTGGGGGAGGTGCCCCGGTATTGTATCATCCCGCTATCTTTTTGCCCATACTTATCTTAGTTCAATCTTTTGCTTAGAAAAATAAAGTTTAGTTCGATCGTTTCTTCTTTGTGAGTTTGCTTAGTGATCAATCATTGTTATAGTGTGCAAGTTATATAATAAAGTTAGTTCAAGTTTTTACTTTATTTACTTTCCTGTTGCAAATAAGGAAAAGAAAAAGAGAAACAAAGCAAATAAAAGAAAGGAAATCAATCAATAAGATCATATACTAACCCTATGGTAGGTGATGGCACCACATAAGGAAAAGTATAAGTAGAAAATTTTATTAGAGATTGAGAAACATAGCATTAGTCAATGATGCAACTCGTGAAAGAATTAATAAGGGAAGGGAAGATTCACATATAAATATACTATCCTAGAAATCTTTTGTGATTGTGAGCACTCATCAAAATATTATATGCCAAAATTGTTGACGTTGGACAAGGAAGACAACTTAATGATTTATGTTTGTTTATACTCACATAGAAGTCATATTGCCATAGATCCTTCAACATGTGGTGCTTGCCCCTATCTTTGCTAGCCAAAAATTCCGCACTAAGTAGAGATACTACTTGTGCATCCAAAAACCCTTAAACCCAAATATTTTTCAGGTGTCCACCATACCTACCTAGGGATTGACCAAGATCCCTCAAGTAAGTTGTCATCGGTGCAAAAGGGCAATTAAATTGATTCTAAATGTGTGAGATTTTTTAGTGTAAGAGAAAATTGAGCGTTGCACGAACTTGGATGACAAAGAATAAAAGCTACAGACAGCATAATAAAGGTTGTCATATTAAGGGGCAATGTAACGTGACGTTCTTTTGCACTAATGGATTGAGCATACAAACAAATAAGTGCATGTCAACCTCTGCTTCCCTCTGCGAAGGGCCTATCTTTTACCTTTATGTAATTACTTTTATGCAAAGAGGCAAAGTTTTCTGTCTACTCCTTTTTATTTTCTCTTTTGGCAAGCATCATGTGGTGAGGAAAGATCTAGGCACATATGTCCTGTTGAATATAGATAGCATAAGTTATTATTTTTGACATCACCCTTGAGGTGAGTATGTTGGGAGGCGAAACTATAAGCCCCTATCTTTCTATGTGTCCGGTTGAAACATTTTGCTCATGTGTATTCGGTGAGTGTTAGCAATCATAGAAGACTATATGATGGTTGAGTATGTCGACTTGCCTAAAGGCTCCAACACGTGACCCTTCCTGAAAAGATGATGAATTGTAGTTGCAAAGTTGACTAAGAAAATAGCTTGTTGGTTTCTAATAGGGTTTTTACTATATAGCTACTCAGGCCACCTATTCTGCACAACTCCAAATGAGCTGAAACATTACGGAGAACTTTTATGGATTATTTAAGAAATATTGTAGCCAATAAACACCAGAGGGGGGCCACCAGGTGGGCACAACCCACCTAGGCGCGCCAGGCCCCCTGGTGCACCTTGGTGGATTGTGGCCTCCTCGGCCCACGTCCGGTGCCCTTCTTCTGGTATATAGGTGCTTTTGACTTAGAAAAAAATCAGAATAATACTTTCGGGATGGAGGGCCGCCGCCTCGAGGCGGAACTTGGGCAGGAGCACTTTTGCCCTCCGCGGAGCGATTCTGCTGAGGGAACTTCCCTCCCGGAGGGGGAAATCATCGTTGTCATCATCACCAGCGACTCTCCCATCTTGGGGAGGGCAATATCCATCAACATGTTCACCAGCACCATCTCATCTCAAACCCTAGTTCACCTCTTGTAGTCAGTCTTGTTACCGGAACTATAGATTGTTGCTTGGGGGTGACTAGTAGTGTTGATTACATCTTGTAGTTGATTACTATATGGTTTATTTGGTGGAAGATTATATGTTCAGATCCATTATGCATATTAATACCCCTCTGATCATGAGCATGTTGATGAGTTGTGAGTAGTTCCTTTTGTTCTTCAGGTCACGGGATAAATCATGTTGCAAGTCATGTGAACTTGATATGTGTTCGATATTTTGATAGTATGTATGTTGTGATTCCCTTAGTGGTGTCATGTGAACGTCGACTACATGACACTTCACCATATTTGGGCCTAAGGAAATGCATTGTGGAGTAGTAACTAGATGGTGGGTTGCGAGAGTGATAGAAACTTAAACCCTCGTTTATGCACTATTCTGTAAGGGACCGATTGGATCCTAGAGTTTAATGCTATGGTTAGGATTTATCCTTAATACTTTTCTCGTAGTTGCGGATGCTTGCGGGAGGGTTAATCATAAGAAGGAGGTTTGTTCAAGTAAGAACAACACCTAAGCACCGGTCCACCCACATATCAAATTATCAAAATAGCGAACACAAATCAACCCAACATGAATAAAGCGACTAGATGAAATTCCCGTGTACCCTCAAGAACGCTTTGCTTATTATAAGAGACCGTTTTGGCCTGTCCTTTGCCTCAAAAGGATTGGGCTACCTTGCTGCATACTTGTTGTTACTATCGTTACTTTCTCGTTGCAAATTATCTTGCTATCAAACTACTCGCTACTTACAGTTGTAGCACTTGCAGACATTACCTTACTGAAAACTACGTGTCATTTCCTTCTGCTCCTCATTGGGTTCGACGCTCTTACTTATTGAAAAGAGCTACAATTGATCCCCTATACTTGTGGGTCATCAATGGGTCACAACTCCTAGTCACATCCGTTGAATGAATGACTTTGGCCTTGACAACACGTATATAGAGATACGACATCTGCTCCAGAAGGTCGTGTGTTCTGCTACTCCTCTCATCTACTACTAGGAAAACCTCAATGTACGATGATGTAACTTTAAGGGAGTAGTCCCCAGGTCGTGGTTGTAGTGCTTGCATCTTAATAGTTCATAGAAGGACACACTTGTGCCCGCAATAAAATCCATGACAAGGTATTACCAGGAAGATCTTTAAGTATGGCACATGTGACACATCATTATGAACCATAGTGTAGAATTAATTATAAGATAGGGTAAGTCATGGTTGACTACACAGTAATGCTTTATCTATAGATCACAAACGTGATATCCATTAATCCTTCATTCTAGGCATGATCCTAACTTGTATTTTATTGTAGCACAAAAACATTTAAGAGAACTTCCAAATTATACGAACAATAGAACAATAGATATGGGCGTCGCACTGTGAGGTTGTTGCCTTGTAGTATATGGTCGAAAAAAATAGATACTGGCATCAATGTAAAATATAGCGTGCTACAAGATTTAGCGCCACCCTTCTCGAGATGCAACAAATGTTATAGCATGCTAATAGTGTGCTATATTTGTAAATAGAATTTTGGATAAAAATGGTAAATACATCATATAATTTAGGAATTCCATAATTTGCAAGGATTGGGACTTGGGGAGGAAATAGAATGTAAATGACACCACTACATGGAGATGGGATGAAGGAGAGGTTGCTCTCACGTGATGGCTAACTTACCAGCATCGTCGGCGTGTGGTTGTCATCAACTCTTACTTGCTAGAGTTGGAGGCATGGCCGTCGCCTCCATTGGAGATGGGATGAAAAGAACAAACAGTCGCTCACGAACAGCCTCCACCACCTTCTCTCACGAGTCATCAATTGTGACGCCCGGATAATTAAGCTATATTAACCATTTGCTAACGCTGCCACGTCACCACTATTACTGTAGTTAAACTTGCGTAGATTCAAATCCCGTTCAAATTCAAATTTAAAATAAAGGCAGACATCAAAAGTTTTCAAATATTAAAACTAAAATGTTCAAAATGCGACAAATTAATCCTAAGTCATTATGGTGGAGGAACCACATTTTTGTAAAAAGTTTAAATGCGCTAAAATGATTCAAACAGTAGCAAAAACAACTATTTAAACGCCTTTGGTATTTTATAAAATACTAAACTATTTTATATCGGGCCAAAACTTTTTACAGTAGTGGATTGTTCTGAAACGTTATTTTACGGGCTATAGTGATATTTTACTAAACTAAAATTAATATGTAACTAAAATAAAACAAAAAAGAAAAATAACAAAAAGTAAAACTAAAACAAACAAAAAAGAAGAAGAAGAAAAAGACCAAACCCTCCCCGGGGCCAACCGGCCCAGCTGGCCACTGGGCTAGCCAGGCCGGCCCACCTACTGGCCTACTTAGGCCCCCTCCCACCGAACCCTAATCCCACACCACGTTCCCCAGGACCCCCTCGCCCTCTCACTCGATCTGGATCGAGCATGACGCCCGCCCCCGACGCGTCCCCGGCGCCATCGCACTCGCCCATAATGCCGCCGCCTGGTGCCGCCCCGGCCCAGTCGTCGGACCTTGCTGAATGCCTCGTCCTTGCCGCCCTCTCCCGGCCTTCTTTCTCACCCTATGGCACCGCGCCCGTCTTCCCCGAGCTCCGCAGGACGTCGTGCTCGTCGCACCGATGCCAACCGCCGCCGCCTGGAACCGTCATCCTCATCCCTACCTCGTCGGACGGCCTCGACCTCCCCCGGCTTCACCGAGCCCTCCACGAGCTCCGCAGTGAGCCTCTCCGACGACCCTCCACCATCCCCCTCCATCGCGTTGTCGTAACCGCCGTCCGCTTCCTCCCGTTGCCGTGCTACGTCTTGAGCTTGCGTTGGTTTTCCCCGAGGAGGAGAGGATGATGCAGCACAGTAGCGTAAATATTTCCCTCAGTTTTTGAGAACCAAGGTATCAATCCAGTAGGAGGCCATGCGCAAGTCTCTCGTACCTGCACAAAACGATAGCTACTCGCAATCAACACGATTAGGGGTTGTCAATCCCTTCACGGTCACTTACGAGAGTGAGATCTGATAGAGATAATATTTTTGGTATTTTTGGTATAAAGATGCAAAGTAAAAAGTAAAAGCAAAGTAAAAACAAAGCAAGTATAAAAGTGATGGAGATTGATATGATGAGAATAGACACGGGGGCCATAGGTTTCACTAGTGGCTTCTCTCATGAGCATAGATATTCTACGGTGAGTGAACAAATTACTGTTGAGCAATTGACAGAGTTGAGCATAGTTATGAGGTTATCTAGGTATGATCATGTATATAGGCATCACGTCCGAGACAAGTAGATCGAAACGATTCTTCATCTACTACTATTACTCCACTCATCAACCGCTATCCAGCATGCATCTAGAGTATTAAGTTAAAAACAGAGTAACGCCTTAAGCAAGATGGCATGATGTAGAGGAATAAATTCATGCAATATGATAAATACCCCATCTTGTTATCCTTGATGGCAACAATACAATATGTGCCTTGCAACCCTTTACATCCTTTGGTAAGGACACATAAGCTTGAATCCAAAGCTAAGCACTTCTCCCATTGCAAGAACTACCAATCTAGTTGGCCAAACCAAACGGATAATTCGAAGATACTTGCAAAGATAACTCAATCATACATAAAATAATTCATAGAAGATTCAAATATTATTCATAGATAAGCTGGATCATAAACCCACAATTCATCAGTCTCAACAAACACACCGCAAAAAGAAGATTACATTGAATAGATCTCCACGAGAGAGGGGGAGAACACTGTATTGAGATCCAAAAAGAGAGAAGAAGCCATCTAGATACTAGCTATGGACCCGAAGGTCTGAAGTAAACTACTCACACTTCATCGGAGGGGCTATGGTGTTGATGTAGAAGCCCTCCATGGTGGATGCCCCCTCCGTGAAGCTCCTAACAGGCCCCAAGATGGGATCTCGTGGATACAGGAAGGTACGGTGGTGGAATTAGGTTTTTGGCTCCTCTTCTGATTGTTTGGGGATACGTAGGTATATATAGGAGGAAGGAGTACGTCGGTGGAGCATCAGGGGGCCCACGAGGTAGGGGGCGCGCCCTCCACCCTCGTGACCGCCTTTGGCACTTCTTGGAGTAGGGTCCAAGTCTCCTGGATCACGTTCAGTGAGAAGATCACGTTCCGAAGGTTTCATTCCGTTTGGACTATGTTTGATATTCCGTTTCTTCGAAACACTGAAATAGGCAAAAAACAACAATTCTGGGCTGGGCCTCCGGTTAATAGGTTAGTCCCAAAAGTAATATAAAAGTGGAAAATAAAGCCCAATATAGTCCAAAACAGTAGATAAAGTAGCATGGAGCAATTAAAAATTATAGATACGTTGGAGACGTATCAGGCATCCCCAAGCTTAATTCCACTCGTCCTCGAGTAGGTAAATGATAAAAAGGGAATTTTTGATGCGGAGTGATACTTTGGCATAATTTCTATATAAATCTTCTTACTTGTGATATGAATATTCAGATACGAAAGATTTAAGACAAAAGTTCATAATGACATAAAAATAATAATACTTCAAGCATACTAATCCAAGCAATCATGTCTTCTCAAAATAACATGGCAAAAGAAAGTTCATCCCTACAAAATCATATAGTTAGGCTATGCTTCATTTTCGTCACACAAAGATGTTCCCAACTTCTATACCCCCGATGACAAGCCAAGCAATTGTTTCATACTCAAATAATCTCAAACTCTTTCAACCTTTACGCAATACATGAGCGCGAGCCATGGGTATAGCAATATGGGTGGAATAGAATATGATGATGGGATTGTGTGGAGAAGACAAAAAAGGAGAAAATCTCATATCGACGAGGATAATCAACGGGCTATGGAGATGCCCATCAATTGGTGTCAACATGAGGAGTAGGGATTGCCATGCAACGGATGCACTAGAGCTATAAGTATATGAAAGCTCTACAAAAGAAACTAAGTGGGTGTGCATCCAACTTGCTTGCTCACGAAGACCTAGGGCACTTTGAGGAAGCCCATCATTGGAATATACAAGCCAAGTTCTATAATGAAAAATTCCCACTAGTATATGAAAGTGACAAAATGAGAGACTCTCTATCATGAAGATCTTAGTGCTACTTTGAAGCATAATATATGAGACTCACTACATGAAGACAAGGTGCTACTTTGAAGCACAAGTGTGGTAAAAGGATAGTAGCATTGTCCCTTCTCTCTTTTTCTCTCATTTTTCTATTTGGGCCTTTTCTCTTTTTTTTGGCCTCTTTTTTTTCGTCTGGAGTCTCATCCCGACTTATGGGGGAATCATAGTCTCCATCATCCTTTCCTCACTTGGGACAATGCTCTAATAATGATGATCATCACACTTTTATTTCTATTACAACTCAACAATTACAACTCGAAACTTAGAACAAAATATGACTCTATATGAATGCTCCAGCGATGTACCGGGATGGTGCAATGAATCAAGAGTGACATGTATGGAAAATAATGCATGGTGGCTTTGCCACAAATACGATGTCAACTACATGATCATGCAATGGCAATATGACAAAAGTAATGTATGTCATAATAATGATGATGGAAATTGCATGGAAATATATCTCAGAATGGCTATGGAAATGCCATGATAGGTAGGTATGGTGGCTGTTTTGAGGAAGATATAAGGAGGTTTATGTGTGAAGAGCGTATCATATCACGGGGTTTGGATGCACCGGTGAAGTTTGCACCAACTCTCAAGGTGAGAAAGGGCAATGCACGATACCGAAGAGGCTAGCAAATGCGGAAAGGTAAAAGTGCGTACAATCCATGGACTCAACATTAGTCAAAAGAACTCATATACTTATTGCAAAAATTTAGAAGCCATCAAAAATCAAGTACTACGCACAATGCTCCTAGGGGGATAGATTGGTAGGAAAATACCATCGCTCGTCCCCGACCGCCACTCATAAGGATGCACAAGCCAGGTACACTTCATGTTTCAAATTTGTTACACAACTTTACCCATACGTGCATGCTACGGGACTTGCAAACTTCAACACAAGTATTTATCAAATTCACAATTATCAACTAGCACGACTTTGATATTATTACCTCCATATCTCAAAACAATTATTAAGCATTAAATTTATCTTAGTATTCAATTCACTCAAAAGAAAGTTTCACATATCTTGAACACCAAGTATATTAACATTAAGCAAATTACCATGCTATTAACGACTCTCAAAATAATCTAAGTGAAGCATGAGAGATCAAGTTTCTTTAAAACAATTGCACCACCGTGCTCTAAAAGATCTAAGTGAAGCACTAGAGCAAAAATTATCAGGCTGAAAAGATATAAGTGAAGCACTATGAGCAAAATATCAAGCTCAAAAGATATATGTGAAACACATAGAGTATTCTAACAAATTCCAAATCATGTATGGCTCTCTCAAAAGGTGTGTACAGCAAGGATGATTGTGGTAAACTAACAAGCAAAGACTCAAATAATACAAGACGCTCCAAGCAAAACACATATCATGTTGGTGAATAAAAATATAGCTCCAAGTAAATTACCGATGGAAGTAGACGAAAGAGGGGATGCCTTCCGAGGCATCCCCAAGCTTTGACTTTTTGGTGTCCTTGGATTATCTTGGGGGTGCCATGGGCATACCCAAGCTTAGGCTCTTGCCAATCCTTGTTCCATAATCCATCAAAAGAATTCACCCAAAACTTGAAAACTTCACAACACAAAACTCAACAGAAATCTCGTGAGCTCCGTTAGAGAAAGAAAACAAAAGACTACTTTAAGGTACTGTAATTAACTCATTATTTATTTATATTGGTGTTAAACCTACTGTATTCCAACTTCTCTATGGATTATAAACTATTTTACTAGCCATAGATTCATCAAGGTAAGCAAACAACACACCCAAAACAGAATCTGTCAAAAGCAGAACAGTCGGTAGTAATCTGTAACTAACGCAAACTTCTGGAACCCAAAAAATTCTACCAAAATTAGATGACCAAGAAAATTTGTTTATTGATCAGGAGCAATTGTAATCACTATTTTATCACGTTCTGGTGATTTTTAAAAATTCGGGCACTGAGCGCAAAGATTCTGGAAATTACAGCAAGATCAAATAACTATCTCCCAAGAAGATCTAATAGGTTTAACTTGGCACAAACACTAATTAAAAGATAAAACCACATCTAAACAGAGGCTAGATGGATTATTTATTCCTAAACAGAAGCAAAAAACAAAAACTAAAAATAAAATTGGATTGCCTCCCAACAAGCGCCATCGTTTAACGCCCCTAGCTAGGCATAAAAGCAAGGATAGATCTAGGTATTGCCATCTTTGGTAGGCAATCCATAAGTGGATCTCATGATAGATTCATATGGTAATTTTATTTTATTTCTAGGAAATTTTTCCATGCCCTTCTTTAAGGGAAATTGGAGTCTAATATTTCCTTCCTTCATATCAATAATTGCACCGATCGTTCTAAGGAAAGGTCTACCAAGAATAATAAGACATGAAGGATTGCAATCTATATCAAGAACGATAAAATCTATGGGAACATAATTCCTATTTGCAACAATAAGTACATCATTAATTCTTCCCATAGGCTTTTTAATAGTGGAATCCGCAAGATGCAAGTTTAGAGAGCAATCATCAAAATCACGGAAATCTAGCAAATCACATAAAGTTTTGGGAATAGTAGAGACACTAGCACCCAAATCACACAAAGCATGAAACTCATAATCTTTAATTTTAATTTTGATAGTAGGTTCCCACTCATCATAGAGTTTCCTAGGGATAAACTTTCAACTCAAGCTTTTCTTCATAAGATTGCATCAAGGCATCAACAATGTGTTCGATAAAAGCCTTATTTTGACTATAAGCATGAGGAGAATTTAGCACGGATTGCAACAAGGAAATACAATCAATTAAATAGAAATTTTCATAATTAAATTCCTTGAGATCCAAAATAGTGTGTTTAGCAATATCTCGATTTTTATTTCTTTCAATCCCACTTTTATCAATTTCATCATCAAGATCTAAAAACTCAGAATTCATAGAACGCCTTCTAGCTAAAGGAAGATCATAATCAGTTTCATCAAGATTCATATCGAAAAACAAAGATTTAATAGGGGACACATCTATAACTTTTAGATCTTCATCTTGATTTTCATAGGAATTGGAAGAACGTGCTTTAATAAAGGCATCTTTGGAAGCACGCATCCTAGCGGTTCTTTCCTTGCACTCATCAATGGAAATTCTCATAGCTTTGAGAGACTCATTGATATCATGCTTAGGAGGAATATATCTAAGCTTTAAAGAATCAATCTCGAGAGAAATTCTATCAACGTTCCTAGCCAAATCATCAACTTCAAGCAATTTCTCTCCAAGCAAAGCATTAAAATTATTTTGTGAATTCATAAACTCTTTAACACTACTCTCAAATTCAGATGGCATCCTATTAAAATTTCCATAAGAGTTGTTGTTGGAATTTCCATAATTATTAGAAGGATTACTAGGATAAGGCCTAGGATTAAAATTCCCTCTATACACATTGTTACTAAAATTATTCCTACCAACAAAATTCACATCCATAGATTCATTGTTATTCTCAATCAAGGTAGACAAAGGCATATCATTAGGATCAGAAGAAACACTCTTAGTAAATAACTTCATAAGTTCATCCTTCTTTCCACTCAAAACATTGATTTCTTCTATAGCATGCACAATTTTATTAGTAGATCTTTCAGTATGCCATTGAGAATAATTAACCATAATATTATCTAGGAGTTTAGTAACATCTCCTAAACTTGATTTCCATAAAAGTGCCTCCCGCGGCCGAATCTAAAAGATTTCTAGAAGCAAAATTCAATCCAGCATAATTTTTTTGTATAATCATCCACAAGTTCAAACCATGAGTAGGACAATTACGTATCATTAATTTCATTCTCTCCCAAGCTTGTGCAACATTTTCATGATCAAGTTGCTTAAAATTCATAATATCATTATTAAGAGAGATAATCTTAGCGGGAGGAAAATACTTAGAGATAAAAGCATCTTTGCAATTGTTCCAAGAATCAATACTATTTTTAGGCAACGATGAAAACCACGCTTTAGCACGATCTCTAAGCGAAAAAGGAAATAGCTTCAATTTAACGACATCATTATCGACATCTTTTTTATTTTGCATATCACATAAATCAACGAAGCTATTCAGATGAGTAGCGGCATCTTCACTAGGAAGGCCGGCGAATTGATCTTTCATAACAAGATTCAACAAAGCAATATTGATTTCACAAGATTCAGTATTGGCAAGAGGAGCAATCGGAGTGCTAAGGAAATCATTATTATTGGTATTGGTGAAATCACACAATTTGGTGGCATCTTGAGCCATCGCGACGAACAAGCAAACTAACACACGAGCAAACAAACGGACAAGGAAAAAGGCAAAGGAAAAAGGAGGAGGATATTGGGAAAGAGAGGGCAAATAAAACGGCAAGGGTGAAGTGGGGGAGAGGAAAACGAGAGGCAAATGCCAAATAATGTAATGCGAGAGATAGGGATTGTGATGGGTACTTGGTATGTTGACTTTTGCGAAGACCTCTCCGGCAACGGCGCGAGAAATCCTTCTTTCTACGTCTTGAGCTTGCGTTGGTTTTCCCCGAAGAGGAGAGGATGATGCAGCACAATAGCGTAAGTATTTCCCTCAGTTTTTTAGAACCAAGGTATCAATCCAGTAGGAGGCCACACGCAAGTCCCTCGTACCTGCACAAAACGATAGCTACTCACAACCAACGTGATTAGGGGTTGTCAATCCCTTCACGGTCACTTACGAGAGTGAAATCTGATAGAGATAATATTTTTGGTATTTTTGGTATAAAGATGCAGAGTAAAAAAGTAAAAGCAAAGTAAAAACAAAGCAAGTATAAAAGTGATGGAGATTGATATGATGAGAATAGACCCGGGGGCCATAGGTTTCACTAGTGGCTTCTCTCATGAGCATAGATATTCTATGGTGGGTGAGCAAATTAATGTTGAGCAATTGACAGAATTGAGCATAGTTATGAGGTTATCTAGGTATGATCATGTAAATAGGCATCACGTCCGAGACAAGTAGATCGAAACGATTCTGCATCTACTACTATTAATCCACTCATCGACCGCTATCCAGCATGCATCTAGAGTATTAAGTCAAAACAGAGTAACACCTTAAGCAAGGTGACATGATGTAGAGGAATAAATTCATGCAATATGATAAATACCCCATCTTGTTATCCTCGATGGCAACAATACAATCGTGCCTTGCAACCCTTTACATCACACGGGTAAGGACACATGAAGGTTGAACCCAAAGCTAAGCACTTCTCCCATTGCAAGGACTACCAATCTAGTTGGCCAAACCAAACGGATAATTCGAAGAGACTTGCAAAGATAACTCAATCATACATAAAAGAATTCAGAGAAGATTCAATTATTCTTCATAGATAAGCTGGATCATAAACCCACAATTCATCGGTCTCAACAAACACACCGCAAAAAGAAGATTACATCGAATAGATCTCCACAAGAGAGGGGGAGAACATTGTATTGAGATCCAAAAAGAGAGAAGAAGCCATCTAGATACTAGCTATGGACCCGAAGGTCTGTAGTAAACTACTCACACTTCATCGGAGGGGCTATGGTGTTGATGTAGAAGCCCTCCGTGGTGGATGCCCCCTCCGGCGGAGCTCCGGAACAGGCCCCAAGATGGGATATCATGGATACAGGAAGGTACGGCGGTGGAATTAGGTTTTTGGCTCCTCTTCTGATTGTTTGGGGATACGTAGGTATATATAGGAGGAAGGAGTACGTCGGTGGATCGCCTGTGGCACTTCTTGGAGTAGGGTCCAAGTCTCCTGGATCACGTTCGGTGAGAAGATCACGCTCCCGAAGGTTTCATTCCGTTTGGACTCCGTTTGATATTCCGTTTCTTCGAAACACTGAAATAGGCAAAAAACAGCAATTCTGGGCTGGGCCTCCGGTTAATAGGTTAGTCCCAAAAGTAATATAAAAGTGGAAAATAAAGCCCAATATAGTCCAAAACAGTAGATAAAGTAGCATGGAGCAATCAAAAATTATAGATACGTTGGAGACGTATCATGCCGCGCCCGGTGCCCCGCTCCGTGCAGGACCTGGTCGTGCCCTCGCACGCGCACGTCCGTCCTCCTCTGTCCCTACTAGTTGTCGTTGCCGCACCGTGTCGCTGCTCACCTGCCTACTGCCTTGGCCGCTCCCCTGCACACGCGTCGCACCACAGCCGACGCCCGCCCCCCTGCTGCCCGACGCACCTCGCCGCTAGCTACGATGCCCCGGTGTCGGTGTCAAAACCGGCGGATCTCGGGTAGGGGGTCCCGATCTGTGCGTCTCAAGGTGATGTTAACAGAAAGCAAGGGACACAATGTTTACCTAGGTTCGAGCCCTCTCGATGGAGGTAAAACCCTACTTCCTGCTTGATTAATATTGATGATATTAGTAGTACAAGAGTAGATCTACCATGAGATCATAGAGGCTAAACCCTAGAAGCTAGCCTATGATGATTATGGTTGTGATAGTGATCGGCCTTCTAAGGACCATCCCCTCCGGTTTATATAGAGTCGGTTACAAGGAAGGAAATATATTATCCGGATCACCAAGCTTGTCTTCCACGCAAAGGAGAGTCCCATCCGGACACGAGACGGAGTCTTGAGTCTTGTATCTTCACGCTCCAATAGTCCGGACAAAGCATATAGTCTGGTTGTCCGGATACCCCCTAATCCAGGACTCCCTCAGTAGCCCCTGAACCAGGCTTCAATGACGATTAGTCCGGTGCGCAGTCTTGTCTTCAGCATTGCAAGGCGGGTTCCATCTCCGAATTCTCCAAAGTACCTGTTACGACAGATAGTGTCCGGCTCCCCCTCAATGTATACTCTTCAGCTTCTGTGCCTCAATAATGACCACCTCCACGTGTCAAGCGAATGCGAGGAGCCGAGGCATTTTTGCATTTGCCACCCCCTGATCCAGCAGGTTGACCGTCTATTTGAGGAGACGGGGATCCCCAGATCCAACAGAGCGCTCTGGAAGAGAACATTTCAACATTGTCGGTCGTTGCAGCTCTTCTCCTCGCTCTCCTCGCTCTAAGCCGGGGGAATGGGAAGAGTGTTCAGTTCCTCATAGCCGTTTGATAGAGTTACAAACCCAAGGGTATCTTCCACCGGCGTTCATGGTCCATGTCCGAGCCTGAATAGCCACCTATAATGGCGGGGAGCAAGCGGAGGGATCTCCTAATCCATCTCCAGAGGAGCGAATATGCCTCATCCTGCATCTGCTAAGGGGCGTCGGGTTTCCTATTCACCCGTTTCTTCGCGGGCTCCTGGAGTTCTATAGCCTCCAGTTGCACAACTTTACCCCTGCCTCCGTGCTACATATAGCATGATATGTTGCCCTTTGCAAGCTGTTCCTAGGCTGGGAGGCTCACCTCGGGTTATGGAAGAAGTTGTTCTACTTCGTCCCTCGCAACCAGGGAGAATCCCTATGTCAAGTGGGCGGAGCCAAAGTATGGCGCATTGCCGAGACTGGATACCTATCCGGCACCCCCAAGAAGGCACCAGAGAACTGGCCTTCAGAATGGTTTTATGTTGATGACGTTCCCCTTCCGGATCCAGTCCGGACAGGTCTCCCCAAGTTCAGTAATTCCCCACCGAGGGCACGTCGAAGCTGGCGCCCTCGGGGACCCCAGGAGGAGGATACTAGGGAAATACACTTCCTGATGAGCAGGATAAAGTTACTGGCCAGATCCGGACTGACGATAGTCGAGATTATGGAAATATGCATAATGCGGGAGGTGCAACCGCTTCAATATCGGGGGAAGCCCATGTGGCACTTCAACGGGCAAGATGATGCTACCCGATGTGGCCGTAAGGGTCTGGACTCCGCCACTGCTCTGGCGAGGATATTATCCGACCTGTATAAAGGAGAAGAAGAAGAATTCCTTCATATTAAACCGCGGGATGGGTTTTCTATGTACAACCCCCCAAGCTGGGTAAGTCGTTATTCCTTTCCCCGCTTCACTTATTGTAGCATTCTTCTCTAAGATTATCTGCCTCGATATTTTCGAGCAGGAACTGAAGAGGGCCGTCGAAGGGATCTCCAGCCCTTCCCCGCAGCCAGAGGACCCCGGAAGGGCCCTCGATCCAGGACTGAAGAAGATCCGGATATTACTGTGGAGCTTGTCAATGGGATATTTTATCAGGCGAGTTGCGATGGCGCCTCAGTGGCTATTATTGCCGACTATCCCGGACTGCTACCCGCGTCGCGCGTAAGCCGAGCCGAAAGCTCTATCCTCCGAAGATGAATCCCTTCTGATGTCATTCCCTACCCCTGAAGTGTCGTGCTTTTGCAGAGACAACTATCAGAGCGCGGGGCCGAGCCCCTAGGGACCCGTCGGCAACGGGCGTCCGGATCGGGCAGGCTTAAGAGGAAGGCGGTTAGGGTCGAAATGCCGCTACAGAGGTAAGGTAAAAACCTGCTCTGCGATTTATTGTTTTTGAAGTGTAACGGCGCCCTTTGTGTCCTGGCAAGAAGAGGAGTAGCCGGACTATATCCGGGGATCCTGCCAACCATTCCTCCACTAGCCGGATTCCAGAACCGGCTTCGGGAGAGGAGGCGGACGTGAGGCCGATGCTGCATAGTCCTCCGACGGAGGACGCCGATATGCTCTCTGCCACGAATTCCGAAGTGGAGAGCGCCATGAATCACCGGCGCCGACGGGCCGTACTTCGCAACAACATCTTTTCCGAAGAGGCATTTAACGCTTTCAATTCAGGAGACGCATACATCCGAGCTGCACAAGGCGGGCTTGCCCGAGCGACGGACCAGTATACCAAACATATATGGGTAAGAAAATTTGATAAGCATGTATAGTAGTAGCCCCTGAGACTTGAAACGGTTGGAACAACTGTTTTAAGGATCAAAATATGCACAGGTCCTTATAGATAAGAATGAGCAATTGTCTCGGGAGCTAGAGCAGTGCAAGGCCCAGCTGAGGGCCACAGTTCCCAAGCTAGAGGAATCCCAGAAGGCCTCATTTGGTAACATTTGTCTCAATTGTACGAAGGTGCACTAGTTAGTAAGTGGCTTGGTATGACAAGTCTAACAGAAAATTCTGCAGACAATCCCGGGGTGAATCCGCAGGGCGTAAGAGATGACGAGTCGCATCTCAAAAGGCGTCTAAAGGCCGGCGAGCGCGTTCTTGCGCAAGTTAGGCAGTAGAAGAACAATCTTCAAGATGCCAATGTCCGGCTGGACGTGGAATTAAAAGAAGTCCGCACTCAACTGGTGGACTCCGTAAAGGAGAACAAAAGGCTTCATCGCGGCGTTTATTGTAAGTGCCCAAACAAACTGTAGTACAGCTCGGCGAGGAAGCATATTGAAAGAATTTTTACTTGTAGGTATGTTAACGGGCTGCCCTGAGGAGGAGGTGCCTGCGTCTGCAGGAGATTTACTGTAAGACGTCTCACAACTACACGAGCGAGCTCGGCAGGTGATGCAGGGCGTTGCTCAGGCCTTGTGGCCATCCAGCTTCCTGCCGAAGGGCATGGGGGAGCTTGTGGATATGCTTCAAGGAGCACGGCGGCGCTTCCGATTGTGGAAGATATCAGCCTGCCGACAAGGTGCGAGAGAAGCATGGGCTATGGTGAAGACGTGCTACACCAAGCTGGACCCGAACCATATGGCCGAAGTCGGACCGGCGGGGCCAGATGGGCTAGAAATTCCCGTGAGTCTGGTGTATGACCAGGTAGCGTTAGCCGCAAAGTATTCCCAACAGGATTGTAAGCTAGATAGCCTGTTGGATGGTATAGATGAGGAATATAGTTAGTCCAAGTGACTGTGTAATTCAATGGACATAAGTAGTCCCTAGCCGGATTAAAATCATTTGTCTTGGCAGACCTTTTCGCTTCAGCCCACAGATCCGATAGTCCGGGGTGTATCCGAATACTCGCTCAGTTATGCAGAACCAGGGTATGCATGGAAACCAGGCGTAGGGGTCATAAGTGCTTGAAAAAACAAGTACCCAACTAGTTATGTTATATTACATGGATAGTAAGAAACATCTTCCAGGGAGAATAGTTCCGTTAGGGGTTCCTTTCCCTGGGTATGCGTGCCACGATGCACATGTCCGGACTGCGAACAAGGACGCAGGTTACAAAAATTCTAGGGATTTACGTTGTAATAAATGAATACATCTTTTGTTCACCGACCGAATATTCCCTCAAGGATGCTAGCTTTCGGCTTCACCCAGTCTGAGGTACACATCCGGCTGAACTGACAGTAAAAATCGCAGAGGTGCTCCCCTTATGCCCTAGCCGAATTAACGGGAATGTAGGGCATAAACACAAGAGCCAAGCAACCCAGCTTGGCCACATCTTAAGTCATATCGATGCATATAATGGTGAAGAAAAGGCACATATGGAAAAAGAATGCATATGTGATGGGCGAAAAGCCATTAAAGTAATTATGTTTAGCTTCCGTATGGGAAGCCCCTAGGTATTGCTTACACCCATAGTGCGGCTGGAGTGATCCGGGCGTCCGTACTTTATTAAGTACTTTGTGTGAAGAGGAAAAAAGGGTCGAGAAAGGAAAAGGGAGGGAGCATAACTAAAAGGGGAGGGGTAGGAGACGAACACTGAGCGCTAGGCGTAGAATCTCCGAAGTATGGCTGCGTTCCATGGGTTTGGCTTGAGTCTGTTATCGGATGCATTACGTAAGCAGTACGCTCCTCCGGTGAGAACTTTATCAATTATGAAGGGGCCTTCCCACTTAGGTTTGAGCTTTTCCTTCTTCTTCTCCGGTAGGCGTAGAACGAGTTCGCCAATATTATAAGTTTTGGCCCGCACTTCTCTGCTTTGGTACCGTCGAGCCTGCTGCTGATATAATGCGGAGCGCGCTTTTGCGATGTCGTGCTCCTCCTCCAAGGCATGCAAGTTATCCTACCGATCTAACTCGGCTTCCTTCTCTTCGTACATGCATACACGAGGCGAATCATGTATTATGTCGTAGGGTAGTACTGCTTCCGCGCCGTACACCATAAAAACGGTGTATATCTGGTGGTGCAATTCGGCGTGGTCCGCAGCCCCCAGAGTACGGAGTCGAGCTCTTCGACCCAGTGCGTGTCCGACTCTGTCAAGGATCGCACTAGTCTGGGTTTGATGCCGATCATGATGAGACCGTTTGCCCGTTTGACCTGGCCATTTGTTTGGGGATGGTAGACGGAAGCGTAGTCGAGCTTAATGCCCATTTTGCTGCACCAAGTTTTCACTTCTTTGGCTATGAAGTTTGAGCCATTATCAGTGATGATGCTGTGGGGGACGCCGTATCAGTGTACGACGCCGGATATGAAGTCTATTACCGGTCCGGATTCAGCCGTTTTGACTTGTTTGGCTTCTATCCATTTGGTGAACTTGTCCACCATGACCAATAAGTATTTTTCTTATGGCTTCCCCCTTTAAGAGGTCTGACCATATCCAGCCCCCGGACCGCGAAGGGCCAAGTTATGGGGATTGTTTGGAGAGCGGTAGGGGGCATATGACTCTGATTGGCGAAGAGCTGGAAACCGATGCAGTGTTGGACAAGGTCATGTGCGTCTGCTCGGGCCATCGGCCAATGGAAGCCTGTACGAAAGGCCTTGCTGACTAGTGCTTGAGCAGCGGCGTGGTGCCCGCCCAGTCCGGCATGGATTTCAGCCAAGAGCTGCCGCCCTTCCTCTTCAGAGATGCACCTTTGGAGCACTCCAGTCGCACTTTTCTTATAGAGTTCCCCTTCATGGACTTTGTGAGCTATAGAACGCCGAACGATACAACGTGCTTCATTCTGGTTTTCGGGAGCTCCTGTCTATTGAGGTACGCCAAGAAAGGCTCAGTCCATGGGGCGATTACAGCCATGATTTCGTGGGTCGAAGATGTTATTTCGGTGGTAGAGCCACCGATTATGTCTGATACTTCGGTATCTGGGGTTGTATTTGGATCCGTGCTAGTATTGCCGGACTCCCCTTCCCATACTACGGATGGCTTGAACAGCCTTTCCAGGAATATGTTAGGTGGGACAGGGTCACGTTTAGCACCGATGCGGGCTAGGACATCCGCCGCTTGATTGTTTTCTCGAGCCACATGGTGGAATTCGAGCCCCTCGAACCGGGCTGACATTTTGAGGACGGCATTACGGTAGTCCACCATTTTTGGATCCTTGGCATCGAAGTCTCCGTTTATTTGTGATATTGCGAGGTTCGAATCTCCGCGCACTTCTAGACGTTGAATGCCCATAGAGACTGCCATCCGAAGATCGTGCAACAGAGCCTCATATTCGGCTGCATTGTTGGAGTCTGTGTATAATATTTGGAGACGTACTGGACCGTGTCTCTGGTGGGAGACGTCAGGACTACCCCTGCTCCCAATCCGGCCAGCATTTTAGAGCCGTCGAAGTGCATGATCCAGTTAGAGTATCGCCGTACTCTTTAGGGAGTTAAACCACATCCATTCGGCGACAAAGTCAGCCAATACTTGCGACTTGATGGCCCGCCGTGGTTTGTATGTTATGTCGAACGGAAGGAGCTCGATGGCCCATTTAGCAATCCGGCCCGTAGCGTCGCGGTTATTTATTATGTCATTGAGTGGTACTTCAGAGGCCACCATAATCGAACACTCCTGAAAGTAGTGTCGTAGCTTCCGGAATGCCATGAAGACCGTGTATGCTATTTTTTGATAGTGTGGGTATCGGGATTTGCATGGGGTGAGGACCGTGGATACGTAATAAACCGACTTCTGGAGCGGGAATTTGTGTCCGTCAACCTCTCGTTCGACGATGAGCACTACACTTACAACTTGATGTGTTGCAGCTATGTACAGCAGCATAGGTTCGCCAATATTTGGCGCTGTTAGGACTGGATTATTGGCCAATAAGGTCTTTATTTCGTCTAGTCCGTCCACGGCTGCATCCGTCCACGGCCTTTTCTCCTAACCTGGAGATAAAGCGGCTTAAGGCAGCCACGCATCCAGCTAGTTTTTGGATGTGCTTGAGGTCTGTTGGTATAGCCAAGCTGCGATGAGCTTCGGATTTTGCGGATTCGCTTCAATTCCTCTATTGGAAACAATGAAGCACATCAGCTTCCCAGAGGGGACGCCGAAAACACATTTTTCTGGGTTCAGCTTGATGTCGTATGTTCGGAGGTTATCGAACGTAAGCCTTATGTCATCTATTAGGGTTTCAACGTGTCTTGTTTTTATGACCACGTCGTCCGTGTATGCCTCCACTGTTTTGCCTATTTGCTTTTCCAGGCATGTTTGAATCATGCGTTGATAGGTTGCGCCGGCATTTTTAAGCCCGAAAGGCATAGTGTTGAAGCAGAAAGAACCATATGGCATTATGAAAGTTGTTGCAGCTTGGTCGGACTCTGCCATCTTTATTTGATGGTATCCGGAGTATGCGTCGAGGAAACACAGCGAGTCGTGTCCTGCTGTGGCATCGATGATTTTGTCGATGCGAGGGAGGGGGAAGGGATCCTTGGGGCAAGCCTTATTGAGGTCTTTGAAGTCGACACATAGGCGCCATGATTTGTCCATCTTTGGTACCACTACCAGATTTGCCAGCCAATCCAGATGCTTGATATCTCTGATGAATCCGGCCTCGAGTAGTTTGGCTAGTTCTTCCCCCATGGCTTGCTGTTTGGGCTCTGAAAATCGCATTAGAGTCTGCATGACAGGTTTGTATCCTTTTAGTATATTGAGGCTGTGTTCGGCCAGTCTGCGTGGGATGCCCGGCATATCCGATGGGTGCCAAGCAAAAATGTCCCAATTCTCGCGTAAGAAGTCTCGCAGTGCGGCGTCCATTGCGGGGCTCAAATGTGTCCCGATGGAAGCTTTCTTCGTGGGGTCCGTTGGATGGACCTGAAATTTGACTATCTCGTCTGCGGGTTTGAATGAGGTGGACTTGGGTTGCTTGTCGAGTATCATGTCGTCCCTGTCCACGGTGGCACGCAGCGTTGTTAGTTCTTCGGCTGCTAAGGCTGCGGATAATGCTTCCAGGGATAATGCTGCGGTTTTGTTTTCGGCGCGAAGTGTGATGTCCGGATCACTGGCTAGAGTGATGATTTCCTTGGGTCTGGGCATTTTAAGCTTCATGTACCCGTAATGGGGTATAGCTTGAAAGCTTCTAAACGCGTCCCGTCCGAAAAGGGCGTGGTATCCGCTGCTGAAAGGAGCCACTTGGAATGTAATTTCTTCGGACCTGTAATTCTTCAGGGTGCCGAATACCACATCGAGTGTGATTTTTCCCGCACACCGCGCTTCCCGACTAGGGATAATTCCCCTGAAGGTTGTGTCGCTTTGTTCAATGCAGCTTTTATCAATTTCCATCTTGTTGAGTGTTTCTTCGTAGATCAAGTTTAATACGCTTCCGCCTTCCATGAGTACTTTAGTGAGCCAAAAGCCGTCCACGATTGGGCTCTGGACCAGAGCGGCTAGTGCCCGGACAGTCTGGAATCGAGGTTCAGCGCTGGCATTGAAAGTTATAGCAATGTCATTCCACGGGTTTATTTTTGCCACCTCGCAGATGTCAGCGGAGCTTCGATGAGATCGCTTGCACCTATTGTTTGAGGCGAAAGTCTTGAAGACTGTTAGTACCATATTGTGTTCGTTGGCGGGATGTTGTTCTTCTTTATGGCTTACAAGAAGATCTTCGCCACTTTTTGCAACCTGCCGGAGTATCCAACATGCCCTAAGGCTATGAGTTGGTGATGTGTCCGGCGTACCGTGGAGTTTGCATGGCCCATTGAGCCATTCTTCCAATACGGTTCCACGCCCTGGGGTGGGCTTTGGTTTCTTGGGGATTGGATCGGCCGACTTGCGAGAGTCCTCCCATTTAGCTCGGAAAAAGGTTTTGGTGAGAGCCGGACTATCCCAAAATTCTGTTTGTGTTTTCCAGGCGCTTTCCATCGCACAGTACTTCTGTACTATGGTTGCCAAGTCAGCAAAGTGTACTATGTCACAGCGACTTATAGCATTAAGGATTCCTTTGTTCGTGCAGTTTTTCCAGCAAAGTGAGACTACGTCCTCCTCACGACAGTCCTTGACCTTATTTAGCACAGGGAGGAATCTGGCCCAGTAGCGATGTACTGTCTCGTGGGGCTCTTGTCTGATATGGGAGAGACGGTTTAAGTCCGGGTGGGTGGGCGTAGCTGAATCCGGATTCTGATCCGATCTAGCGCCCAGGGGCATGGGAGCTTCCGAGTTTGACAGCTGTGCTGCCCAATTTTTCCGGCCCAATACCCGATTCTAAGTCCGGGACCTATGCTATGTCTTCCCTTGAGTGGGTGTCCGGCTCAGGGAGCTCGGTGATCCGGACATAATTCGTCCTCAAAATAGAGGGGTAATCCGTGCGTGGTTCCTCCACTATCGCTATCTCATGGGTGGCCGGCGGGGATCTAATGTCCCTTTGGTCGTGTTTATGCCTGATCTGGTCATAGTCTGTAGTGACTCCCAAGGCGGCGATGCGATCCAAGAGCTCATTAAGGGGGGAGAGCTCTATCGGATGCATCTGTTCGGCGAGTTCCAAATTGACGCGAAGGTTATGCGTGATGACCCGAGAGGTCATCGTCGGTGCAACAGCCGAAGGGGCAGCCATGATGAAGCCGCCAAGTCTGAGAGTTTGGCCTACAGCCAGCGCTCCCCCAGAGGTAATGTTGTCCTTGACGACGAGACGAGCCATCGAGCCTCGCGGCGAGGACACAGAGGAACTCTCAATAAAAGCACCAACGTCGATGTCAAAACAGGCGGATCTCGGGTAGGGGGTCCTGATCTGTACGTCTTTGGCTGATGGTAACAGAAAGCAAGGGACACAATGTTTACCCAGGTTCGGGCCCTCTCGATCTAGGTAAACCCTACTTCCTGCTTGATTAATATTGATGATATGAGTAGTACAAGAGTAGATCTATCACGACATCATATATGCTAAACCCTAGAAGCTAGCCTATGATGATTATGGTTGTGATCGTGATCGGCCTTCTAAGGACCATCCTCTCCAGTTTATATAGACACCGGAGAGGGCTAGGGTTTACATGGAGTCAGTTACAAGGAAGGAAATATATTATCCGGACCGCCAAGCTTGTCTTCCACGCAAAGGAGAGCCCCATCCGGACACGGGACGGAGTCTTGAGTCTTGTATCTTCACGCTCCAATAGTCCGGACAAAGCATATAGTCCGGCTGTCCGGATACCCCCTAATCCAGGACTCCCTCACCCGCGCCTCCTTTGTGCAGGCCAGGCGCCCAAGCAGGCAGCCTCCCAGCGCCTTAACCCGCCCCGTTAAGCCCCCAGGGGCCTATGACAAAGGGGCCCCACGCCCCTTAAACATTTATAAAAAAGAGATTAAGTAATAATAATAAAAATATTAATTAATTAATTAATGAGTGAATTAACTTAATTAACATGTGTTATTTGAAGTGATAACCTAATTAGTCTATTTAATCTGTTAGGTTAGTAAGATAGTATATGACAAGGGGGACCCACCCCCTGTTGACTATTCAAAGTTTGACTGGTCAACTGGGACCCCTTGGACCCACATGTGAGCCCCTCTGGTACACTTATGTGTACCCAGAGCTGGGTGCACCTAGCAATTCACATTTATTTCGAATTAAATTAAATTTAGAAAATGAATAAAACTTTAGAAAATCATATAAAATAAACCGTAGCTCAGATGAAAAAACTTTGTACATGAAAGTTGCTGAGAACGACGAGAAGAATCCGAATACGCAGCCCGTTTGTCCACCACACATCCCTAGCATAGAAAACACACAAATTTCCCCCTCCGGTCCATCTGTCCGAAAACGCAAAACACCGTTAGATGTCGGGGGAGAACTGATCGTGTCCCGCGAGCACCTACGGGACCTGGGTCCCTTGTGGTTCGGAGGGGGGTGGAGATTGCACGAAGAGCGGATCGAGGCGATGCACACGGGCGGATTTTACCTAGCTTGAGCTCTCCGGGAGATAATACTCCTCTTGCTGCTTTGTGGATTATCTGGTGTTCCTGCTAGGGAGCAATGGGAGCTACAAGACCTAGCCTGAGTGTTTTTTCGTATGAATGTGGTGAACTAAGCCGGAGCTGGACCGAACCCAGCCGAACCCTTTCTACGTTGCCCTTGGGCCTCCTTTTATAGGCACAAGGGGTCACCACACGTGGCCAGTAGACAAGGGTATGATAGTAAAAACATAGTTTGGTACACGCTTTATGCGATGTACGATAATCTATACCTAACTCGACGGCAAGGGACAAGAGTCATGAATGCCCATCTCGGTCGCCCGAGCGATTATAACAGGGACCGTCAAGTGCGCCTCCGTTTGCCACGATGGTAGCTTGTCGGCCCGCTTGTCGCTACTCCCGCTGGCTGCACAGCCCGTCGACACAGCGTGCTTGGGAGAGCCCGTGGTGACACGTTGGCGGGTGGCTGGAAGCGGAGATGAAGAGAGGTCGCCCGCCCGACAGCGCCTTGCCGCGGCGAGGAACCTTGTCGCTTGGGGTTCGGCGCCCGCCAAGCCTTCGGCAAGCTTCTCTTGCCGGGGCCTTGTTCCTTCATGCACTGAGTGGCCTTCCGGCAAGCTCCTCTTGCGGGTCTTGATTACTTTGTTCTTGAGTGGCTCCAAAAGAGCCGCCGAGGACCTTGGGGTCATCCGGCCAGCCCTGCCGTGGGGCGCTGCAATTGTCCGTGCGAAGTTGAGGTACTAGGGTACCCTACTCTAGTACACCGGCAGGGAGCCCCGGGCACTGGGCCACCTGCAATGGCAAGCTCTGTTGGGCGGGGCCCAAAAGCAGTCTGCAGACGCAGCGTGGTCTTGATTACGCCGTTATTTGCCTTGGACCCACCACGTCTCCCACGAGCAGCACGCACCGGACGTGGCGTCGTGGGGAGATCGTGGGGCTTTCTTTAATGGGAAAATCGGACGCAGCGTCCCTCTCTTCTTTATAAGCGGGGAACCGGGCAAGGCGCCCACTTGCCCTTGCTGTCACATCGAAACCCCGTCGCTTTCCCTTTCTTCTCGAGCCCAAAGCGCGCGCTCCGCCCCTCCATTGCCACGGTGCCTGCAGCGCCGTCGGCTTCCTCCACCTCGACTCCCTATGGCTCTGAAGGCCGATAAGGGAAAAGGCGTGAAATCTGCCCGGCGCGGCTGCTCGTGGCGCTGCGGAAGGCGGGGCCTCTTGATCCCCTGCTCAGCGGGGAAGGAGCTGCGGGAGCTGTACTACCTCTTACAGTCGGCGGTGACCCGGGCGCATCCGCGCGCGAGGTCATCTCCGCCACCACATCTGCTAAGGTCTCCTTGGTACCCCTTCTTTGCGATTTTCTTACAGTGCGGGCTCTGCACCTTTTTTCTAATTCTTCTGCGATGTCATGAACACATATGGCCTCCGCCTCCTTGACTTCACCCCAGCGCCATCCTTACCATGGCGTTTCGCACATCTCTGCGAGAACTTTGTCGGAGTCCACCAAGCGTCGCACTCTTCCGCCACTACTTCTCACCCAGCGTAGAGAGGAGAGCCGCTTGCGGAGGAATTGCATGGACCTCTAGGATCGGCAAGAAGAGCGTGTCTTGGCGGAGAGTTGCGCAGCAAGTGGGAGGAGTGGAGGCTGGCTGGTGCTGGATCTTAGAGGAGGAGCCACAGCCTTTTACTGCCTCGCAAGACCCCCATAGTTAGCGGCAGCGATTGGAGCAACTTGGCGCGGAGGGCGACAAGTTGAAGATTACCATGACTAGGATTTTGCGTCTCCGGCAAGCAGGGCTTACCGTAGGAGCGATTAAGCGCGGACTTCGCCGCGCGCATTGCACCTTGCGGGAGAAAGGAGGCCTGCTTGGGAATTCGAATCGGCGGATATCATGAGGCTGCGCCCGGTCTGAATGGAACTTCACTACCACGGAGCTTGGCGGCATGCTGCGGGAGTTGTTCAAGCACAAGCGGATAACCTGGATGGTGCATGTTGCGAGGGAGTTGTGCCCTTGTGCAACAACTCGTCGCTTGATAGCATCCAGCGATAATGCCGTTGTGCGATTCCCATGGGATCGTTCCAACAGCGAGAGCCCGCCGATGACATAGTGCAGCAGTTCTTCGACAACTTGGTTGAAGTGCCGATCCGCGCCCGGCGAGAAGAGGTGGCTCACCAGCGACACCACTGCTCGAGAGATGGCGCGCGCGCCACAAGGTTGGAGGAGGCTCACAGAGGCTGCTGCCGCCCGGCGCGTTTGGGTTCAGCATCGAGGAGGCGAGAGGGCGGGCGGCAAGCCTTGCCGACCAAGAAGAGTTCGTCGGTGAGGAGGAGCAGACCAAGCCCGACAACGACCCAAGTGAGCCTGCGGGCGCCTCTCCTCCGCCGTCAAGTAGCTTGCCGTGGGAGGAGCTCGCCGCCCGCCAAGGAGACATCTCGGAAGACCGGAGAAGTGGCGGGGAGCATCACGGTCCAACAGCCGCCTCGCCCGCCCAGCGCTCCACCGCGGCAAATCTTGTTGCAGCGGGGTGCCTCATTCCTTCTGGCGGCAGGTGCAGGGCCTTCGGTCGCGGCCCTGCACCCGCCAAGCGTCGAGGAGTCTTCTCCCCCAATCTGTCGCGCCGGGCAGAGTTTGATCTCTCCGCCCTCGGCTCCAAGGAAGAAGAGGAAGAGTAAGATCTTGTCGCTGCTATTTGTAATCTCCCAATTTATTGCTTTATCTTTATATTTGGTGGTTCCTCTGAACTTTCTTCTTGAGACGTTGGCTCGGAGAGAGCGAAGAGGGCCAAGATGCGGTGGTTGTCGTCTCGGATGACTCCCACAGCAGCAGGGGGGCATGTCAGGACTCCCTTGCGGATCCGGCAACCCTTCATGAGCAGCCCCGGCTGGCCCAGCGTAAGTGTCTGGTATGCTTCTCGTGGCTAAGCGGCTTGGGTGCTTTTCGTTCTTGATATCTGGTTTGTTGGATTTTGTAGGAGCAGAGCAGCCACATCATGGAGCACGGAGGCTACCCACGAGGTCAAGCCTCATCAGGAGGCCCGGAGGTCCTCCCGAGTTCTGCTTGCTTCCTTCGCCACCAAGGGAGAATTCTCCGCCAAGGGCGCTCTCCGGCAAGGGAGGCTTCTCCGACAAGGGAGATTCCCGACAAGGGCTGGCGCCCGACGACCCTCGGTGGTGGAGACCGACCCACAGACCCCACTGCAGGTAATCTTCTTGTTTGATAGTTTCCCTAGGGTTCTTTTCTTCCGTTTTCTCTTTGAATATCTGCTTGATTTGTGCTTTCTTCTTGACCATCAGATCCATCTGCGGAGATCCGATGGAAACCGAGGCTGCCGTGAGAGAAGGCCTTCATGGCGACAATGTCGGCGCCGCCAACATGGAGGAGGAGGAGGCTGGCCAGCAGAGCCCGGGGCGAGGAGGCTCTTGAGGCTCTTGGCGAGGTGGGGAGAATCTGCGATCGCTTGGCGGCCCGGAGGCGCGGGGCTCAGGCGCTGCACCGACCGCCGATCCCCGCCACCGATGCCGCACGGACTCAGGAGGCCTCGGCCAGCGCCTACTTGAAGGCTGGCGAGTGTCTTCATCAAGCTCCCATGGGCATCAAGCTCCGAGGCGCCGGTCGAGGAGACTTCGATCTGAACTGCTTGCCTCCGCATGGTGTGCTGGTTGATACACCGAGCAGCGGGGCGGTGAGCCGAGGAGGAGCAGCTGCTAAGGAAGTTCTTTGTCGCTCTACGCGCCCGCCAAGCCAAAGCTGGAGTCGGGAGGCGCTTGTCGCGATGGCGGGAGCTGACTTGGAGAAAGCAGCGGAAGAGGTCGGCGCGCCAACAAAAAACCCTCCGGGATATAAGCGGGCGTGAGCAACTTGCTGGGGCGCCCGGCCTTCATCTTGGAGAAGGGCGAGGTCGAAAAGCAGCGAGGCTTGCGGCGAAAGCTCTCAGCGAGAGGTGGTGGCGCAGCGGAAGATCAACCTCGACAGCTACGAGGAGGATCTCTTGTGGCAGCAGCAGTTGGCGAGCCGCCGGGAAGCAAAGATCTTTGCTGCGGCTGCGAGGCCGCCAGAGGAATTGGAGGCGAGGTGGCTCAGCTGGAGTCCACCCTCGAGAAGCGCCGAGGAGGTCGGGTTGAAGCGGCGTGAGAAGGGCGCTTACACCTCGGCGAGTTACAAGGTCGTTTTGCGGAGAAGATCAAAGAGCTCGATGCCGCCAAGGACTCAAAGCGGATCTGGAGCTGAAATTGACCACTTTGGCGGAGGCGTTGAGCGGCACCAAGGAGGCGGGAAAGCGGGCCTCTTGGAAAAGATCAAGGCCACCGAGGAGTTCTTTGTCGAATCTGTGACCGCCCAGAATAATCTTGGGACAGCATAATGCATTGGACGAGAAGGTCTTGTGGACCTTGCGCCCGGCATCCATAATGAGCTGATGGAGTTAGGGGATGACAGATCTTGGATATTCCACCGCGAGAACCTCAACCCAGCGTCAAGCTCAGCCTATTCTTCAAAGGCGTGTTGGCGGGTATCCGGCGGCTCCGGATGAGGTTCGAAGCAATGGCGTAGGAATCACGCCAAGAAATCGTGCGAGGCTCTCGGAAGGTGTTGATGAAGGTGGCCTTCCGCAACCCGCGTCGACTTCACCAAGGCCCTCAATTCCCTGCCTCCATCCGCCCGATGTTGAAGCGCTCAAGACCCTTATCGCACCCATCGTGGACAGGGTGGCGGAGTTAAGAGGCTCGAGGCGACCAGCGTGGACTAGGCCGCCAAGTCTATCTTTCTCTTGTCCTTTGTAGATCATGTTTAGGCGAAAAATCTATTAGATCTGCGACAAGTTATTATGTAATATACACTATCTTAGGCAATCGAATGCAATGTTATTTCCTTTACTCCATTTCTTCCCTTGTATGTTTATACCCTCGCTTTCGGGGAACTTGCGGTGCAGGCACCCTTGCCTGGCGCCGAGTCTGGGAACTTCAGCAGCTTCTTTGGCGGGGTCGCTACCGACAAGCAACATCGTCGCGGACTAGCTGCAACTCACTTAAGTTGTTGGCGGACTCGAAACAAAGTAAGAGCGCAAGCTAATCATGATCGGTTCCTCAGCGCTGGGTTTTTCCATACAAAGTACTATCGTTCGAGGAAGATAACTCAAAAATTTAAAACTGGTCGTTTAAACTTAGCAACTTAGCTTTTACATTTGTCCATTTTCCGGCAAGGCGACAGTTCCTCGGCGGCAACAGCCATTACACCATTATTTCCTCCTCCCCGGTTAACTTGTGGGTGGATGAACCTTGTTCTTGTTTGAGAAGAAAGAAGAAAAAATAAAGTTATGGAGCCTAATGGCTCATTATTGCTTACGGTGCGGGTGCTGCACAAGATGTTAGTAAACACATGCATATATGATTATGAAAGCATGTATTGACAAAATGTGCGCAACCATAAACTTCTTGATGCAGGGTCTGCGCCCGGCTTTGTACAAAGGATTACATGCAACAGCGGCAAGACTTGTACAAAAGGGTGGTTGCTTGAGCAGGTTCCGACAACCGCGCCTCATGGGTAAAACTTGCGAAGATGCTCTATGTTCGAGGAATTGCTCACGGAAGGCCATCTTGGTCTCAAAGCGGACAGCGCCGGGCCTAGTGACTCGTTTCACCCGATAAGGGCCTTCCCGCTTGAGTCAACTTGTTGGAATCCTTGGCGGATTGAGCGCGAAGAACAAGGTCGCCTTCCTCGAAGCTTGGCATTAACTGCGGCTATGGTAGCGACACAAAGCTTGCTTGGTAACGAGCAGCTCGTCAGCAGCCTGAAGGCGATCTTCCTCGAGGAGCGTAGCGTCATCTTGCCGCAGATTGCTCTTGCTCAAGCTCATCATAGCGAGCACTTTCGGGTGACCGTATACAAGTTCCGTGGGGAGAACTGCCTCTGCTCCGTGACTAGAGCAAAGGGTGTCGCGGCTGGTGGCTCGATTTGGCGTCGTCTGATCGACCAAAGAACCACCGGCAGCTCCTCGATCCAGTTCCTTCCGCGCTTGCGCGCACTGTGAAAGTTCTGGTCTTGAGTCCTCGCAGCACTTCAGCGTTTGCTCTCTCGCTTGACCGTTGCTTCTTGGATGAGCAAGCGGAAGCAAAGCTGATCTTGGCGTAAGATCTTGGGCATCTTGCATGAAGGTGCGGCTCGTGAACTGTGTGCGTTATCGGTGATGATTCTGTTAGGAATCCCAAAGCGGCAAACAAGTGACTGAAAGAACTTGCGGTGTTGTGTTGTCACCTTCCTCCTTGGTTCCACTTCCGGCCACTTTGTGAACTTGCCGATTACTACGTACAAGTATTCAAAGCCTCCGACAGCTTCGGGGAAGGGGCGAGGATGTCGAGCCCCCAGACCCGAAAAGGGCGGGATAAAGGGATCGCTGGAGAGCTTGAGCTGGTTGGTGTATCTGCTTGGAATGGGCCTTGCACGCTTCACACTTGGTTACTTGTGCGGTTGCATCTGGAGGGCTTCGGCGGAAGAAACCTTCTTGGAAAGCTTTGCGGCGAGTGCTCTTCGCCAATGTGGTGACCACATATGCCTCCGTGTATCTCCGCCAACAGCTTACATCCATCTTCCGGCAAATACACTTCAATTTCACTCCGTTGAGTCTTCTTACATGCGGGATGTTGTCAACAAACTGGTACATACTTGACTGCCGAACTACTTTTCCGCTTCTTCTTGCTCTTGGGAAGTTCTCTGTCTGAAGGAAATGGGCGATTCTTTGTGCCCATGTTGGAGCCTGTGGCTCGACAACAAGACTAAAGGCTCATCTATCCTTTGTGGGAACATCAGCTTCTCGGCAAAGACACATGGGTCCGCGGAACTCGATGATCCCGGCAAGCTGCGGAGCTAAACTTGTCGGGGCGTTTGCTTCAACGATACAAACTACATGGTTTGTCGGAGCAGACTGCTCCTCGGTGATATTCGCGTTGGTTTTAGGGACCTTCTTGGCGGCGGCTTGAGAGCTCTGCGCGGAAAGTAGTCGCCGGAAACCAATTTTCTCTTCTTGCTCTCTCACTGTTGATGGTGTTACGGTTGGCTGAGTTAGCTTGAGCACAAAATCCCTGGTTCCACAGGTAACTTAAGTCGGCACATTTGGAGAGGCCATCAGCTATATCATTCTGCGCTCTTGGAGCGTGTTCCATTTGCGAGCCTTCAAAGCGCTCTTCCGGCTTCCTCACTTGATCGGCGTCGCTTCCATCAGCGAACTCGATAATCTCCTCGACAAGCCCTGCTGCTTCCAATTTCTTGATTTCTTCTGCTATGAACTCTTGGCGCTCCTTGCTGTTTCCTAACTCTTTGCTTGGCGGGCGGCGTGAGGACAGACAGCTAGGTGGTGCTCAATTACTTTCACAGGAACACGGGGATGTCGGATGGTTGCCATGCAAACACGCCGACATTCGCCCGCATGAAAACAACGAGCTTCGCCTTCCTATTTAGGATCAAGCGTGGCACGATGGTGAAGGTACCACCGATGCCGTCCTCATAAGCGGGCACCTTCTTGGTCTTTGGCGGAGCTGCCATCGTCTTGTTGCACTTGCGGTGGAGCTCGATGGTGCGTCCTCGACGGTAGCGCAGCACTCGAAGAGGTGCTCTTGCGGAGTTAGCAACAGAGCTCTTGCGGACCTAGTGGTCTTCTTCTTCCCACAGGAGCTTCAGCGGTAAGTGGTTTTGCTATCTGTCGCTGCTCTTTGCATCTGGTAAATCTTGTCGGTAGCGATAAGTGCGTCTTTCTTGTCGCCATGGACAGAAATGGCGCTTATCGGGCGGGCATCTTGAGTAGGTTGTAAGCATAATGAGAGGCGGCCATGAACTTGGCGAGTCTTTGGGCGACCAAGTATGCCATTGTAGGGCAATGGGAAATCGTGACGTCAAACCTGACCCTCTCGGTTCGAAGTTGAGCTCGCTGCGAATGTTACCGGCAGCGTGATCTTCCCTTTGGGCTTGCTCCTTCCTGGGTTGATTCCTTGGAAAGTACCAGTTTCTTGAGCTCATTGTCGAGGATTTGAAGTTTACGGAGTCTGCGGAGGAGATCAAATTCAGGCCGCCCGCCGTCAACCAACATATTTGTGACCTTGAGGTTGCGGATGGTTGGTGAGACCAACATCGGCGAGGCACCCGAGTGCGGTGATGCGATCGGTGATCCTCAATGTCAAAGATGATGGGCGTGCTGGACCATTTCGAGGTTTGCGTGACTCTATGGATGGTTACGCTGCATTGACCTCACGCATCCATTGCTTGAGTTGGCGGTGCGAGGTATGCGAGAGGCAGCCCACGTCGACACAAAGGACCTCCGTTGCCTTTTGAAACTCCTGCTCATCAGTTTCATCGTCTTCATCGTCCTCGTCATCTTCATCTTCATCTTCTTCCTTGTCGCGGCCACGGGAGGTCATCTCCTTGCCGCTGCTTGGCTTTTGCTGCGCCCTCCCGACGGGTCTCTTCTTACTTTCCGCATCTGCACCTTCTTGGGCCTTCTCCTTGTCTCGCCGCTCGTACTCAGCTCTCAGTAGCTCAACAAGCTGCTCGACTTTCTTGCAGCTCTGGAGATCGTGGCCTTTAGTGCGGTGGATTTTCTGATCTTGCTTGTTGGGCTGTCGGGCTTGTCGTGACCGCCACAGCTTGGCGGTCGGCGTCAGCGGCAACCTCCTTGCGGAGCCACCGGCCTTGGCTTTGTTGGCGGCACCATCCTTGCGGACTGCTCGACAACTAGTACTTCTTGGTTTTCTTCTTCTGTTGTTCCGCCGCGGCTATTTCTTGCAGGCGACCCCCTCCTTGTCGGACTCTGCTCCCACATTCTCTCCAGGAGTCTTCTTCCTTCTTCAGCGCGTGCACACTTATCGGCCGGGCGTGAGAGCTCGGCGGCGTCTTTCACTTTGCACATCGCCATCTCCTCCCTCATCCTGCGATTTCGTACATTACGATGGAATGCACCGATCCTTTGCAGCGGGGTGGGCGTCTGGATGTTGTAGTGCACTCGATCGAATCTCTGGGCAAGCAGGTGGAGATCACTCTCCTGCCATGAGGCTTGTGGCGCTGTGAAAGGCGCCAACAAACTGCTGGCACAAATCTGCCCAAGAAGAAATAGAGCCATCCGGCAAGTGCATGAGCCAAGATCGGCGTTTGGCTTGAGCACCAAAGGAAAGTAGTTGGCGAGGATCTTGTCGTCTCGTCCCCGCAGCTTGCACCGCGATGGTGTAAATGCCGAGAACTCCGATGGGTGTCCTGCCGTCATACTTCTCCGCACGTCTGGTTTGAAGTTTTTCTTGTCGGGCCACGGACTTGCCGCAGCTCACGAGTGAGCGCAGGGCAACCTACACAGTCTGACAAGTCGCTGGTTCCCCTGGCGCATGCATATCGACGATGGGCCCGGCGCGTTGGTCAGATTGACGGCGCGCTTCTCTTGGCCTTCGTCACGGGTTCGGCGTCTTCTTCTGCCGTTCTCGAAGAACTTGGCGTTGGTCGCGACGAGCTTGCGGATCCGGCGGCGCTGTGGAGTCGCTGTCGAGGTGGATCCGGCGAGTCGGCGACCTTGGCCTTCGGGAAGGGGAGTATACGGTGGGTGCACCCCCGCAAGTCTCGTCGCCATCGGCTCGCGCCTTGTCGCCTCGTCGCGGCTGCGAAGCACTCGGTTGCCGCGGGACGTCGCCGTTGGCGAAGCCGATGAGACTCTGGTTGTGGCCCTCCATTAAATCGACCTTATCGGCCATTGGAGGTAATCTAAAAGGCGAGCTCTTGCCAAGGCTTCCGCTGGTGCGGTTGGCGGCAGCGGCGTAAAGGGCGAAGAACGGGATGTGCTCGGACTCCTAACCAAGTTAGGAGGAGGAGCATCTATAGCGACCGTACTCCACTCGTCACGGCATCTTTGAGGCGCATCGGGTCTCGAGGCCTCGGGATCCTCCACTTGGCCTTGATCCAATGGCGTATGGTGCCGCGAGTATCATGGCGCTGTCGGTCCCGCCTCCTCGCGAAGGGCGCGGTGCAGATTCGGACGCCCGGCGCTGCGCTGCCTTGTCCTTGGACTTGGCGGCATCGTGGGCTCTCTCGACGACGCCGGTCCCTCCGCCAGCGTTTCCCCCACCGCCTGACGGCTCTGGTGGTGGTGGATTCGACGCGGACGGCTCAGCTGCTGCCGAAGACTTCTTCTTCGGCGCCATGTCAACGAAGATGTCGGTGAAGTTGCTCGTGTGACCGCCGGATCTGGTTCACACAGCCTCGACGCCCCCTACCTGGCGCGCCAAAGATGTCGGGGGAGAACTGATCGTGTCCGGCGAGCACCTACAGGACTTGGGTCCCTTGTGGTTCGGAGGGGGGCGGAGATTGCACGAAGAGCGGATCGAGGCGATGCACACGGGCGGATTTTACCCAGCTTCGGAGCTCTCCGGGGAGATAATACTCCTACTGCTGCTTTGTGGATTATCTGGTGTTCTTGCTAGGGAGCAATGGGAGCTACAAGACCTAGACTGAGTGTGGTTTCGTATGAATGTGATGAACTAAGCCGGAGCTGGACCGAACCCAGCCGAACCCTTTCTACGTTGCCCTTGGGCCTCCTTTTATAGGCACAAGGGGTCACCACACGTGGCAAGTAGACAAGGGTATGATAGTAAAAACATAGTTTGGTACACCGCTTTATGCGATGTACGATAATCTATACCTAACTCGTGACGGCAAGGGACAAGAGTCATCAATGCCCGTCTCGATCGCCTCGATTATGAGGACCGTCAAGTGCGCCTCCGTTTGCCACGATGGTAGCTTGTCGGCGCCGCTTATCGCTACTCCCGCTGGCTGCACAGCCCGTCGACACGCGTGCTTGGGAGAGCCCGTGGTGCCACGTTGGCGGGTGAGCTGGGCGGAGATGAAGAGAGTCGCCCGCCCGCAAGCGCCTTGCCGCGGCAGGAACCTTGTCGCTTGGGGTTCGGCGCCGCCAAGCCTTCCCGGCAAGCTTCTCTTGCGGGGCCTTATTCCTTCGCGCCTGAGTGGCCTTCCGGCAAGCTCCTCTTGCCGGGTCTTATTCTTTGTTCTTGAATGGCTCCAAAAGAGCGGCGAGGACCTTAGCGGTCATCGGGCCAGCCCTGCCGTGGGGCGCTGCAACTGTCCGTGCGAGTTCGGGGTACTAGGGTACCCTACTCTAGTACACCGACACCGGGGATACTTTCCCGGATGTTTTCCCCCTTCGCCGGTATCACCTCCTACCGCGTTAGGGCACACCTAGCAACGCTTAATGTCATGTCATGCATCGTTATGCATCTGTTTGCATTGTATTCATTGTTTCTTCCCCCTCTTCTTTCGGGTAGACCCCGAGACTGCCGGTGACCCCCAGTTTGACTATGGTGTTGACGACCCCTCTTTCTTGCCAGAGCAACCAGGAAAGCCCCCCTTGATTACCAGATATCGCCTATTCCTTCTCTCCACTGCTTGCATTAGAGTAGTGTAGCATGTTACTGCTTTCGGTTAATCCTATTCTGTTGCATAGCCTGTCATTGTTGCTACAGTCGTTACCTTTACCTGCAATCCTAAATGCTTAGTTTAGGATGCTAGTGTTCCATTAGTGGCCCTACACTCTTGTCCGTCTGCCATGCTATACTACTGGGCCGTGATCACTTCGGGAGGTGATCACGGGCATATACTATATACTTTATACTGTTACATTACTTATGATACTGTTTGGAGATGGGGGCTGAAGGGGCAGGTGGCTCCATCCTGGTAGAGGTGGGCCTGGGTTCCCGACGGCCCCCGACTATTACTTTGAGGCGGAGCGACAAGGCGGGTTGAGACCACCTAGGAGAGAGGTGGGACTGACCCCGGTCGGCGTCTGCGGTTACTTCAAAATAACACGCTTAGCGAGTTCTTGGTATTTTATCTGAGTCTAGCCATTTGGTCTATACGCACTAACCAACTACGCGGGAAAGATATGGGCAGTCGATGTCGTGGTATCAGCCGAAGCCTTCGTGACGTGAGCGACTGAGCGGCGCGCTCCGGATTGGTCCGCGTAACGCAACTTCCTTTCAAATGGTGGTTGCTAGGTCTGCTTCCGGCCGCCCTCGCAACATGCAAGTGTGCAATGGGCGATGGGCCCAGAACCCTGCGCCATAGGATTTAGACCGGTGTGCTGACCTATCTGTTGTGCCAAGGTAGGGCTGCGACGTGTTGATCTTCCGAGGCCGGGCATGACCTAGGAAAGTGTGTCCGGCCAAATGGGATCGAGCGTGTTGGGAAATGTGGTGCACCCCTGCAGGGAAGTTTATTTCGAATAGCCGTGTCCCTCAGTAAAAGGACGACCCGGAGTTGTACCTTGACCTTATGACAACTAGAACCAGATACTTAATAAAACACACCCTTCCAGGTGCCAGATACAAACCGGCGATCGCTCTCCCATAGGTCGACGATGAGAGGATCGTCGGGTAGGATTATGCCATACGATGCTACTTGGTGAACTTACCATCTACTCTCTTCTACATGCTGCAAGATGGAGGCTGCCAGAACCGTAGTCTTTGATAGGATTAGCTATCGCCCTCTTATTCTGGCATTCTGCAGTTCAGTCCACCGATATGGCCTCTTTACACATATACACATAGTCTTTGATAGGATTAGCTATCGCCCTCTTATTCTGGCATTCTGCAGTTCAGTCCACCGATATGGCCTCTTTACACATATACACATGCATATGTAGTGTACATCCTTGCTTGCGAGCACTTTGGATGAGTACTCACGGTTGCTTTTCTCCCTCTTTTCCCCTTTTCCTTTCCTCTCGGTTGTCGCAACCAGATGCTGGAGTCCAGGAGCCTGACGCCACCATCGACGATGACTCCTAATACACCGGAGATGCCTAGTACTACGTGCAGGCCGCTGACGACGACCAGGAGTAGTTTAGGAGGATCCCAGGCAGGAGGCCTGCGCCTCTTTCGATCTGTATCCCAGCTTGTGCTAGCCTTCTTAAGGCAAATTTGTTTACTTATGTCTATACTCAGATATTTTTGCTTCCGCTGACTCATCTATGATCGAGCACTTGTATTCGAGCCCTCGAGGCCCCTGGCTTGTATTATGATGCTTGAATGACTTATTTATGTTTTTAGGGTTGTGTTGTCATATCTTCCCGTGAGTCCCTGATCTTGATCGTACACGTTTGCGTGCATGATTAGTGTATGATTGAATCGGGGGCGTCACAAGTTGGTATCAGAGCCAACTGCCTGTAGGAATCCCCCTTCCAAACTCCTTGGCCGAAGTCGAGTCTAGACTTTACAAAACTTTTACTAACATGGTTGTGCGGCTTACGGCCCCATGTCGCCATTGGGTGGTATTAGAATCTTTTGCTCCTCGTCTATACTCTGAGATTCTGATCTCTCTTCTATTTGGGTTAAATAATTTTCCAAAATCTAACTTTATGTTCTCGAAAACACTTTCCCCGGAGAGCCCCTTCTGTCCAGATGATCGCCGACTGCACCAGAAGATTTCGAAGATACCCTACGATGTTCTCTCGAGACTTTGTGCCTATCGTTTTTGCAATTCCCTACCACCGTTATATCGTTATGGATAAATACATACACTTGCCGCTCGTACCTTCATTCGAAGTGGCTCTTATTATTTCTAGATACCACGGAATATTTTCCAATATCTTGAGAGTCCTTTGTGCCTACCGTTAGCTCTTTTCAGCGTGAATACACCTGCAAATAATTCCTAACACTTATCGAAGATTCGTTCATCCCCAGTTGATCATGTGTTTCACAAAATTCTTTGAAATGCTATATGATCTTCCAAAAATTCTCAGCAGCCTATTACTCTTAAAATTCTTGCTTGCTTGCATTATGGTTAATTCGATAAGTCTCGTAATACTATTGACTTCCCTTGTCATTTTCATTTTGAGTCCGTTGATTCAATATGTTGCGAATGCCCGCAATCCTCAATCAGATCCTAGAATTCATCCTTCCGGCTCAGATGTCATTTTAAACATGAGCTGGTTCTCGACCAATCAAATTGCCGTCGATTGTGCCCCTAAGTATATTCAACTTATCCATCCTTGATCAGAGCGTCTGCTTCCGATCCTTCGATTTGGAATCATAATTCCTTTGCATTTAAGCTCTGAATTATTCAGATGATTTCATAACCTGTCGCATTTGCATTCTTTCCTCTTCTTGTTGAGTACCGATAATGACATCAGATCCTTTGTGGACCATCAAATCCTTTGTTGGATTGTTATCCGACAGTGTCCTTCATATTTAATCACCTTGTGAGTTATTTACTTGATACATAATACCATTGGCAAATCCTATATTCTGATTTGGCCAACTATGCTCTGCTTTCGAGCTGGTAATATTTACTATTGAATCTTGTGGTATACGTTTCCACGATGCCCCAGTGGGTTGACCTATGCCTTCTTTAATATTTGTGAATGCGAAAGTTTTCACTAGTCATACTCTTCTGGTATTTTGCCAGATAAAATTTCAACACTACAACTTCATCGAATGCGAGAAGTGAATGAAAGGTTATGCATTGGAGAAGTGGGAGTCGACCGTGAACTTTGTGTTCATGCCCATGGACTCGATGTAGATATTCTCATCAAAGCATCTTTTAAAATTAATTATTCCCTTGGTATAAGTTCATCTTATATCTGGGATCTGGCCTTTTGCAATCCTGGTCCCGACCATGTTCTCCCTTAAGTACCAATTCCTATGCAAGTGTAAGCACTTGTCTTCTACAGAGCAATACCCCAATCCAACCTCTACTTTGATCTATCGCCGAGTATTACCCCTGGTATCTCGAGATTATTACGAAACATCATAACTTCTTATGAGTTCTTAATCAAGTACTACATTCTCACTGATTCCAATCCCCCCCCTGGGTTCTGAGTTAATAGTCACTCGAGAACACCGATAAGTGAATCGATTATACACTCTGATTCAATAACTCTAAGTAATTTTCATTGCTTACGAGTTCAAAAATCCTTTAAGTCACTCCTAGCCTGATCAGCTATATCATTACCATGTTAAATTTTAACTGTGCTACCTAGTCCTTCTTCCCAAAGCACAAATTTCGACAATGAGTTAAGCTTACGCCGCTCTTCCTCGTCATATCATTCTGCCTTGAAAAACGAGCTTGGTTTCGAGATTGTGTCGTACCATAGGTTCCAATAACCTTTTGCTTCATCATTCCTTCGACTTGATGTCATCGCTGATCGATTACATCTTCATGAAATCTCTCGACAAATGTGTTGTGATCATCATTAGCATTCTGAACTCTTCTAGGATATCAATTGAATTCATAATGAGAAAGACCATACTTGCCCTTGATGATTAGTGTTATCATTGACCACTCTACTGCCTTCCCTCCAACACAAACTTGTTCGTGTTCTGTGTTATACCTTGAGTTCCTTGCTATCCAGCAATTGTCCTTCTTTACCTTGGAGTATTACCATCTTTTATGTCAAGAATGTCGTTAGAATTTCACCACCTCTTGAGAATTCTTGATATAAGTGATACTTATCACGATCACCATTCTTTTCTTGGTCCCCATGTTGTTTCTAACCGGAATACTGACAATTGGGCTGTGATGTGAAATTTCAAAACTTCTAGCAACCCTATTGCTTTGAAGTTACTGGTTGACAGTTCATTCTTAAACTATTGGTTATTGAGTCACCATTCTAACATTGGTCATGCTTCCTAGCCCATATATCGGGTGCATCTTTCAACCAATGTTTAACTGTGTAGGTTTTCTTCGAGCGTACATCATTATACCATTTGATCTGGCAAATGTTATCTCCTTGTTCACATAATTGTGGAAATCCATCCTTTGGAAATCTCGATGATTTGTCGCTGAGTCCATCAGCCACCTCCTCATCCTCTCCTTGGTTTAATGATGAACTTATGATTCAGAACTTGCTTCCATATTTCATTTCCCGAGAATCTTGCAACACCATCCCGTGAAATTGTGTTGCACCCCTTCCTTCTTAGGCATCATGAGTCTGAGGTATCCTGACACCAATCAGATATGATGGTTGGAACTTACCCAAGAGTTATAACATTGATCTTTTATGACCCGGTAAGGCGATGGCATGCCCAGCACACCTGGCCGGAGGACCTATTGTTGTAGTTTTCCTTTTTAGCAAGGCTAACCATTCTTCCATGAGGAAATCGTAAGACTTATTCTATATGTAGTTCCTGATGAATCATTTGTGTATCCAGGTTTTATCTTTGCTTGAAGACCAAGTCAATGCTATCTCGAAGCATGTCTGTGGTACTCCGATTTTCAACAAGAACGTTTGAAGCCCAATGCTAAATTTTTCTTGCTCAGTTATCCAAACACCATTGTATGGGTACATATCATGATTCTTCTTACCCCTTTATCTAATTGGTCATGTCTTTGATCTCCTGACACATATATCATGCCCCGCTTAACCTTGGGAATGATATACTCATATTACTTGTGTTTTAACAAAATTTCCTTTCCATTGGTTTTTTTAAACTGATAATCAGATTTTCCTTTCCCTTGGTTTGTTTACCCTTTCTGGTGATCTACACATAATCTAAGCAGTAATAATTCTCTGCTTATGTAACACCCCGCTTGTACAACTCTGCCAGTAAAACCCTGTTATTATTGTTGATGACATTCTGGTAACCACCGATGGTTGAGAACTTTGCCTATTGGTCCGCCTCGTTTCCACGAGCAGGAAAATGGTTCTCTTCGTCCCGCGCCCTTGGTGCCGATGTTGTTGCGGACATAACCGACAGACTATCCTCTGACATGCCTTGCTTACATGATCGTGCAAGATGTCATCGCCCTTCCTACTTTTAACCCACATGGTGGGCCCATAACCCACAGTTCCACAGGATCAAAACCTGACTCTCCTATACACCCTGTTTGCAAAGTTAATCCTTGCACTTGTCTTTGTATGCAATTCACGAGCCACATTCCTAGTGATCTATTCTGGTATCAGATGCAATATTTATTCACGTTGCTCTGGACCCCTTTCGCACGTTGTTTCAGACATCGAACGATTGCCTATCCGTTTGAAACTTCTCATGGTACCTTCTTACTTTGCTCTCGATATCTTCTTAAGTTTCAATTCGAGAGATACTTATGCTTCTTCCCTTGAGTTAACCATCCGATGGTCAATTTTGTTAGGATAAGTCCTTATAGAATTTTCCCCACTTATCCTTTCGTAAGTACGATGAAGATCCTGAAGTAAGGTGGACAACTTCATCGTGATGTATTGATGCATAGGAATGAAGACATCAACGTTATGGATCGACCTCTTCGAGAAGAGCAACCAAGACCGAGAAGACTCGTTAGAATTTCGTAACCAAATCCCTTCCCCCTTACTCCCACTCTTAAATCTCGGGACGAGATTTATTGTAGTGGAGGAGATTTGTGACGCCCAGATAATTAAGCTATAGTAACTCTTTGCTAATGTTGCCACGTCACCACTATTACTGTAGTTAAACTTGCGAAGATTCAAATCCCATTCAAATTCAAATTTAAAATAAAGGCAAAGATCAAAAGTTTTCAAATGTTAAAACTAAAATGTTCAAAATGCGACAAATAAATCCTAAGTCATTATGGTGGAGGAACCACATTTTTGTAAAAGGTTTATATGCGCTAAAATGATTCAAACAGTAGCAAAAACGACTATTTAAATGCCTTTGGTATTTTATAAAATACTAAAATATTTTATATCGGGCCAAAACTTTTTATAGTAGTGGATTGTTCTGAAACGTTATTTTAGGGGCTATAGTCATATTTTACTAAATTAAAATTAATATGTAACTAAAATAAAAACAGAAAAGAAAAATAACAAAAAGTAAAACTAAAACAAAAAAAAAAAGAAGAAGAAAAAAAAGACCAAACCCTCCCTCGGGGTCAACCGGCCCAGCTGGCCACTGGGCTAGCCAGGCCGGCCCACCTACCGGCCTACTTAGGCCCCCCTCCCATCGAATCCTAATCCCACCCCCATGTTCCCCATGATCCCCTCGCCCTCTCGTTCGATCTGGATCGAGCGTGACGCCCGCCCCCGACGCGTCCCCGGCGCCATCGCTTTTCGCCCCAACGCCGCCGCCTGGTGCCGCCCCGGCCCCGTCGCCGGACCTTGCCGAACGCCTCGTCCTCGCCGCCCTCTCTCGGCCTTCTTCCTCACCCTCTGGCACCACGCCCGTCTTCCCCGAGCTCCGCAGGATGTCGTGCTCGTCGCACCGACGCCAATCGCCGCCGCCTGGAACCGTCGTCCTCATCCCCACCTCGTCGGACGGCCTCGACCTCCCCGGCTTCACCGAGCCCTCCACGAGCTCCGAAGTGAATCTCTCCGACGACCCTCCACCTTCCCGCTCCATCTCGTTGTCGTAACCGCCGTCCGCTTCCTCCCGTTGCCGCGGCCGGTGCCCCGCTCCACGCTCAACCTGGCCGTGCCCTCGCGTGCGCACGTCCGCCCGAGGCGCGCCTCTGTCCCTACTAGATGTCGTTGCCGCACTGTGTCGCTGCTCACCGCCACGCCTTGGCTGCTCCCTGGCAGCCGCACCACAGCCGGCCGCCGCCCCCTGCCTTAACGACATCGCCGCCCGTCTCTGACGCCACGCGCCTCCATCAGTGCAGGCGGGCGCCCAAACGGGCAGCCTCGCCATGACCGTTAACCCGCCCCGTTAAGCCCCGAGGGGCCTATGACAAAGTGGCCCCACGCCCCTGATACATTTATAAAAAAAGAGATTAAATAATAATAATAAATATATTAATTAATTAATTAATTAAAGAGTTAATTAACTTAATTAACTAGTGTTAGTTAAACTGATAACCTAATTAGTCTATCCCAAATCCTAAAAAGTGGGCGGATGCTATTTTGTCTTACAGAGCAGCCAGCTTGCGCGCCGTCCGATCAGAATCTCGCGGTCACGCACGTTTCTAGTGGAAACAGCCGAAGCCATCGATGCATGTGCCAGGTGTCCCCTGGTCGTGGCGTCGTGGTGGAGACCCGTTGGGCCTCAGTGCGGTTGCGTCTCGCCTCCCCTCTCCTGTTCCTCTCCACTTCCCCCCCATTCGAAACTGCTCCAATTGAGCGCAGCCGGAGCGGATCTCGTCGACCAATCCCCCTACCCATCCCCCAAATCAACCGGTCGAGACCCGAGAGCAGCGGGCGGCGTGTCGGGCATTCGGCGGTCGCCTTACGCCGGAGTGAGGGCGGGACAGCGGGCGCGGCGTCAAGGAAGGCGGTGCAGTGGCGCAGACGCGACCAAGGAGGGACGATCGCTGCAGGCCGCGGCGGAAGGAGCAGTACCGGAGACGCGGCAGAGGAGGAACGGCGTGTGCGGCCGTTGTTCTGTTGGCGCAGTAGAGGGGCAAAATCGCGGAAAATCCCCTGGTATGCCCATCGATCTCTTCCGGTCCTCTGTTTTTAGATTGTTCAAATCGACGTGCTCTGCCGCTCCGCCACGGACAAAGGAGAAACGGCGCGCGTGCGGCCATCGTGCGGTTTTTGCTGAGGTGCCGAATCACGGCGGGGTCGATGCGCTCCTCTGCGTTTGACTAAGTTGACGAAATCGAATAGTAGATGGTAGAATTGATGGAGAACTCGTTAGATTGGAGAGGGACGACCACACGGGGCATTTCGTGTTGGTAGGATTCGAAGTCAAGCCTTGGTGCTGTAGGTTTTCGGTATTGTAGATGTTGAGGTTGATCCTGATGGGTGACTGATTTGCCTGAATATGGTTCATGTGTTGCCTGCGCATGTGTTTTGACGGTGTTGTTGGTTTAGTGCACGAGAATAATGCTTTCTCGCATGTCAATGTTGCCCTTGTTTTGTGAGTGACTTGCCTGATATGGTTCATGTGTTGCCTGCGCAGGTGTTTTGACAGTGTGTTGTTGGTTTATTGTAGGACAGTAATGCCTCTCCCATGTCAATGTTGCCTTGTTTTTTGTGATGACTTTCCTGATATGGTTTGTGTGTCGCCTACGAAGGTGGTTCGACAGTGTGTTTTGATTTAGTGCAGGACAGTAATGATTTAGCAATGGAAAATGTACATGTGATTTTTGTGTGTGTGCGTGAAGTAGGAAGTAATTCAGTAGAGGGAGGTTAATAGGGTTATTTTGTAGGACAGTTTTAAGCATTTCACAAGAATTCATTCTGTGATTTTTTGTTCTAGGTGCCTTGATTTGTTTCAGATTCTATAGGAAATGTAGAGGGAGGGTAATAGGGCCAATTATAGGATAGTTGTAATATAGTGAAAATCAGATAGTTTACAACGCTTTTCATTGCCCACTTTTTTTAAATTGTTGTTTGCTTAGTTTAGTAAGAATTTAGTCAAACGAATTTTGTTGGATGATATAGAGTTCTTTTCAGAATCATTTTTATGATGAATCTCACTGTTTGTCCTTTAAATATGCAGCAGCAATTAGATGACTGGGACAAGTCATAAGTCAAAACAGGATGGACCTGCTGGATCAAGTCATGACGACCTTGCATCTCATGGGAATGAAGAGCATCAAACACAGGTGTGCACATGCTCAGGAAGTTTTTATGTTCTTCCTGTACATAACAGATTTTGTTTTCCATTTTTTATTTATTTATGTGGTTTCTATCTTCCAGACACGGAGCAGTGCACCAATAACTGGGTACAAGCGTATGAGAACTACAGCAGTTGTTGCAAGGGGGAAGCGCCCTGATGATATCATTAGTAACGAGAGCCAAGCTGCAGATGCTGGGAATAAAAATGTCGAATGTGCAGAAGTAGACCAACCTCCAAAAGCAAAACGCCAGAAGACGGGAGGAACTAAGGTATTTTGCATAGTTGCCTCGGGCCACCGAGCGAGTTGCCCAACAATGATGCCTAAGTTGCCTATGTTGTGATGAACCTTTTTCCCTTCCCTTTTGCTAATTCCCTTTTTCTGTTTTTTCCTTATGTGCAATAGGGTCGTAGGAATAGGGCATCCCCTGCAAGGCTCATCAAGTTGAACAAGGACTTGGTTCCTGACCAAAAGGGTGTCATCATCGGAAAACAATTTCGTGGCATTCTGGACCTTGCAACGAGTAGCATGCCCGGAGATTTTAGCCAGTGGATAATGAAGCATTACGACCCGGAGATTTCGCATATAGTCATTCCAGAAAGGGGGAAGATTCATGTAGATGCCGCAAGTGTCCGTAGGATATGGGGTTTGCCCAACAGGGGCAGGAAGGTGTGCTTCGAGAATCAACCTGAAATCACAAAGGCAATGTACAGTATTTACAACATCACATCGAAGAACTCCCCAACCCTCACAGAATGGTGCAAGATGATCGTAGACATGGGAGGATCTCATGATGATGACTTTGTCCGCGCTTGGCTAGCTCTTGTTTTTTCTTGCTTCCTTGCCCCTTCAACTAGTTTGAGCATTTCCCCAAAGAGTTTCCCGGCAGTCATGGATGTCAATGGAATAACGGAAACCAATATATGCCAGTTTGTTGTTGATCAATTAAAGCTTGCGTTCACTTCGGGGCGTGCCAACAAGAAGGCTGTTTGTTGTTGTGTTTTCCACCTTGTTGTAAGTGCTTCAAGCTGTTTTGTTTTTTTAAGCATCCATTGTTTCCTTATCTTATCTTTTCTTTTTGCAATCATTAGCTAACTTAAACTTTCTGTTCTTTTTCCTTGTCTCTACGCAGCTGTTGTACCTAGACTCTCTGGATGTTGATGAGCCAATCCCGAACTTGGTACCAAGGGTTTCAGTTTGGAATTCGGATTTAATCTCCAGAGTTATCAAGAAGGACAGGAAGGCTCCAGGAGAATATGGCCAATTGCGGGTAATCTCCAGAGTTATTCTTTTTAGGCAACACTACCATTTTTAGAGTAGGCAATTCACTTTGAAAGAGCATGCAAGATAATGTATCTTTTTGGGCAAGTGCCATACATATATTTCAAGTAGGTCCAAGTAGTTATCAGACTTATTCGAACCTTTTTCTTTTGCCATGCACACAGTTGGATTATGTTCACAGGAAGGATTTGTTGGGTTGTTGTATTTTAATAGTAGCTGATGTAGTACATCTTTTAGCTCTTTTTTTGTCTGTGCAATTTACATGTTGAAAAGTAGCAAATTTATACAACAACACAAGCAACTTATGTTCTGAAAACAAGCAACTTGCATACTAGTTCTTCATTTTTGTTGATTACAGTATCCACTAATAGTAGGCAACAGGGGGAAGTGGCATAATGGTTGCAGGAATTTTTAGACTATTAGTAGTACTACTATTTTTATTCATTTCTCAGTTCTTTTTTGGTATGGGAGTGCCAGAATTATTGTCACTCACAGTTTTTTTAATCTTCTTTGGCTATAAACCACTAGCTCAAGACGGAGTTTTCCCGGTGTGCGGATGATAGCTTGTTTGGCAGTATGGACCACATCACCAAATTTGTTGCCGCAAGATTGCCCGAGTCATATGACAAATCAGTAAGTTATCTAGCACTTGTTTTTCCCTCTCACTGTTGTTCCCCTTTTTATCGCCATTTGTACATTCAAACATTTTTTTTTCAGAATCTTCAATAGAAGATATGTGCTTATCATGTTCTCTACCATCCACTTTTATGTTTTACAGAAGCAAAAGAAGCTCACAGGGTTGGTGCACGAAATGTGTTCCGTAATTTCTCATGCAGTGGGGAAGCTCGTGACTAGGGTTGGGAAGATAGATGATGATGAATGGGGGACAAAGGAGGCAGATCCTACTACTGCGGAGACAAGCGGCGGCGATCTAATGTAGAACAGCGAGTACCAGCCGGAAGAGACAGCTTACCAAGTGAGGAGGAGTCGTTTAATTCCGACAGCGACGACAGCGAGGCAGCCGACAGTGAAAGTGAGGGAGATGGCAGGGATAAAGGTAGTGATGAAAGCGACAGCGATGGCAGTTCAGACAACGATGATGGTCATGATGGATCAAGTGGAGTTCAGGGGAAATCAAGTAGCCAAGGAGCACGACAAACGGTTGATCACCAGGGGGGGGGGTAAGTGCTGACATGGGGAGGGAAGACGGGCTGGGGAACGAGGACAATGATGATGATGAAGAAGAAGAGGATGACGAAAAAGAAGATGATGAAGGAAAGGAGGACGATGACGATGAAGAAGGCGATGGGGATGACAAAGACAAGGAAGATGGTGGGCAGGGGAAGCAGGATGAAGATGATGAAGATGACAGCGGAGGTGGCAACGGTGGTTCAGGCAGCAATGGTGGCTCCGATCGGGACGAGGATCCCGTAGCTGAAAACCCAAGCAGCGATGATGATGAACAATGCACGCTGCAATTTCTGATTGAAAAGAAGAGGGACAGAAAGGCAAAAGGTTTGGATGAGGCAGATAGGATCTCTATCAGAGACCTTGTGATGACAGAATTCAGAACTGTTGTTTTCCCGAAATCACGCTTCCCCGTTTTTGAAGTGAAAGAAATGTTGGATATTGATGACATATCCATGGCAACCGAAGCGAGGAGGATGTTCGAAGAGTTGTTGACGGGGGAAGACTTGGATATGGTCTTCACATTCAACCCCAAAGAAATATGCCCAAAGGCGATTCGGCAGAAAATAATGAGAGAATTTGGCGCTCTAAATGAAGCTACATAACAGAAGATTGCTTGTCGAAACCAACTACCACCGCTCCCTCCATCAAAGAAGATGAAGAAAACTGTCAGTTTCGTATTGGAGCCATCTGTGATGAACGAAACAGCAATGCATCCGCAAGCATATCGTGCCGAAAATCCTGGTTACGGCCAAGGGGGGAAGTCAAGGCAGTCAGCCATGAAAAAATCTGGTCCTTCTCAGCAGCAACAACAGGAAAATTTTGAAACAAAAGACGCAATTCATGGGAATGCAAAAACACAGGTGGTAAAGAGTACACCATCATGCTCAGCAGCACCCCCGTGCAGCAAAGTTGGAGATGAGGCTGTACCTACAGGGGTAGATTCAAAGCAGTCGGGTAATTTTCATTCCCAATGTCAAGCAAGTGGATCACATATTCTGGCAACTCAATCTAAGGAGGAAGCAAGACCAGCTGTTTTTCAGGCAATTTCTGCAGAGGAAACACTGGACCCCCAAAAAGTAAGGCCAGTTCAACTCAAGAAGGGACCCACAGTGCTAGTAAGCACAGGAAACCACAGCGGAACACAACCACTAGGTGACTTAAATGGTCAAGTGCCTTTCCTGTCTCGGGGAAATGCGATGCAGTCAGCCAATGGTATATAGAGGGCCAAGGTGCAAGACTTCAAGGCATCACCTGAGGCTCGAGCATTAAATCATGCAGGACACAAAAAGGAGAAAGAGAACATCCCTCCGGTGTCATGTACGGAGATCAATAGGATACAAGACCTGCCCGAAGTTGTAACCATGGGAAAAAGTCCGGAACAAAAGTTGCTAAGAGCCCTAGGGAAATTGCCTATCTGCTCAATTGTACTTGCCCAACCTGAGGCCACAAGTGTTCCAGAAGCAGTAGAAGCAACTTTCCAGGGGAACACTTACCATTTCTCTAATGTGGAGGAGCGGTACCATGAATTCATGCGTGTTAGTGGGAAGGCAACCAATGCACTAGAAATCAATGTTCTAGATGTGAGTGAGCTGTTTGCAAGGTGTGTTGATCCAAACAGCAAGAATGCCCAATCCAACTCCACAAATCACAGCTCAGCAAATAAAGATAAACAACATTTTGAGCAAAGGGACACCGAAAGATCAAATGATTTTTTCAGAGAGTACTGCCCAGCACCAAGTTTTGATCTAGGCATAGATGATTTGCCCACAAGATCTGCAGACAACACAGCACATCAACATGTTGGGTCAAGCACATTTTCAGAGCATGAGTTCAAGGAAATCCCAGTACATAACCAGCCAATCATCGATATAACCGATGATGATTATCTGTTGGACGTTGAAGGCATAGATGAACCGTGTGTGCAAGCAGAAGGAAATGTGTACCAAACACCTAAAAAAAGTTCTAACCAAGGAGAAGTGGGGTCAGGCAGCAAGATTTACAGCAGTAGTAGCTCAGGAGAGATGCATCCACATCAATTCAAGAGAAGGACTATCAAGCCACCTCCTTGCAAGAGGTCACCATTCATTGACTATAATGAGAAGAAAGTCTACATGTCCAAACCCGAAGCAAATAGATTGTATGCATCAGTTATTTTGCATGGAAGAATTAATGAAGAAGAATCACCAGATGTGGATACCAAGTATGACAGTATATTACTGCATTTCTTTTTGTCAGCTTTTGCACAATGCACTTTCCCCCAGGCAAGGTCTACCATATTATCCAGGCAATTCAAACTGTGTTTACAAGCAATCCATTTATGGAATCAGGCAACTTGGCTTAGTGTGAAATTCTTTTTTTGAAATAGTCACTCCATGATATGACCATGCCCCCCATGTGTTTTTCCTAAGTTGAAATGGTGGTAGGCTAATTATGGAAGGGTTTTGTGAGCTGAATGCCTCTTTTTTTTTCATGCAGCTCAAGGGTAATTGAATATGGCAAGTACTTTGTCACAGTCAGGGAGCTCGCAAACTCAATGAAGAAGGAAGGTTTTGTCTTGAGCCATGTAATGGAAGTTGGTATAGAGACTATAATGATGAACTTGCCACCAGACTCAAAGAAGCTCGTGATGCCCGTCAGGTTCTCGGTAAGAAAATGCGAAGCAACTAATAGTGTAGTTTTGCGTTTCTTTCTTTTTCTTTTTTCATAAAAGGTCATGGTCATGTCTGTATTCTTTTTTACATCAGGTTCAGATGCAAAACATGGAATTGAACAGCAAGGAGCTCATTTCCCGGTTCAAGAAGTCGAATCGCTTGGACCGTAAAGACATGGTAAGTCAATGGTTTCTTTACTTTTTACCAATGCATTTTTTATATATGACTTTTTATGCTAAAACTTTTGCTCACACAAATGTAAATATTTATTAGGGGTGGGGGGGGGGCAAGTTGACAACACTCATGAAATTGCTTTATGTGGCAAGTTGCTTACATATTTGCATAACTTGCCTGTGCATCTTTGGTTGGTTGCTTACATAAGTACATAACTTGCCTATGCATCTTCTGTTTTTAGCAAATTACTCACACAAGTACAAAACTTGCATGTGCATTTTTGCTTCTTCAGTCCATGTCTTAATTTGTGAGAGCACACAGAAAAAGTTGCTTAAATCTAGCTTCTAGTATTGTATTTTTTTATACTAACCCCATTTGTTTTTTCTAACAGATTATGTTCCCAGTTTTAGAGAACATTGACAAGACAAAACCTAAAACAGGCAATCATTACTGGATTTTTAACGTGAACATAAGGGATCGACGTTTTGAAGCTCTTGATTCTTGGAGGATGCTAAAAAACAAGGCTTTAGATGTTTGCGCAAAGAAAATGGTTGCAAGTTTTCGGTCTCTATGGGAAGAGCATTACGCCAGTTCCCGCGTCTCGCTGGAAGACTTTGGGCTTACCAACATCGACGTTCCAAAACAAAACAATTAGTAAGCATCCACTTCTTTTCACATATTAACTATGGTTTTGTTCAGTTTTTTACAAGTGACACACGACTACATAGAGGAAGCTAGCTAACTAGAAAAGCATGTAAATGCATGTGTTGTTTTCTTTGCTCTATTGTGAACTTTGGACTGCCGAGGGGGGAGTTTCCTGCATAAGAACTTGGACCAGGCAACTCAATTGCATAAACAGGCAATTTAAGCTTTACTGTGAGGCAAGTTATTCAGAATAACCCATAAAAGACAAATACTATGATCATTACATAACCAGGGAATTGTTGCATTTTTAGCATTGCAGAATCTTATGTATGTAAGTTTTCGACCATTATGGGGAGATCAAGGGTGTTTGCGGGGCAATTCAAAGCACACAACAGGCAACTCAAAACTTATAACTAGGAAACTCAAACTCTAGTGTGACGCAAGTTAGCCACACGAAACTGTAAACCAGAAATAATAGTTTAGGATGTTCAAACATACAGACCCACAAATAGTTTAATTTGTCAATTCCATTCGACACATCTTTTCAGCCATCTGGTCACTGTTTGACCATTACACCAATCTGGTCGGGCAGCTTGCACCATTGTGGTTAACAGAACCACAATAGCTGCACTTGTTCTTTCTCTTCGGATGCAGCTCAAGTGCTGATTGAATTCTTTTTGACTTTGCCCTCCCTTTTGTTGTTGATTTTGGAGGGTCTCTAGGAATTGCAGGGCCAAGTGTGGTAGCAGGTCTTCCAAACTGTGGTTCAACCATCGTAGTACCTTGTGCGGCCGCAACAGCTGCATGTAGAGATGACATACTGAGTGGCTGGTTCGCATGTCCACCAGGAGCTTGCACAATAGGAGATGGAATTGCATTGGCATTTTCTTCTTGTGTAGTTGAAGAACCTGGGTGCTGTCCATAACTTCCATCCAATGTTGCTGATGATGTAGGCGATGGTGCCAGTCCAGGACTAGCCACATAGGTTGTGTTTGCCATGTTAGGCCCCCGCGGTGGTTGTATAGCCCCCATAGTTTGTGGTGCAGGCCAATTGCTGGTCTAGGACCCATAGGAGGTCGCGCAGGACCTCTTGTTAGTGCCGTATGCATCAAAAGTTGTGGCGCAGCTCCTCTTAGCGTTTGCACAGGCCTTGTCATTGTTGAGCCCCTTGAAAGGTGCGGTGCTGCTCCACTGTTTTGTGGCACATATCCCGACAGTTGCTGTACATGCCAGCAGCTTTGTGCGGGACGACTCCTGGGTAGTGGTACAGCCCCCCCCCCCTTGTGCATCACTGCAGCCCTGAACGCTGTTTGTTGGTGTCCATCCTCACTCATAGAGTTGCCAGCTAGTTTTGGTGCGTTTTTTCTCCGCGGTGCAGAAGTAGATCGCTGCTGCCTAGGTCCAGAAGAGGTTTGTGCAGGTTCATCAGGACGCACCGCCGGGCCACTAGTTGCCTGAGTGTTACTCGGTGGTGGTGCAGAAGTAGGTCGTTGTTGACTAGGTCCAGAAGGGGCTTGTGCAGGCCCTTCAGGACGCACCGCAGGGCCACCAGTTGCCTGAGAGTTACTCGGTGGTGGCGCAGAACCATCAGCTGATGGTGGAGGACCACCAGAGGGCCCACTTGTTGGTGCTGCCATTTTCTTCTTCTTTGACATGTTGAGATTTTTGATTTCATGACGCGCACCATGCATATGTTTCTTTACAATATCCGTTGCAGCATCTGACGCACTAGCAACCCGGGCAAGACTACCAAAATCCATCATCAAATTTGCATGCCTGAGTTCCTTCTTCGATTGTGGTGGCATCTCATCAGATTGCTCTTTGACAGCAGGGGGTGCGTTGGGGATTGCCATAGGTGTCCATCTTCTAAGTATGTACTGTGGTGGGATTTCATCAACACCAAGTTGGTTGAAAACTTTCAAGATATGGCATCAAAGCATGTCGTCCCTCTCAATCTTGCAGCAGTCACATCTGTAGTCTCCAGCACTAGCTTCCACCGTGACAAAATAGCCCCTAGAACCATATTTGGCAACCCACTCTTGATTGGGGTAAACCTCATACAAGTTTTCACCATGCGGTCGCACATTGTACCTTGTAGTCAACTGAAACTCATCACGAAACTTCTCGTACAAGTCCCTAGTATACGATCCGTACGCCTGCTTCTCTATTGGGTAAGATGACCACATTTCAGTCTTTAAATGTGTTGTCCTGTAGTCTTTTGAACCCTCCCGGACTAGTATGTGTGTTTGGATTTTCTGATATTACTTCACAAAGTTCAAAATGGACTTGTGTGGGTTCACATATCGCTTAAGGACAGCATTGAACCCCTCGCTGCGTTGAGTTGACTACAAGAAAGGGAAGAATTGGTGCTTGAAGTAGCAGGGTACCTGTCGTGGAATTGTCACGGCAGATGTCCTTGTGAAAGGACTTAGTCGTAGGGCCATCGCACGGGTTAACCTAGAGGGGTTAAAGCGGACACAAGACACGGGAGTTATACTGGTTCGGCCCCTTCGATGAAGGTAAAAGCCTACGTCCTGTTGTTATGGGATTGATGTGATTTCGGCGACTAGGGAACAATAGCTTTTCCTTAGCCTCGAATTCTCTGTCCTTAATCCGCCGCCGGGTCGTCCCCTTATATACACGGGTTGACGCCCGGCCGGTCTACAGAGTCCCGATCCGGCTCATACAAGTGTCCGGCTCGGTCTCTTCTCTCTTGTCTTACAACACAAGTTATAACACTAAGGCGGTTTACATAAATGGACCTTAAGTTGCCTCTGGGCTCGGGCCTCCTCTCAGGGCTCGATCATGGATTTAGGGTAAACCGGCCTCCAGGCGGTTCACACTCAATAGTTGTATCCCCAACATTAGGCCCTAGATTGACTTGAACCGTTCAGTTAATCTTCAACATCTTCGTAAAACTCTTGATCTCCTTTCATATTTTGTAAACCGCCATCCGCTTGAACCGCCGTGACGCTATCCTCCGATCTCCGTGTCAGGGCACCTTGACGTCATCTTTAATAAAGAAATCCCAACAATAAGATTCCCTTCATTTAATGCTATCCCGAAATCGAGGCGGCCGCTGCACCGTCCGCCGCTTTTGACTCCTCGATTCTCGCGCCCGCTGATTGCTCCGCTCCTTATAAATAGACCGTCGCCTTTCTCTTCTTCTTCTCCCGCTCTTCTCCTTCCTCACGACGCCCAGCCTCGAAGCTCCGCCGCCGCTCCCGACCTTCGAACGACGCTTCAACGCCGGGCCGCTGCATCAACCTGATCGTATCAGAGTTATCGGCGGTCCTCCGCGGTTTCTGCTCGTCAGGTAAGGTTCCTTTCACGCCCTAGATCCCATCTGAAAATCCTGTTCGTCTCATAGCTCGTAGGTGTTCATATCAGTTCTTCATATGTGCTCCGCCATGGCCGTACGGCTCAGCCGCACCGTACATCATGTGCAGGTGGCTGCCCCGCTGTCCAATTAACTCTTTAGGCACCTTTCCTTTTGTTCAGATCCACGAGTGTAGAATACCCGAACCCTCCTGCTCTCTATGAGGTTTGCATAGGTCGTAAATTTTTCTTACTAGAGCTTCGGCCGATCTCAATTACTTCCATTCGCGTGTGAAACCTGTTTCTGTCCACACTTAGTAGATTTTTCAGCTCTACCTTCTTCGGCGGTTTACCTTTTGATAGCTAATCCGTTACTCCATTAGTCCTCAGTTAAACCGGAATGGGAAGCCGGTTGCTGAATCGCCGGTTTAACAATATCTGATATGCCTGAACTGTTTAATGGTGAACCGCTTTTCCTTTCCTCGCAGCTTAGTCTTCCTAATGGCTCCTCAATTCTCAGCTTGCAATTGGGTCCGGTCCAAAATTATCAAACGCAGCTCAACGGCTATGTCACCACCGGCGGTTTGGCTCCAAAACGCCCTCCATCGGGCGTGTTCCGGATGGCGAGTTTCCCCGAGCCACAACAGGAGAAGTAATTGTGTTTATGCAGCACCTAGACTGGATTCTGCCCGCCGGTTCAAAATTTTTCCGGACGTCCTTGCAAGTTTGAGACTCCATCCGCAGGATATCGGCCCGAACTCCGTGTCAAACATATGCAACTTTCAAGTCTTCGCAAGTCTATCTTCGTGAAGAACCATCTGTGGAGCTGTTCCGGATTTTTTCCACTTGAACCGCTGCATCAATTTTCTCGATGGCCCCAACACGTAGCTAGGCGGCGTTTCAATCCGAAGAGGAAGGAAGTGGATTTTCCTCACGCCAAACACCACAGCCATCCAAAGGATTGGAACCAAACCTGGTTCTACTGCCGAATACTGCTCCTGCCAATGAGAATCCCTTGCTGGGTTATCGTCCTCACCGCTCAAGAACCAGCATCCATCGCTCAGACGCTTAACCGTCATGAACGGAAGAACTTCGCCTCAAATAATCAAGCTCCGGGCTCTAATGGCCAATGGCTTAACCGGCGAGACCTTGTGCGGTGTTGGGTTTCTTGGGCGTCTTGCCACTAAGCCGCCGCCCGGATTGATGCATGAGTACACCGCAGCCTCAAAGACCCTCAAAGACGCCACGAGCTGCCCATAATCGAACGGAGGTCACAGAGATTGTAAAGAAGATGCTTGACGAACCAATCTCCGTCTGCAGCCTAACCGGGTTGGCTCCATTCTGTGTTGCCAATCAACCACCGGCGGTAAAGCTCTACTCACCGCCTTTGGGTCCTTAATACTTTGTTGATATGCATTAATCATTGTTACTTCTCAGGCTGACAGCTCCTTCTGGAAACGCACTAAACCGGTCCGGGCGCCGCGTGTGAAATCCAAGGCCACCAAGAAGGCAGGCAAGAAGAAAGCCGCCGAGTCCTCGATCCGCGGAGGACGAAGAATCGAAGTTGAGGTAAAACTTGATATTCTTACGGGAGCCGCCAGAACCGCTTTCCGCTTTATGTTTCTTCTTGCTTATGACTTGTCCTTTGTATTCCTTTTTATCGACAATTTCACCTCCCAGGATGATGCGAAGCCACCATGCCGACCTCGTTGAGGTAATCATTCTTTCTTCCGAATCCGATCTTGCGCGGTTAAAAGAATTCGCTATACCGTCCGGAAAGTGAAAAAATATCCTTCATGTGCTTACTTGAATCCAAATCTTTCCTTGAAGACACAGCAGGCTGAAGAGCGCCGCACGACCCGGCACAGTGGCCAACGGATTACCTCATCCGGTTTACCAGACACACCAACCCGGAAGCGTCGTCCAGAGGTGACTTGCTCTCCTGAAAAGCGTTATCCCTTAAAAGGTTTCTTCCGATGTCCTCTCAATCCGTCTGACCCGAATTATCAGGCCTCTTCCAACTCGTCTGGCGGTTCATCCACCACACAACTGCCTCCGCTGAAAGTTGCCGCAGGGTATGTAATTGCTGTCCGTCAATTCGATTCACCATTGCCTTGGTCGATTTGTCTTAATCCAATTCTGAATATTGCAGCACCAAGGCTCGCTTGAGTAAGAAAGCGAAAACCCTTGATCCTACTGCAGATGTTGATCCGGAAAAGACCCCAGAACAAACACACGAAAATCCCAAGCCGCCAAGGAAAGCTCGGCGAGTTGTATAAAGACGATCATCGCTGATCCGCGGAAGTCGAACCGAGGTCCAAGTGGAAACCTCGCAGCCTGCTCCACCAAACCCGTCCACAGAGCGGGTTGTAATTGTTGAACCGCCGAGCCAGAGCAAGAAGGCACCAAGCCCAAAGAAGACCGCCGATCCAGCCAGCCCGGCCAAGAATGATGATGTTATTGTGACGGCACTGGCTATACTGCCCCTAGCCAGCCGGTCGCTTTAACAAAACACGATGCCAAGGAGAGTCTGCCACCATGGGTAAAGACAAGGGAAAACTGATCTGTCCGCCACGACAATTTTTCTGCCCAAGAACTCCACTCCGGTTTCGAACCGCTCTATACCAGCCGTGACTTTGAAGCTGGTGCAGTAAACCGGATGAAGGACCGCTTTGAGGTAATGAGTTATGTCTTTCTGTCTCGTGGCTGTATAGTAGCCCCAAGGGTCGGTTCAACTTAGTATAGTTAAACCGGGACTTAATTTCTGTATCCTCATGGCAAACCGAGATCAACTAGCCATTAGCCCCCAAGTGCCAAGGTGAATATTTATATTGAGCTTGGGACTTTATGATGAAACAACTAACGTGCTCCCTTTGTTACCGTAATGAAATATACCAAAGAAAGCGTGCAACTCAAGGATCTGCGAGCCAATCTGAAACTCAACAAGCAGAAACCACTAAGGCCAAGGATTTAACTGAAACGGCCTTGGCCACTATGGAACAGCTGAAGGAGTGGTACAACCGGCGGGCCAATCGGGACACCGAGAAGGCCGGTTTGAAAAACGGCGGAAGAAGTCAAGCAGCCCTTAAACCGGTGGTCAAGAGCTTACCGACTCAAGCTCCAAGTGCATGCCATGACCGCTGCCGTCTTTGGTAAGAAAATTTTCACTGACTATCTTAATTTTAATACTTCCGCCGGTTTACCCTGAGTTATCTGAAACCGGTGCAGGCAAGCGCATTGCACATATGGGCTCTGATGTGCGGAAGAAGCTCAAGGCCGCTTATACGCTGATTGAACAGCTGTATACCGGCGCCCAGCTGGTCATATGTGCTACATCCTACGACAACACGACGCCTTCCCTGATCAGAGAGACACTGGACCTGCTGTCCATGATTCCGGGGCAGCTTGAAGAGTTAAAGCGATCCGCGGCTCGGGCTGGCACCCTACTAGCTCTGACTCGCGCCAAGGCGTGGATAGCAGATCTTGATCCGGCTGACATAGCCAAAGGTTTCCCCAGTGCTCAAGAGAACGGTGAAGCTTTTGACAACGACGCCCTGAAGCGGATAACAAAGGAAATGCGTCCATTGGCGAGTCAACTGGCAGCTGAAGCCAACCTGGCGGTTCACCGCTCTTTTTATGACGCAAACAACAAGCGGGTGGAGTTTGTCATCCCCGAAGTCGAGCCTTGTTCCTCCAATCCGTAAGCACACTTACGCCGACGTTGATCCAGCTGAGCTGATAAGTGAAGAAGCTGTCTTTCGTGCCTTAACCCGGATTGACCGGTCTACCAATGACTTCCGGCTTTGGGTGAGGAAGAAGAAGAAGTTGAACCGACACCAGCGCCCCTCTACCTCACGCCAACCCGGCGAAGAAGCGTAATTCGTCAAGCCGGGCGACGCCTCCGAAGCTTCAAGGCATAACACCACATGAAACATCGGGCCTTAATAGGCTTTGTAATAGGATAGTCAAGCACTTTTCTTTGAACAATGCCTTTACAACCTCGATCAGAACCTTTTGTATGGTGGTGCGACATCGTGGAGTGATGAACCCTCAACTTTATTTTGCCTGCGATCACAATTTGTTTAAACCGCCACGGCGGCTTGTGTCGCCAGCCGACTTGTGACGCCCATACCTGCAAAGGAAAAAATAACTCATGTGCTCAAAATGCCGGCTTACCGTGTAAACCGTGTCGGGCATGATAAGCCCCCTGTTACTCCATAATGGGATGTTAACAGAAAAATCAAACCGGAACAAAATCGCCGGATTAAAAATGGACCGAATTCTGACAACTTGAATCCGGTTTAAAGAGGTTTGTCGGTTTTAAGAAGGCAAACAAAAATCAAATGATTGGTATAAAAACCACATGAAAGCAAAGGCAATGATAAAAACCGTTTTGCAAAGGCTTTACTGAGCCGGATCAGATGGTGTTACCATGGTCGGACAGGACCAAGCTCGCTATAAGGCGTAGCGATGGTTCAAGTCAGCCGGGTCCCCAACTGAACTCGTGGCATGATGCCGATCAAGTGGCATTGCGATGGTTCGGGTTCACCAAAGCCCCTAAGTGATTCTATGGCCTTAGGCCGACCAAGAGGCGGATCGGTTCAGACGTGACCATGTCCCTAAGTGATCTGGTGGCTTTTCTTTGTCAAGAGGTGTTGCATTGGTTCGGACACCACCAAGCCCCAAGTGACAAAAATTTCTGAAAAATCAGGGCAAAGGGTTAAACCGAGGCCGCTTCACAACAACATCTCCATGTACCCAAACCGGACTTTATACGTAAGCGGATACCCGCTTTGGCCGAGGATCCGGTTTATTGCTTTTATTCATAATATATACATTGTCTTAATATGTACATAAGTGGAGCCGATGGCTCGTATAATAAGGTCAAGATGAGCTATGTTCCACGGCTGTTGGTCTCCTCTTCGACGTGCGTGAGTCTTTCCGCCTCGAACATCAATCGATAGTATGACCCGTTGTACAGATTCTTACTGACCACAAAGGACCCTTCCCAAGGTGGGGATAGCTTGTGCATATCTGTCTGGTCCTGAATGAGCCGAAGCACCAAGTCTCCTTCCTGAAAGGTTCTTGTTCTAACCCGCCGACTGTGATACCGACGAAGATCTTGCTGGTAAATCGCCGAACGAGCAGCCGCCATATCTCGCTCCTCATCCAGTCGATCCAAATCGTCCTGCTGGGCTGCCTCACTATCAGCCTCAATATAAGCCGCCACGCGGGGCGAGTCATGACGTATATCACAGGGAAGAACCGCCTCCGCTCCATAGACCATAAAGAACGGCGTATAACCAGTGGATCTGTTTGGCGTAGTATTGATACTCCATATCACAGATGGCAGCTCCTCGACCCAACAACCCGGCGCCCTCGGTAAAGGGACCATAAGCGGGTTTAATACCCTCAAGATCTCCAGATTAGCTCGTTCCGCTTGACCATTGGACTGCGGGTGGGCCATCAAGAAACGCTGCGGATGTGCTCGCGTCACAAAACTCCTTCATGGCTCCCTTGGACAAATTGGTGCCATTGTCCGTGATGATACTTGTGGGGAACCCAAATCGGAAAATCACCTTTTGATGAACTGAACCGCCGTGGCGCATCACACTTGCTAACGTGCTCGCCTCGACCCACTTGGTAAACTTATCAACCGCCACCAACAGTGGGTTTTCTTGTCTTTGGATCTTTTGAAAGGTCCAACCATATCCAGCCCCAAGTCGCAAACGGCCAAGTAATTGGAATCATCCTCAATTCTTGGGCGGTACATGAGCACGTCCCGAGAACTTCGGCAACCATCACATCGTCGACCAGGTCTTCCGTGATCAGCATGTGCAGTCAACCAATAGAAACCGTGGCGAAATGCTTTGGCCACCAAGGATTTTGAACCGGCGTGATGACCACAATCCCCTTCATGGATCTCACGCAATATCTCACGGCCTTCCTCAGGGGACACACAACGCTGAAACGCCCCAGATACGCTGCAACGATGCAACTCGCCCTTATGTATGGTCATAGATTTAGACCGCCGAACTATCTGTCGGGCCAGCGTCTCGTCTTCTGGTAATTCGCCCCGGTTCATGTATGCCAAATAAGGGAGGGTCCAATCCGGAATGACATGCAAGGCTGCCACTAAGTGAGCCTCCGGATCAGGAATAGCTAAATCGACCTCATCAGGAAGCTTAACTGACGGATTGTGCGGTACGTCAAGGAAGACATTGGGCGGGACCGGTTTACGTTGAGACCCGAGCCGGCTTAAAGCATCCGCCGCCTCGTTCTTCCGGCGATCCACATGGTCCACCTGATAACCTTTAAAGTATCCTGCAACCATATCCACCTCCCGACGGTACGCAACCATGAGTGGATCTTTAGAATCCCAAGTACCTGATACTTGCTGGGCCACCAAGTCTGAGTCACCAAAGCACTTGACCCGGCTTAGATTCATCTCCTTAGCCATCCGTAGACCATGGAGCAAAGCTTCATACTCAGCTGCATTGTTAGTACAGGGAACATTAAGCTTAAGAACGTGCAGAACTTGTCACCTCGTGGGGAAGTTAATACGACTCCAGCCCCGAGCCCTCCAATTGCCTGGACCCATCAAAGTGGATGGTCCAATAGGTATGATCCGGCTTTTCTTCAGGTGCTTGCAATTCCGTCCAATCATTGATGAAATCCACAAGTGCCTGAGACTTTACTGCCGTCCGAGGCACATACCTTAAACCGTATGCCCAAGTTCTATAGCCCATTTAGCAATCCGGTCGATCGCTTCCGGTTACAGTATGATATCGCCCAAAGGAGCTGAATCGACCATCGTGATGGGGTGCCCTTGGAAATACTGCTTCAGCTTCCGACTTGCCATAAAAACTCCATATACCAACTTCGCCAATGCGGATATCTTTGTTTGGACTCGGCGAGAACCTCGCTGATGTAATAAATCGGCGCTGAACCGATACTCCTTCCCCGCCTCCTTGCGCTCCACCACAATGGCCACGCTGACTGCCCCGGCATTAGCAAAGAACATATAACAGAGTGGCTCCTTGTCAATGGGAGCGGCAAGAACAAAGGGTTGGCCAGCCGCCGCTTTAAGTCCTCCAATGCCTCATCAGCAATTGACCTCGCATTTAACTGATCCGCTTCTTCAAAGATCTCGGTACAAAGGAATGGCCTTCTCTCTAGGGCGATCGATAAACCGCTTAGCACAGCAATCCGCCTGCCAAACGTTGGACATCGTTGATACACTTTGGCTTAGCCAAGGAGGTGATAGCTGTAATCTTCTCCGGATTAGCCTCAATCCCCCTGTTGGACACAAGGAAACCCAACAGCTTGCCTGCCGGAACACCAAAGACGCACTTGGCCGGGTTGAGCATCATCTTGTACACCCGCAAGTTGTCAAAAGTTTCCTTTAAATCTTCAATCAACGTTTCCTTCTGCCTTGATTTCACCACGATATCATCCACATAAGCGTGCACGTTACGGACGATCTGTTCGTGCAAGCAATTCTATACGCAACGCTGATAAGTTGCTTGGGCACTCTTGAGCCCAAAAGGCATAGACACATAGCAGAAGGCTCCAAAAGGGGTGATAAACGCCGTCTTTTCCTGGTCCTTAACCGCCATCTTAATCTGGTGATAACCGGAATACGCATCCAAAAGCTCAAACGCCACAACCCGCCGTAGCATCAATAATCTGGTCAATGCGGGGGGCGAAGGATCTGCCGGACAAGCTTTGTTAAGATCTGTAATCCACACACATGCGCCAAGTGACATTCTTCTTAAGGACCAACACCGGATTAGCAAGCCACTCGATGAAAGACTTCAACAATAAACCCTGCCGCTAAGAGCCTAGCAACTTCTTCTCCAATGGCCTTGCGCCTTTCCTCATTGAACCGGCGAAGAAACTGCTTTACCGGTCTGTACTTGGGGTCAACATTAAGAGTGTGCTCGGCGAGTTCCCTCGGTACACCTGGCATGTCAGAAGGCTTCCATGCAAAAATGTCCCGATTCTCACGGATGAACTCGATGAGCGCGCTTTCCTATTTAGGATCCAAGTTGGCACTGATGGTGAACTGCTTGGACGAATCGCCGGGCACAAAATCAACAAGCTTTGTCTCAGCTGCCGACTTGAACTTCAAATGCGGATCGTGTTTTGTAGTCGGTTTCTTCAAAGGGGTCATATCCGCCGGATCAACATTGTCCTTATAATACTTTAACTCTTCAGTGGCACAAACCGACTCTGCATAAGCCGCATCACCTTCCTCGCATTCCAAAGCAATCCGGCGGCTCCCGTGAACCGTTATCGTCCCTTTGTGACCCGGCATTTTCAGCTGCAAATAAACATAACAAGGCCGTGCCATAAACTTAGCATAAGCCGGCCGCCCAAAAAGGGCATGGTAAGGACTTTGAATTTTCACCACCTCAAACGTCAATGTTTCCGATCTGGAGTCATGTTCATCCCCAAAGGTCACCTCCAGAGCTATCTTACCGATCGGGTATGCCGACTTGCCAGGCACCACACCGTGAAACACTGTGCTGGACGGCCTAAGGTGCCTATCTGTTAACCCCATACGCCGGAAGGTCTCATAGTACAGGATGTTGATGCTGCTTCCTCCATCCATAAGTACCTTGGTGAACTTGTAGCCTCCCACCTGAGGTGCCACTACTAGGGCCAGCTGACCCGGATTGTAAACTCGAGGAGGATGATCTTCTCTGCTCCATACAATAGGTTGCTCTGACCAGCGCAGGTAATGCGGTGCGGCCGGTTCAACAACACTGACCGCCCGCTTTTGAAGTTTGCGGTCCTGTCTGTCCAAGCTGGTGGTAAAGACATGATACTGTCCGCTGTTTAACTGCTTTGGATTACTTTGGTAACCCGACTGCTGCTGCTGTTGATTGTAACCCCCTTGGCTCTGATTGCTTTGATTGTTCTGATTGCCTTGCCCGCCCGGATTACCACCGAATCCTGGGCCAGAATTTTCTCCACCGTGACCCGGGGCGGATCCTGAACCGCCGCCGGGCCCTTGATCATACCGGAAAGAGTTAGAGTTTTTGAATTCCTGCATAATATAACAATCCTCCCAAAGGTGGTTCGCCGGTGACTCCTTCGTCCCATGCTTCGGACAAGGTTGATTTAATATGTAATTCAGACGATCCGGATTATGACCGCCCCGGTTTGACTGCTTACCCTTGCGCCGCTGACTTTTGTCCTGCGCGTAGGTGTTGGCTACGAAGCCCATGTTACCGTTTGCTTTACGCTTGTTCCCTCCATTACCTGAATGATGCTGCTGGCTTCTGGAACTGCCATTCTGCTTTCCCTTCCCCACTTCGTCGCCTTCAGACTCGGGATCCTTGGTACTGTCAGAGTCAGCATACTTTACCAAAACGCCCATGAGCGTGCCCATGTCATTGCAAAAACGCTTCATGCGACCCAGCTTCAACTTCAACGTTCGAACCGCAATTGGCCTCGTGGTTAAGATAGCAGAATCCGGGTTGATCCGTCCGATGAATGCAAGACCTCTGAAACGCGGCGCACCCAATGTGTTGTAGATTCTCCCTCCGCCTGGACACAAGCCACCAAATCCACCACGCATATAGGCTGCTTACAGTATCTTTGAAATTTGAATGAACCGGTCCGTGAATCGGGTCCACGAACTAACTGAGTTGGGTGGCAAATTTTTCAACCAAGTACGAGCCGTACCTTCCAACATCATGGTGAAATACTTCGCACACGCAGCTTCATCCACATCCAGCATCTCCATGGCCATCTCATAGCTTTCTATCCACACTTCTAGAGCCAAATCGGCGGTGTAATTGGGCACCTTGCGGGGTCCTTTGAAGTCCTTAGGCAAACGCACATTGCGTAAAGCGGGGACGACACAAGGCACCCCCAATGATCCGGAAACCCCCGGTTCGAAGATGGTCGGACGAACCGGCGCGAGCTGATGGTCCTCATGTTGCGCTGCTAATTTGGCCTCCCTGCGTGCCCTGGCCCGGTCCACCACCACTTGAGCGTCTTCAATGCCACCAGCCGGGTTGTTGCCTCGAGGCGGACCGCGCTGCGCGTTGCTTGACACGGCCGGTTCATCTGCGCGCCGGCTATAACTCCGGCTTGGGCGGGGTGGAGTGGATCCGATCCCGATCAGATGAATATGCTTCCCGCCGAGCCAGGCCGCCCCGAGGAGCTCCTTAACCCGGCGTGTCTCTACCGCTTGTGGTGAATCGCCGATTGAATCGCCTCCAACCGTGCCGCAGCCGCCACAAGGTTATCCATCGGGTTGGTGTAATGACCCGGAGGTGTCTGCACAGTCTGGGGCGCGCCGGTATGATGGTGAGGCAGATCTATCACACGGGGCTGAACCGGCGCGGCCGTCCCAGGTGCTTCCGGCCGGTTTACCACCGGCGACGGATTACTGGTCCCTGCCCCAGGGGTATTGAAAAGCTCTCTTCCCTCGAAAACCGAAGGTAAACGGGACCTGTACTTCCTTTTCATGACTTCATGTGACGCGCTTTGATCCAGCATGAGCCTATAAGTCACGCATCCAAAGCGCCCGTTCGCCGCCATCCTCACGTCCGCGGCTGCCAGGTCCGCTTTGGCTTTAGTGATCTGTTCCCTCACCTTTGCAATCCCCGCGTTGTGCAGGTCCTGATCCGGCGGATTAGCCTCTGCCATGAGCATAGCCAATGCGTCGAAAAGCTCTGACAAGACCTGAGCCGGCGGGCGCACAGGGCCTCCTTCCCCGGCTGCCATCACCGCTGTTGAACCAGCGACCAGGGGCGCCGCGGTCGAAGAGTGAAGCGCCGTCTGCGTACCGGCCATGAAGATCCCAACCCGGTTGGGTAGATCGAAGGGGTCCGGAATACTCTCACCGTCGGAACAGCCCCCGATATGGCCATCTTGCAGCTGATACAGAGACTCCGTTTCTCCGGCCGATGACTCGTCGCCAGAGTAGACAACGGTCTCGCCGCCGGATGCTGATCCGTCCTCGTAGCCTTCGTGGACGACTCCCACGAAAGCACGCCTGACTGCCGGTTTAGCCAGGGCAGGACTCTTCCTCGTCCGCTGAGCCGTCTCGACGAGGTCGGTGCAGATGTCCGGCCCAGGCCCTGGCTCGCCGATCTTGCCGATGAATATGTGTAAGCCGCCAAAGGGGACCCGGTATCCGTACTCAACCGAGCCGGCCTCGGGGCCCCAGTCCGCATCGTCGATGTAGAGTTTGCCGCGACGACTCTTAGTCATCCGGCCCACAGCATAACCTTCGAGTCCTTCGAACTTGCCCTCTAAGATCATCAAACCATCGGGCGATAGCCCCACGGTGGGCGCCAACTGTCGTGGAATTGTCAGGGAAGATGTCCTTGTGAAAGGACTTAGTCGTAGGGCCATCGCACGGGTTAACCTAGAGGGGTTAAAGCGGACACAAGACACGGGAGTTATACTGGTTCGGCCCCTTCGATGAAGGTAAAAGCCTACGCCCGATTGTTATGGTATTGATGTGATTTCGGCGACTAGGGAACAATAGCTTTTCCTTAGCCTCGAATTCTCTGTCCTTAATCCGCCGCCGGGTCGTCCCCTTATATACACGGGTTGACGCCCGGCCGGTCTACAGAGTCCCGATCCGGCTCATACAAGTGTCCGGCTCGGTCTCTTCTCTCTTGTCTTACAACACAAGTTATAACACTAAAGCGGTTTACATAAATGGACCTTAAGTTGCCTCTGGGCTCCGGGCCTCCTCTGTGGGCCTGGATCATGGACGAGGATAAACCGGCCCCTCCAGGGCGGTTCACACTCAATAGTTGTATCCCCAACAGTACCCATGTCTCTCTGTACTTGTATAGATTCTCGAAGTGAGAGTCAGTCATAGCCTCACACTTCATCATCAGCTCCCACCACCCTGCCTCAAATTCTTCCAAGGCAAGCTAAAGTCAACACAGTTGTTGAAATCTTTGGACAAGCCAGGGTTTCACCAAAGAATGCTCCAAGCTTTTCTTGTGCTTTTTTCATAATATGCCAGTGCAACAGCGGTGCACACTTGTAGGAAAGATCTTTTAATTGATCTGTGCCATTGCGATATCTTGGTCGGTTATGATGTTGGTGGGTGCTACATTATGCACTGCCTCAAGGAAGGTTTGGAATAGCCAATCAAAGCTTGACGCCAAGTCTTGCCTAACAAAGCCACAACCCAACATGAATGACTGCCCATGCCTGTTAATCCCAATGAATGGTGCAAAGGGCATGTTGTACATGTTAGTCATATACATTGTGTCAAAGGAGATACAATCATGATAAGATTCCACGTACGCCTTCCTTGCTGCACCATCGACCCAGAAAATATTCTCAACCCTGTCTTCCTCATTATATTTTATCTTGTAAAAAAAATCTGGATCCTCTCTCTGCTGATCTTTAAAGTAAGCAAATGTCTCTATAATATCCCCTTCTTTTGTATCATCCTTGTTCAAGAGCGTCTTGAGGTTTGTAATGTGCTTAGTGCGATAAGGTACAATGAGTTCTTTCCCATAGAAATCTGACATGATGTGCATCATACGACCTGTTGACATAAAGTCACAATGGTGGTCAATCCTTTTTCCACACAAAAACAGTGCCAAAAATAGCTTCTTTTTGTTTTCAGCAAGGCAACTCAAATGCAAAGCTTGGGCAATTCATGAAGCTATACAAGCAACTACAACCATACGCCTCGGGCAACACATGAGCAAAATACTCAAAACAAACCAGGGGGTAACTATGCATTAGTGAGCAATACAAATTTCAATCATAGGCAAGTTGACCCCATCCAGAAACAAGTACTATTGTACATTTTAGCTACAAAGAGACTAATCATAGGCAAGTTCAGATTTAACACCAAATTTATTTTATAAGAAAACTAGGCAAGTAGGAACTTTTGCATTGAGCAAGAAATAGGTAAACATTAGGCAAGTCCAACATCCAGAAACAAATTAGGCATTTTATCTCTTTTTGTACTGTTATAAGCAATTTAGTGTCACTATCAAGCAACTAAGGCATATGTTTGAAGCAAATTAGTGACATGTTTCAAGAAAAATCAGGTACTTGTTGATGGGCTCAGAAACACACAACCAAAGAGGGCATGTCCAAGTTCTTAAAGTTAGAAGATAGGGGGGATGTGGGTGTGGTTCAAAACCTGTAGTTAAATTGCAGTTATGAAGGTGAGTAAGGAAGGCCCTTTCTTCTGGCGGTATCCCTTGGTGTGATCGCAAATACTTAGTCAAACATGGCTTGTCAACCAACGGATGGTTGTGCTCGCTAACAAAGTCGATCACCTCCCATCTGCCATCTATTACCTTCACAATCATCTTAGCTTTGCAACCAGTTTGCACAATTTTATCTCTTTTTCGTTTCTTGCTCCTCTTTTTGCCCTTACTATCATCATCAAGAAAGAAAATAGCCTTATCTTCATTATCATCTTTTGCTTGCTCAACAATGTCATCTAGCACGGGAATCTTTTCTGCCCCTCCGTCATCAACATCAGGCTTTCGAAACTTGTTTCAAACAAACTGTTGTTTTATCAAATCCCAAGTTTTCATATCCTTCCTTAAACTATTCATTTTGATTGAAAAACCCATTTGCATGGAATATGCATTGTAATGCACCTTGGCATCTTCCAAAGTGTCGAACCTCATGCCCACGTAAGGCTCCTTCGGCTGTGACCAAGCTTCATCATCATTTTCAGAACCCAAACCATTACCAACAGTGCCACCGGTATCACCTGCAGCACCTGTGCCATCAAGTGTATGAGCATCAGTCCCAGCTGCTACAGCTGCAGGTACTTGTGTACTACCCGGAGCACGCCCCCCATGACTTGACTGCCCATCTATCTCCATTGCTTCTGTAGCAGCACCATCAACTCTTTGCATGATAGGGGGATTAGGTGATTCCGCCACAAATTCTGCATTTCCAGCAGCATGTTGTGTACAATACAATGGATCATCATTATTTTCAGCTGGTTCCTCATTCAGGTCAATCATTGTCAACCTGTTTATTTATTTCAATATGGGAAAAAGTAAAGCAAGTCAGCGCAGGGATGTAAGCAATTAGCACAGTAAATACAGGCAAGCCAATAGCACAGCTACCCAAGCACACAAAAATAGCTCAATCATGTTCAACCTGTGCATTTTTTCAACCAGAAAAATTAAAGCAATTTACGTTGTTGAGGCAAGCTAGTACCACACCAAACTCAGGAAAGCAAACAGCATAGCAACACAAGCACACTAGAGTCACAAGATAGCATTCATTTTGTGTTTTTTAAGGATGCAATTGAACATAACCAGGCAATTCAAAGTGCACTATCAGGCAATCCAAACCATATAACCAGGCAAGTCAAACTATATATGTCAGGCAATATATTATTTTCAGGAAATGCATGGTTTTTTTGTACTAATGAATCATGTTTGTACATATAACATAGGCTTGTTTTTTGTGTTTCATAATATGTTTTCTTATTTTGTTTTTCTTAAATGCGGGCAACATTGATTTTGGGGAAGCAAAGCATCCTGCCATAGAAGTGCTACTTTGAAGTGTCTTCAGAATGTAACTCACTCCCAAATCAGAGAGATTAGAGCATCTTTAGTGTTAGGAAAAACTCAAGCTAGCAGTTATGGGCATGATCGCTCTTTTATATTCAGACTATTTCTGCTTTCAGTACCTATGTTTTTGTGTTAGAAAGAACTTAAGTTGACAGTTTTAGGTTTCATCTTTATAGCAGCAAGCTTTTTATTTGTTTTGGATATGCTCAGTATGTTTTGAAGTAAAGTTTTGCAGTTGATAGTTGTTGGTATATGGCTTTTCTTGTTTTTCCTTCTTTTGCAGGATGAAATACTAATAAATTTGCAACTGCATCTTGGCAACTTTCCAACCTTTCTTGGATCACGGTGAAGGATATGATGTAACAAAGGTAAATCGTACTACACAACTGTCTCTTGTTTTTTAGTTGCAATTTTTAGTTACATTTATTCTTCTAGTGGTTTTTTACAATTGAAACCAAGGAATAATGGAAACAAATGACCAAGAGGAATCTTTTTCTAGCTTATTCAATAGTTTCCTTGACATCATTAGCTTAATCCTATAATGCAAGTTGCTCCAATCAGCCATTTGTTTTTGGTCCACATGCTCCAAAAAGATCTCCTAGGGGGGAAAAAGCCTTGTTTTTTTTGCCTTTTTTTCCATAGTGATCTTAGTATTCATCGTGTTATAATTGTATTATAAGTTTCAAAAGTGTTCATGATTTGCCATGTCATAAGTTTCCAAAGTTGTGTGCATACATATACTCAGTTGCCTCAATATAGCACTGTTTTTGCTCAAACAGAATGTCTACTTTGCCAATAACATTTTCATAAGCAACTAATAGAACTGTAACACATCGGAAATAGATCATAATCATCATAGCAGTGGTTTTCATCCTCCTGTTTTTGTCTACAGATTACAAATGTGTTCATATGCAATAGATTTTCAAACAGAATTTGAAAACTGGCAAGAACTATCACTTAGGGTGCACAACACTACTAAATTTTCCCAAACCAGGGGGCTGAAACTTGCCTAAACATCAAACTAAACATGCTTAACATCACATCTTTTTTACACAATGTTTGGCACAACTACAGCCTTGTACAAATCATGGGGAAAGAGGAGGGGGATCTGGAAGTGAGCTAAAATATGACCTTTTTGCCTTGATTTTTTTGCCTTTTGCAAGGCAATCAGGAACGAGGCACCTTGATTTTGCCTAGAGAAGAAACACTAATGGAGCCGCCATTGGAGGGCTGTGAAGTTTTTCTGGATCTGGAAGAGGTGAGGGGAAGGGGCTTGCTGTCCTTGTTGGCTTGGGAAAGAAGAAGATGGGGCTGGAGGTTAGGTGAGGAGAAAAGAAGGGGAAAAGAAGACGCGCAGGGGTGGGGGAGGGATCGGGCGAAGGGGAGGACCAGGTGATTTTGCCCCTCGATAGTTGGTTGCGGGAATCGGGAGAAGGGACCAGATGATTTCCTATCCTAGGGTGGCTGCCAGGAAAGGTGGACAGAAACTTACTATATTTGGGGTGGCTGCCAGGAAACGCTAGGGAGCACCCGGCTGCTCCCTAGACGCGTCCATAGTCTATTTAATCTGTTAGGTTAGTAAGATAGTATATGACAAGGGGGACCCACTCCCTGTTGACCAGTCAAAGTTTGACTGGTCAACTGGGACCCCTTGGACCCACATGTGAGCCCCTCTAGTACACTTATGTGTACGCAGAGCTGGGTGCACCTAGCAATTCACATTTATTTCGAATTAAATTAAATTCAGAAAATGAATAAAACTTTAGAAAATCATATAAAACAAACGTAGCTCAGAAGAAAAAACTTTGTACATGAAAGTTGCTCAGAACAACGAGACAAATCCGAATACACAGCTCGTTCGTCCACCACACATCCACGGACGGAGCCAGGAATTTGGAATAGGGGGGCGAGCTCTACACTTAAGCTCTTATGGACTAATGAGCATCGAGTTTCAAATAGTGGAGATAACATCCGCTATTGCGCCCGCAATACTGCTAGCGCAATAGCGTCCGCTATTGCTTAAATTTAATGCCATTACTTTCTGTTAATGATCTAGAAATATAAACAATAATCTAGTGTTTTTACAAATCCGCTAGATGGACATAGTGCCGGCAATATCGCCCGCTATCCGCATTCCGCTACCCGGACCTCAATCCGCTACCAGCCCGTATCCGCTATTTAAAACCATAAATTTGACCCAACTATAGTATATTCATACCGTGATAAAATACCTAAACATAAATCATGTTTTCGTTGATGTAAACACTAGAAGAATACTACCAAATTTTCCATCTTGATAAGGACAAATTCATTTTTTGAATTTATATAGAAAAATTTGGCTACTATAGTCTACAAATAATTTATTCAAATCCAATTTTCATGTCCATCAATCAATGATCGTTCATGTTAGACGAATTAAACTAGAGAGTTGAAGTTGTTGAGAAGGGTCGTACCATGAAAGCATAGAGGATGTCATGCATAGTTCCATGGTCGCTCATCCTGATGGTGCTTCTGCTGATCCCCATTATATAGGCTAACACATTTGTTGATGGGGACATACAGGGCTTGGACGATCAGGTTGCACATCTATTGCATCTGCATCATGCTCACATGACTGACAGATTGAACCAATTGGCTAGAGAAAAATAAAAATTGATTCATCTGTCTTCCTATTCATGTCTACACAAACACAATTAGACAATTTAAAATTTTCTAATTAGTTTTCAATGTCTGTGGTCCTACAATTAATTATAAGACAAAGTAATCTATCCTAAAGATAAACTAACCTTTTTTCTCGTTTGGTCGCTGGTTCGCGGCCGGCTGGCCAGAATGCTCTTGTGTATCGGTGCGACGGCGGCTGGGCACTTGCCTGACCGCAGACGATCTACTAGGCGGCCGGCTGCTGCGAACAGTTTTTCCCGATCGTAGGAACTCGTAGATTGGAAACGAAGAAACTAGAGGAGAGATATAGAACTGTCGTGTACGTGCGTCCTCCTTAAGCCTGGATCCTTTGTCTTCCACGATGGGCTTCTTTTTTATTTTCCCCATATTGGGCCTTTGATCTGTTGCCTGCGATCACACATGGGCTTTGACTGAGCTGAGGCACCAGAGTAGTAAGCACCTACCCTCTCGTTTAGGGTTTTCGTCCTCCGACGGTGATCCCATCGCCATTGTGAGTTCTCAGTTGATGCCGATCCCTCTCTAGAGAGCGCACTACTACCTGATCTGCTACTGCGGTGGGGGATCGGTGTGCCCTTCTGGTTTTGGTGTTTCAATGCGGCGGCTTCTTCAACCCTAACCCTAGATGGCGAGTTCTGAAGGGTCATCATCGGCCGGTTGGGCGGGGAAGAATCTGGAGGAGATGTTGCACAATCTTGATTTGCAGGATGTGGAGCTAGATGATGTGATTGTGGGGGAGGAAGAGGTGAAAAAGTTTGAGGCAGATGCGCGCTGGATGGGTATCGGGAAGCTGCATACATTGCGACCCTTTTAGTTCCACTGCTATGTTCGAGACTCTGAAGTCGGTTTGGGGCCTAGCTCATGTGCCGAAATTCAGAGAAGCGGGGGACAACTTGTTCGTGTTCCAGATGTATTGCTTGGGCGACTGGAAGAAGGTCGTTCATGGCGGTCTGTGGCTGTTCAAGGGGATGGGCCTCTTAATTGCGGATTATGATGGAAAGACGGAACCAACCTCGGTGGTCTTCGATGGCTTCTATGTCTGGGCTTAGATCCATAGTATCCCAGAGCTGTACCGCAAGGAGGAAGTGGTGGACCAACTGGCTCGCCGCATCGGGAGAGTGAAGGAAACCCAACTCGCACCAAAGCTATACTATGAAGGGGATTATGTCAGGGTCTGAGCGAGAGTTCAGGTGCAAAAGCCGCTTACCAGAGTCACGCCTTTGAATGTTACAGGCGAGGTGCGTCATTTTCTGCCAGTGAAGTATGAGAAGATTCCATATTTTTTGTCAGGTTTGCGGACATATGGGGCATAATCATGAGGAATGTGGGGATGGAGTCTCGGAGGAGAAAGCAAAACAGTGGGGTTCATGGATGCTGTCTAAGAGGAAGGAAAGTACACCGGAGCCACAAGGTAGCGAGCGGGCACAGTGGGGGCAGGTCTGGGGGTCGAGGTAGATCCAGCAGGGGGGACGTGGCGACCCACCCCCTCGTCAGAGGTTACCGCCTCGCAAGAGATCCTCCCAGGAGGCCGGCCTTGGTACAGGGGAGGACGTGGACGATGAAGTGACGAGCCCTCTAAAACCAGTGGAACCGGCTACGACCGGAACTGATAAAGGAGAGCCAATAGCACGCAAAAACCTGAACTTGGTACTGTCAGAAAACATGGGGATGGAACAGCAGCCTAACATACAGCAAACTGAAGGTAAGGGGGCTATAAGACAGAACGTGGAGCAATCAACAGTGGGGACGGAAGGTGCACCAGCTAGTACACTGCTTGTGAGTACGCCTCCATTACCACAGGCGTATGTGTCCCCAAGAGAGCTTAAGAAGGCAAGGGAGGCGGATTCACCAACAAAACACTCTCATATGGTGGCGGGCTCCGAGCGGGAGCACCGCCAGGCCCAATGAAAATCCTCAGTTGGAACTGCTGTGGGATAGGTGATCCCGCGACAGTTCGAGAGCTCCGCGGCCTCGTGGAGATGAGTTCACCGTCGGTCTTATGTTTAGTTGAAACTCAGTTGCAAAAAAGTCGAGTAGAAGGTCTTCGCTTTTCCCTTGGTTTTGATTTTAGTTTTGGAGTCCGTAGCACTGGCCGCAGTGGTGGCATTTGTGTTCTTTGGAAGAATTCTGTTGATGTTTCAATGAAGACCTTTTCGCAGTATCATGTGGATGCATGGGTGACGGATCCAGGGAAAGATCAATGGCGATTATCATGCTTCTATGGCGAGGCCACAAGGAGCCTCAGATATAAAATGTGGGATATGATGAAGAGGTTACGTGGGGAAAGTACTTTGCCATGGCTGTGTATAGGCGATTTCAATGAAATACTTCGTCCCGAGGAGCAGATGGGTCTGCATGAAAGAGATAGTGCACAGATAGAAGCTTTTCGAGAGGCAGTGGATCTCTGTGGCCTCGCTGATTTGGGCTACAGAGGCCTAGACTGGACATGGGAGAAGAAAGTAGCTGATGGTAGCTATTGCAGGGTTCGGTTAGACCGATCACTCAGTTCGGCACGCTGGTCTGAATTGTTTCCCTTTGCCTTTGTCGAGCACCTGACGGCCGCCAAGTCCGACCACTCGCCAATTTTACTAGAGACAGAAAGAATAGATGGAAGTGTGAGGGCTGCTCAAAGGCCATTTCGCTATGAGTGTATGTGGGAACGAGACCCACATTTTGCTGATGCTTTGATGGATGCATGGGAAAAACCAGGCAAGGCGCACAGTGCTCATGGCCTGTCACATAAACTTTCTTCGATGGCTAGCTCTCTCAAGCACTGGAGCCGGACCAAGTTTGGCTCAGGTAGGTCAGAATTACACAAATTGCAGCGTCACCTCGAGGAGTTGAGGGCGGAAGTGTAGCGGGTTGCGCTTAATGATGAAGAAAAGAAGGTAGAAGCCCGGATTGTTGAACTATGCTACAGGGAGGAAATTATGTGGCGGCAGCGTGCACGAATACAGTGGCTGGTGGAAGGTGATAGTAACTCAATTTTTTTTTACCGGAAGGCGAGTGCGAGGAGGGCAAAAAATCGCATCACCGAGCTCCAAAGGCCAGATGGATCACTGTGTTCTAATCAGGAGGAGATGGCTGCCATGGCGATAGAATTTTATGGAAACCTGTATGCATCTGAAAATACAATTGGTATGGAGGAGGTACTGTCGCATATCCCTGCTAAGGTTGATGATACTATGAACACCATGCTCAATGCGCCTTACAACAAAGACGAGGTGAAGACATCCCTCTTTCAAATGTTCCCGACAAAGGCCCCTGGGCCAGATGGTTTTCTTGCCCACTTCTTTCAGCGGTTTTGGGAGTTATTTGGTGACGAGGTGACTGATATGGTGCTACGAGTTCTGAGTGGAGTTGACTCTTCGGAGGAGATAAATAAAACATTCATTTTTTTAATCCCAAAGATTGCTAGTCCAAAAAACTTAGGACAGTTTCGACCGATCAGTCTCTGCAATGTGATCTACAAGATTGCATCGAAGGTACTGGCTAACCGGCTCAAACTTATTCTCCCTGACATGATCTCCTAGGAACAGTCTGCATTTGTACCAGACCGTCCTATTACCGATAATTTCATCTCTGCTTATGAATGTTTGCATTTCACGAAGACAAAGAAATTGAAAAGGAATAGATTCTGTGCTATTGTCACGCCCAATATGCGACCCTATCCAAAAGGAACTCGATGGTCCCACCAAGGATAGACCCGCATATTGGAACGCTTTTGCAAGGTGGATATCATTACATCAACATTACATAATAGTGGGATACATCCAATACATACAATGTCACATGAATACAACAATACAACATACAAGAACAACATCCGACTACGGATGAAACATAAACAGTAACCCAAACAATATCCACCCTGCTAGCCCAGGCTGCCGACCTGGAACCTATCCCCTGATCGAAGAATCAGAAGAAGAACTCAAGACAAGCAAGCATCACTCTCGCGTCATGATCATCGCGAATCCTGTACCTGCAACTGGTGGTGTAGTAATCTGTGAGCCACGAGGACTCAGCAATCCCATTACCATGGGTATCAAGACTAGCAAAGCTTAATGGGAAAGGAAGGGGTAAAGTGGTGAGGTTGCAGCAACGACTAAGCATATATGACGGCTAACCAACGCAAATGAGAGCGAGAAGAGAAACAAAGGAACGGTCGCCAACTAGTAATGATCAAGAAGTGATCCTTAACTCCTACTTACGTCAGACATAACCCAGAAACCGTGTTCTCCTCTCGATCAACCCCGAAAAGAGACACTCATGGTTACGCACACGGTTGGTGTATTTTAGAAGAGTTTGCTTCGAGTTTACTACAACCGGATATCAACAAATTCCCATCTGCCACATAACCGCGGGCACGGCTCTCGAAAGTTTATACCCTACGGGGTGTCCTAACTTAGCCCATGATAAGCTCTCGCGATCAACGAAGGATATTCCTTCTCCCGGAAGACCCGATCAGTCTCGAATCCGGCTACAAGACATTTCGACAACAATAAAACAAGACCAGCAAGACCTCCCGGCGTGCCGACACCTCGATAGTAGCCGCAGATCTCGTCTCGAGCCACGACCGGATGAGCAGTCCGTATAACTAAAACCAAACCCCAAGTTTCCTTGAGGGGGCGCTGCAAAGCACTCTAGTTTGGACCAACACTTAGACAAGCATTGGCCCGGGGGGGCTGAATAAAGATGACCCTTAGGTTAATTACTCCCAAGGGAAATGTAGGTGGTGGTGAGACAAATGGTAAAACCAATGTTGGGCCTTGCTGGAGGAGTCTTATTCAAAGCGAACTGTCAAGGGGGTCCCATAAATCACCCGACCGCGTTAGGGACGCAAAATCCAGGAACATAATACCGATATGACGGAAACTAGGGCGGCAAGAATGGAACAAAACACCAGGCATAAGGCCGAGCCTTCCACCCATTACCAAGTATATAGATGCATTAAATAAATAAGATATATTGTGATATCCCAACAAGTAAACATGTTCCAACAAGGAACAACATCTCCATGTTCCAACAAGGAACAAACTTCATCTTCACCTGCAACTAGCAACGCTATAAGAGGGGCTGAGCAAAGCGGTAACATAGCCAAACAACGGTTTGCTAGGAAGGGTGAAAAAGGTTAGAGGCTGACATGGCAAATTTGGGAGGCTTGAGCAGCAAGTGATAGGTATGAGCAAAACAAGATAAGCATGGCATTGATGCAAAATGCATACAAACATCAAGCAAACACCTCAAATTAAGGATGCAACATGATAATATGAAACTACATGCAAAATCAAGCAAGTTTCATATACAGCACACCCAAAAAGGAGCAACGGTGCAACACATACACATGAAACAAGTCATGACAACAATCTGTCCAAAACAGCAATTAGGCATATTGCAAGCATCAAAACAACATGCTACAGGACCTCAACGTGATAACAAAAGGCATGGACGTGATGTACAAGTAAAGCATTACAAAACATGAACACTGAGCTATCTCCAGAAATTAGTAGAACATGCTCAAACACACATCACTACTACAAAAAGGGCTATAGATGGAATGGCTACTAATGGCGCACCTGTGATGTGGTGTGCCATTAGTATATTCTAATGGTGCACCATGTCTCGGTGCGCCATTAGTAATATATTACTAATGGCGCACCTGGTGTGTGGTGCGCCATTAGTAGTTTGGGAAAAAAACATAAGAAATTTTTTTGTTACTAATGGCGCACCTTGGAGTGGTGCCATTACTAGTTTTAACTAGTAAGGCGCACTTTCCTCTGGTGCGCCATTACTAAGTTTAAAAAAAAATCAAAAAAAATCATTTTTTTAATTATTTTTTTCAAAACTACTAATAGACGATCATGAGTGGTGCGCCATTAGTAGTTGAATAACTACTAATGGCGCACCACCCCACGGTGCACCATTAGTAACTTGGCCACCTTCCACCTTCCACGGTACGTCGTCGGTGCTTTCAAGATCCCCAAAAACCTAACAGAAAAAAAGTTACCGGGCTTTCAAGATCTAGCGGCAAAAAAATTCAAAAAATTTCAAACTTACTAGTGGCGCACCGTGGATGTGGTGCGCCACTAGTAACAGAAAAAATTACTAATTTCAAAAAAAATTGAATTTTTTTCAAAAATAATACGTAATATGATCGAGAAGTTTGAAATATTTTTCAAAATTTCATCATAGTCATTAACATGAACAAAGTCCTAGACATCAATAAGGTATAACAGATTGATATGCTAGATATATCAACAAGTGCTTGTGAAGTGAGCTCGTTGTGGGGTTGGATAGAACTCGAAGTTAAGCGTGCTTGGGCTGGAGTAGTGTGAGGATGGGTGACCTTTCGGAAGTTTGACCACGGAGTGCGATTTGACCCGAGATTAAGCATATTGACCCGAGATTAAGCCATAGTGAACTGAGATTAAGAAAAATTGAAAAAATTAAAAAAATTTGAAAAATTTAAAAAAATTTGAAAAAATGTTACTAATGGCGCACTTCTATGTGGTGCGCCATTAGTATACCAGATACTAATGGCGCACTGTGGGCTATACATGGTGCGCCATTAGTATCTGGTATACTAATGGCGCACCACAGATGCGCCATTAATAGCCAAAATAGGTGCGCCATTAGTAGGGGTTTTTCTAGTAGTGCATGGCAAGATTGCAAATAATAACAGGTTCATAGACTTAGCAGAATTTCAGGACATGGCAGAAATAACATCAGGTTAACAAGTTTAGAGCTATGAAACAACATGCTACAGGAACTTATCATGGCAAACAAAGGAATGGAATGAATCTACTCAAAGCATATAACAAAAGTCCCTTAGTGACCATAAGCCAAAAGGGATCAGAAAATACAGTTGCAAGCATGTGAATATAGCAAAAACATAAACAGATTCAGACTTAGTGCAAAACTGGAGCATGGCATAAACAGATAACAAGTAGGCATGTTGGTGAGCTTGAATCACTCACCACAGAGCAATACATGATAAACTAAGCATACATCCATCAAGAAGACATGGCATAGAATCTATACATAGCAAGAACAACATCATAGCATACACGGATCAACTACAACAACCTTGGCAAAATTGAATAACATGTAAACAATCTGCCAGGAAACATTTTATAGCAAAAGTAGAGCTCGATTGACTCAAGCTATGGAACTCCATAATTGCAAAAAAGGGCATGGATGGATAGGGCATAACCATATGTTCAAAACATCCTTACTAAAGTATCTCAAAATAAGCATGGATCTCTCGGTAGCATCAAGTTTACATGGCATAAAAATATCAGTGAGCAGGGCTGAAATCAGCAACATCATGAAGCCTAGTTTGCATGCTTGTGTTAGTCACCACAGAGATCACAAAAATACATGGCATACACCCCTGTAAAGATGGCATGGCATATTAAAAAACACATGTAGGACTCAAGTTCATAGGGTGCACACATCAATCATGGCAAAAATGACAAAAGTGCATGTTCTGATAAGAATCTGAAACTAACATCACATAGCCCTCTTCTAACAGCATTTCAGGCATCAAGATGAGCTCAAAAGTAAATGAGCAATGAGATGAAATGATGCGCTTGTCGAGGAGAACAATTCGACATATTACACGCATGAAACGGAGCTACGGATGCAGAGATACGGCATGATGAACATGACATGATAATGCAAAATCATTTCGGGACTTCGCAGAAAATCACCTCGTGAAAAAAACTGGCAGGTCGGGGTCGTCTCCTTCTCTCGTACAGAATGGAGGGCACGGAAGTCAACGCCGGCGTGGAGGGGGCTTGGGACTCCGGCGAGCGCCGGGAAGGCCGTGAATGGGTAGATCGGGCACGAGGCAACCCATTCCCGGCGTTGAGGCGGCTTGGGGCGGCGCGAGCGCGGAGATCGGGGCGGCCATGGAAGGTCTGCAGAGCTCGGGAGAGAGAGAGATCGTGAGGTAGAGGGAAAAGCACGGGAGAAGGGAGGAGAAGAGGAGGCGCTGCAGTGGCCTGCCATGGGCGACGCCGTGGCTCGGGTCGCCGGCGGCGGCCTTCTCCGTCGAGGACGACGCGGGGCGACGGGGAACTCCTCCCTGGAGCTCGGGAACGATGGGACGAGGCGAGCGGGAGAGCTCGGGAGGGCAGCAGCGCGGCGGATCCGGGCGGCGGCGGGCCCGATCTGGGCTTCCTCGGGCGCGCGGCGGGTGGCTCGGGACACGTGGCGGGCGCTGGTTGACGAGGGGGGCGGCGGCGACGGAGGCGCTTGGCGCGATCGGACGGGCGGCGGCGGCGCGGTGCGGGCCACGGAGGCGAGGCGGCGGCGCGCGGGCGATGCTGCTGGGCAGACGGGCCGGCCTCGGGCCCGCGGTCCGCGGGCGGACGGGACGGCGGCGGGACAGGGCGTGGGCGGGTCGGATTGACGGGCGACGGCGGACATGTCCGGCTGCGGCCGGACGTGTCCGGTGGCGGCGGAGGGTGATTTTTAGGGTTTCGGGGGGATTTCATCCGCGAAAATGAAGGGGGAGGACCTATTTATAGTTAGAGGGAGCTAGGAGAGTCCAAATGAGGTGCGGTTTTCGGCCACGCGATCGTGATCGAACGATCGAGAGCATGGAGGGGAGTTTGGTGGGTTTTGTGTAACGCCCCGGATTCGATGCGCCAGGTGTCTGCCAGTTATTCGCCGTCTTTGCCATGTCATTTGCTTGCGTGTTGCACTTTGCCATGTCAACATCTGCATTTCATATCATGTCATCATGTGCATTTCATTTTGCATACGTGTTCGTCTCTTGCATCCGAGCATTTTCCCGTTGTCCGCTTTTGCAATCCGCACTCCTATGTCTCCGGCGCCCTTTTACCTCTTTTTCGTATAAAGGGTGTTAAACGGTCTCGAATGGACCGAGTTTTGTCAAGCGACCTTGGTATAGCACCGGTAGACCGCCTGTCAAGTTTCGTGCCATTTGGAGGTCGTTCGGTACTCCAACGGTTAACCGGGTAACCGCAAAAGTCTCTTTTGTTGCAGCCCAACACCCCTTTCTAAGTTGCCCAAAACCCAGCAAACTCCCCTCCATGCTCTCGGTCGTTCGATCACGATCGCGTGGCCGAAAACCGCACCTCATTTGGACTCTCCTAGCTCCCTCTACCTATAAATACTTCTTCCCCTCCGAAATCGCGGATGAAATCCACCCTAACCCTAGTCCCTTTTCGTCCTCAGCGCGCCGGACATGTGGCGCCACCGCCTCCAGCCAACCGCCGCCTGCCACGTGGCGCCGCCGCCTCCTCGCGCCGCCCGCCTGCCCGGCCAGTATGCCCCCCATGCCCGCCTCCCCCCTGGCGCCGCCGCCCGCCCGCCGCAGCAGTGCTCGCGGCGCCCAGCGCCGAGCCCGCTCGCTCCGCCCGCCGCCAGCCAGCTGCGCCGCCGTCATCGCGGTCGCCGCCCGCCGCGCCGGACCCGCCGTCCTCCGCTGCCGCCTCCTCTGCCGAGCTCACCGCCTTCCTCCACAGCGCGCCGCCCGGCCGGATCCGCCGTGGGAGCCCGGATCCGCCGCCCCTCGCTGCCCCCTCCATCTCCGGCCGGATCCCGCATCTCCGGCGAGCTCTCCGATCTGCGTTGAAATCCGTGCCGCGGTTGACTTTCGCCCCCCTCTAATATTCGTCTAAGTCCTCTAACATGTGATATTTCGTGCCATTTTCATTGCATCATATCTCCGTCAACGTTGCTCTGTTTTGCCCGTGTAATATGTCAAAATGTTCGTCTCGAAGAGTAGATCATTTCATATCATTGAATTATTTTCATTTGAGCTCATCTTGATGCCCGAAATGCTGTTAGAAGAGTGCTATGTGATGTTAGTTTATGATTTTTATCAGAACTTGCACTTTTGTCATTTTTGCCATGATTGATGTGTGCATCCTATGGACTTGAGTCCTACATGTGTTTTGTAATGTGCCATGCCATCTTTCCAGGGGTATATGCCATGTATTTTTGTGATCTATGTGGTGACTAGCACAAGCATGCAAACTAGGTGTCTTGTTGTTGCTGATTTCAGCCCTGTTTTGCTGATATTTTGATGCCATGTTAACTTGATGCTACAGAGAGATCCATGCATATTTTGAGATACTTCAGTAGGGATGTTTTGTTAAACATGTCTTGCTCTATCCATCCATGCCCTTGTTTGCAATTATGGAGTGCCATAGCTTGAGTCAATCGAGCTCTACTTTTGCTATCAAATGTTCCTGGCAGATTGTTTACAGGTTATTCAATTTTGCCAAGTTTGTTGTGATTGATCCTTGCATGCTATGTTATTGTTCTTGCCATGTATGTCTTCTATGCCATGCCTTCTTGATGTATGTATGCTTAGTTTTTCATATAAGGCTCTGTAGTGAGTGCATTGAGCTTGTAAACATGCCTACTTGTTATCAGTTTTTGACATGCCATGTTGCTGAATCTGTTAACGAAACTTTCGATATTGACATGGGTGTTGCTATATTTTCTGATCCTTTTTGGCTTATGGTGACTAAAGGTCATTTGTTCTATGCAATTAGTAGATTCATGCCATGCCTTTGTTTGCCATGATAAGTTCCTGTAACATGTTGTTTCATAGCTCTAAACATTGCAACCTGATGTTATTTTCTGCAAAGTCTGAAACTGTTATTAGTTGCAATCTTGCCATGTCATTTTGAGCATGTTCTAGTTGTTTCTGGAGATAGCTCAGTGTTCATGTTTTGCAATGCTTTACCTGTACATCATTCCCATGCCTTTTGTTTTCATATTGTGGTGCTGTAGCATGTTGTTTTGATGCTTGCAATATGCCTAGTTGCTGTTTTGGACAGCTTGTTCTTTAAACTTGTATAGGGTGTATGTGTTGAACCGTTGCTCCGTTTTGATTGTGCTCTATATGAAACTTGCTTGATTTTGCATGTAGTTTCATATTATCATGTTGCATCCTTGTTTTGAGGTGTTTGCTTGATGTTTGTATGCATTTTGCACCAATGCCATGTTTAACTTGTTTTGCTCATATCTTCTAGACCGTAGCTCCGAATCTAATGAACTTTATATGTAACTTGACTAGAATTTCGTGTAGATCATCGTGGTGCATCTTAACTTGCTGTTTAACAACTTGAACCTAAGGTTTATTCAGATCTGGAACAATTTCGAAATTTGCATATGAGGACTTACCGGAATTGTTATATGTTGTTTCCGGCCTCATTTAAACTTGCTTTGATGTGTTGCTCTTGTTTGCATCATCCCTTGCCATGAGTAGCTTCATGCAGCCTTGTCATGCATCATGCTTGGTTGTGCATCATGTCTTGTTCATGTGTGGTGTGTTTACTATGTTGTGTGCTTCTTCTTGTTAGTTCCTGTTTCGTTGCGATCGTGAGGACTCGCTCGCTCACGCTTGGTTCGGCTTCATCCGTTCGTCTTCTTCATGGATCCGTTCATCTTCTTCATGGACTCGTTCTTCTTCCTTGCGGGATTTCAGGCAAGATGACCGCTACCCTGGATCTCACTACTATCATTGCTATGCTAGTTGCTTCGCTCTATCGCTATGCTGCGCTACCTATTACCTGTTTATCAAGCCATCCCAAATTGCCATGTCAGCCTCTAACCTTTTGCACCCTTCCTAGCAAACCGTTGTTTGGCTATGTTACCGCTTTGCTCAGCCCTCTTATAGCGTTGTTAGTTGCAGGTGAAGATGAAGTTTGTTCCTTGTTGAACATGCGATGTTGTTCCTTGTTGGAACATGTTCACTTGTTGGGATATCACAATATATCTTATTTAATTAATGCATCTATATACTTGGTAAAGGGTGGAAGGCTCGGCCTTATGCCTGGTGTTTTGTTCCATTCTTGCCGCCCTAGTTTCCGCCATATCGGTATTATGTTCCCGGATTTTGCGTCCCTAACGCGGTCGGGTGATTTATGGGACCCCTTGACAGTTCGCTTTGAATAAGAATTTTCCAGCAAGGCCCAACATTGGGTTTTACATTTGCCTCACCTAGCCTTTTTTCCCTTGGGAGTCGCGATCCCGAGGGTCATCTTTATTTTACCCCGGGCGATGCTTGTCTAGCGTTGGTCCAAACTAGAGCACCGTCGGGACCATCCCTTGGCAACTTGGGTTACGCTGGTACTGTGACGCTTAGCTTATCCGGTCGTGGCTCGAGACGAGATTACGCGGCTACTATCGAGGTGTCGGCACGCCGGAGGTCTTGCTGGACTTGTTTTATTGCTGTGAAATGTCTTGTAGCCGGATTCCGAGACTGATCGGGCTTCCGGGAGAAGGTCTATTCGCCGTTGATCACGAGAGCTTATCATGGGCTAAGTTGGGACACCCTGCAGGGTATGAACTTTCAAAGCCGTGCCCGCGGTTATGTGGCAGATGGGAATTTGTTAATGTCCGTTGTAGAAAACCCGGTTGATCTCAATTAAAATACACCAACCGTGTGTGTAACCGTGAGTGTCTCTTTTCGGGGTTGATCGAGAGGAGAACACGGTTTGTGGGTTATGTCTGACGTAAGTAGGAGTTCAGGATCACTTCTTGATCATTACTAGTTGACGACCGCCCTTTGTTTCTCTTCTCGCTCTCATTTGCGTATGTTAGCCACCATATATGCTTAGTCGCTGCTGCAACCTCACCACTTTACCCCTTCCTTTCCCATTAAGCTTTGCTAGTCTTGATACCCATGGTAATGGGATTGCTGAGTCCTCGTGGCTCACAGATTACTACACCACCAGTTGCAGGTACAGGTTGTGCGATGATCATGACGCGAGAGCGATGTTTGCTTGTGTTGGAGTTCTTCTTCTGCTTCTTCTTCGATCAGGGGATAGGTTCCAGGTCGGCAGCCTGGGCTAGCAGGGTGGATGTCGTTTGAGCTTCTGTTTATGTTTCATCCGTAGTCGGATGTTGATCTTGTATGTTGTATTGTTGTATTCTTGTGACATTGTATGTATTGGATGTATCCCCATCTATTACGTAATGTTGATGTAATGATATCCACCTTGCAAAAGCGTTTCAATATGCGGGTCTATCCTTGGTGGGACCGTCGAGTTCCTTTTGGATAGGGTCGCATATTGGGCGTGACAAGGTTGGTATCAGAGCCTCGACCGACCCTAGGAGCCCCCTTGATTGATCGTGTAGTTTGGCCGTAGTTGAGTCTAGAAGAAAACTGTTTTCGGAGTCTAGTTATATCGGAGAGTAGGAATTCTTTTTACTCCTCTGCCCCTTCATCGCTCTGGTGAGAAATCTTGACGTAGGTGTTTTGAATTACTTCTCTTCCCCTTCAAATTTTCTTTAGGATCACGCAGTTGGTTTTCCGATCGTTGGCCCTCGGCTCTTTTCATCCGGTGCTTTTCTCGTCAAGTCGACTCGAGCCTCTTCATCTTTGAGTTCAATACTCAGTTCTTCCTCCGACGTCGTTGTTTTTCCTTGTCCGAAGTTGTCTTTGTTTTTCCCACCCGCCCTCCCTTCTTCTTCTTGGAACCGGAGTCCGTAATCGAGTATCCATCCTACTAGTGCGGAGTCTTTGAGTTCTTTCCTCAATGATTTCAACCGGTGTTTTCTCTTCAAGATATTCGTCGGTTTCCCCTTCCAAGTTGTCTTTGTTTTCCCGCCCACCCACCCTTTTTATTCCCAGAGTCTGAATCTCTCTCGTCCATCAATTCCATTCGTGTGGAGCCTCTTTAGTCTTCTCTCGTTTATTTCAACCGGTGAATTCTCGTCTCGTTCGTCATTCTTCATCCCTTTATTATTCCAGTGCTTTCAATTCAAGTTTTTTTTCGGGTTAATCATATTCTTTCCTTCGAAGTGTTCTCTTTGCTCGTTCGCCTCTCGCCAGTTTATCATTCTGGAGTTCCAAAGAAATCTCAGGAGATTCGTCTGTGTTCCAATTAATTCGAGGTTGTCACCTCATTCAAATATTTCAACTGTTCCGGTGCATCATCTATCTGTTAAACATCCCTTTCCAACGGTGGTTTCTTTTTAGTGGGCCCTAACCCACAGGTCTTTTCCCAGGATCTTACCTGACTCTTCTAATTTCCCCGGAGTTATTCTCAATTCTTTTCAAGTGTGACGTAAGAATGAATATCATCAGTCACTTGCCTTCTCCAAGATCATTTTCAAATTCTTTTCATTGTTGGCTCAATCTCTTCGCTTTTCATTCTACCGGAGTACCTCAGTTATTTTGGGTGGTGTTCTCGCCGTCTTTTGAAGACCGAAGTAGAGTTTCTCTTAAATCTTGTCCGTTCTCCCGGAGATTCATGATGCTAGCTCGATGTTATCATATCTAGTTGTTTCCAGTTGTGCAATTCTTTTCATCCATCCGGAGTATTTCAGGAGTTGTTTTCTGTCTCAATCATCCGAAGGTCATCTTTTTGGAAGATTTCTTCGTTGCAAGTTTTCAAATTCGTTCTCCAATTATTCCATATTCATGCCCCTTTGTTCGTCTCAATATTCTTCCGGCGCTGCGTTCAAGCATTCGTTAATCAGTTCGCGATCTCTTCGTTATCTTGTCTCTAAGTTTTTCCCTCAAGTATCTTCGTGCTTTTCTAATTCTTCCCGGTGATTCATTCTCTTTCATCAGGCATTTCCGAATTTTTACGGTGGTTCCTTCAGATTTCCTTTCCTTGATTATCATTTTAATCCATTCGTTCTTTTCAATCCGACCGGCGGTTGATGAAGACCTTCTCAAATTTGCGTTATATCGCTTCTCAATCTCTTTTTCAAGAAGAATAAGTAATATGCAGAATCCATTGTTTGTCATCAATTTAATTTGGTGAAGGATAAGCATACAATAAATCTTATTCTTATTTCATCCAAGTGGTTAATCTTTTCTTCGGAGTTTGATCTTGATGAATAAATTCTAGTTCCAAGTGTTTTAATCTTTTCTTTTCCGAAGTTCAAATTTACTCGACCATCTCGTCGGAATCCTCCATCTAAATCATCGCAATGCTCATCTTATTCTTTTCATCCTTCAATTTTACCTCATAATCCTTTTGTTACCGGAGTTCTTCACGGTGGTTCTTCATGATTTAATTCATTCTTCAAGTGTTCATCAAGATTCTTGTCAGTGGAGTTCAAGTATCCTTTTCTTCTCGCGTCTTGAAGTGCAATTAATTCTCTGTATTCTTTTGTATTGGAGTTTTGCATTTCTTTGTTCCTCTCAGCTATTCTTTCTTTTCCGTTTGTGGTCAGCGTTCACCTCATAATTTTGAGATGTTACCCATAAGTCCACATCAAGCTTATTCTTTCGTTGTTGATTTTCTCAACAACTCTGTTCAACCTTTCCTTCTAAGTTCTTTTCATTCAAATTCTTTCAATTCTTCCGGAGGCATTGCGTTGTTTATCTCGTCAAGTGTCATTCCATCCTCTCTAATTCAAGTTCTATTCCACCATGTTTTAACCGGAGTGCTGCCTAAATCCTTTCAGTCTTATTCGTTTCTTATCTCGTTCTAACCAGAGTGTTTTCATAGTCTATCTGTTTCAGTGAGCTTTTGATTCTCGTCATTCTCGTCGTTCCTCTCTTCTTCTCGAGTGCTCTCGATTCTCTGATTCTTCTCTTGAGTTCTTGTTTCACCTCATCCTTTTCTCTTCCGTCTCGGTCCTAAGATCTCAGGACGAGATCTCTTGTTAGTGGAGGAGTGTTGTAACGCCCCGGATTCGATGCGCCAGGTGTCTGCCAGTATTTCGCCGTCTTTGCCATGTCATTTGCTTGCGTGTTGCACTTTGCCATGTCATCATCTGCATTTCATATCATGTCATCATGTGCATTTCATTTTGCATACGTGTTCGCCTCTTGCACCCGAGCATTTTCCCGTTGTCCATTTTGCAATCCGCACTCCTATGTCTCCGCGCCCCTTTTACCTCTTTTTCGTAAAGGGTGTTAAACGGTCTCGAATGGACTGAGTTTTGTCAAGCGGCCTTGGTATAGCACCGGTAGACCGCCTGTCAAGTTTCGTGCCATTTGGAGGTCGTTTGGTACTCCAACGGTTAACCGGGTAACCGCAAAAGTCCCTTTTGTTGCAGCCCAACACCCCTTTCTAAGTTGCCCAAAACCCAGCAAACTCCCCTCCATGCTCTCGGTCGTTCGATCACGATCGCGTGGCCGAAAACCGCACCTCATTTGGACTCTCCTAGCTCCCTCTACCTATAAATACATCTTCCCCTCCGAAATCGCGGATGAAATCCACCCTAACCCTAGTCCTTTTCGTCCTCAGCGCGCCGGACATGTCCGTTTTCCGCCGGACACGCCCGCGCCGCCGCCTCCAGCCAACCGCCGCCTGCCACGTGGCGCGCCGCCGCCTCCCTGCTGCCCGCCCGCCCGCCCGGCCGTGGCCGGCCCGCGGGCTCGCCTCGCCCCATGGCGCCGCCCCGCCCGCCGCCGCGATGCTTTCGGCGCCCAGCGCCGAGCCCCTCGCTCCGCCCGCCGCCAGCAGCGCTTGCCGCCGCCCGCTGTCGCGGCCCTGTTCCCGCGCCGGACCCGCCGTCCTCCGCTTTGCCGCCTCACTGCCGGAGCCCGCCGGCCTCCCTCCATCATACGCCCGGCCGGATCCGGCCGTGGGGAGCCCGGATCCGCCACCCCCTCGCGGGCCCCCCTCCATCTCCGGCCGGATCCCGCATCTCCGGCGAGCTCTCCGGTCTGCGTTGAAATCCGTGCCGCGGTTGACTTTCGCCCCCCTCTAATATTCGTCTAAGTCCTCTAACATGTGATATTTCGTGCCATTTTCATTGCATCATATCTCCGTCATCGTCGCTCCGTTTTGCACGTGTAATATGTCAAAATGTTCGTCTCAAAGAGTAGATCATTTCATCTCATTGCATCGTTTTCATTTGAGCTCATATTGATGCCCGAAATGCTGTTAGAAGAGTGCTATGTGATGTTAGTTTCTGATTTTTATCAGAACTTGCACTTTTGTCATTTTTGCCATGATTGATGTGTGCATCCTATGGACTTGAGTCCTACATGTGTTTTGTAATGTGCCATGCCATCTTTCCAGGGGTATATGCCATGTATTTTTGTGATCTATGTGGTGACTAGCACAAGCATGCAAACTAGGTGTCTTGTTGTTACTGATTTCAGCCCTGTTTTGCTGATATTTTGATGCCATGTTAACTTGATGCTACAGAGAGATCCATGCATATTTTGAGATACTTCAGTAGGGATGTTTTGTTAAACATGTCTTGCTCTATCCATCCATGCCCTTGTTTGCAATTATGGAGTGCCATAGCTTGAGTCAATCGAGCTCTACTTTTGCTATCAAATGTTCCTGGCAGATTGTTTACAGGTTATTCAATTTTGCCAAGTTTGTTGTGATTGATCCTTGCATGCTATGTTATTGTTCTTGCCATGTATGTCTTATATGCCATGCCTTCTTGATGTATGTATGCTTAGTTTTTCATATAAGGCTCTGTAGTGAGTGCATTGAGCTTGTAAACATGCCTACTTGTTATCAGTTTTTGACATGCCATGTTGCTGAATCTGTTAACGAAACTTTCGATATTGACATGGGTGTTGCTATATTTTCTGATCCTTTTTGGCTTATGGTCACTAAAGGTCATTTGTTCTATGCAATTATTATATTCATGTCATGCCTTTGTTTGCCATGATAAGTTCCTGTAACATGTTGTTTCATAGCTCTAAACATTGCAACCTGATGTTATTTTCTGCAAAGTCTGAAACTGTTATTAGTTGCAATCTTGCCATGTCATTTTGAGCATGTTCTAGTTGTTTATGGAGATAGCTCAGTGTTCATGTTTTGCAATGCTTTACCTGTACATCATGCCCATGCCTTTTGTTTTCATATTGTGGTGCTGTAGCATGTTGTTTTGATGCTTGCAATATGCCTAGTTGCTGTTTTGGACAGCTTGTTCTTTAAACTTGTATAGGGTGTATGTGTTGAACCGTTGCTCCGTTTTGATTGTGCTCTATATGAAACTTGCTTGATTTTGCATGTAGTTTCATATTATCATGTTGCATCCTTGTTTTGAGGTGTTTGCTTGATGTTTATATGCATTTTGCACCAATGCCATGTTTAACTTGTTTTGCTCATATCTTCTAGACCGTAGCTCCGAATCTAATGAACTTTATATGTAACTTGACTAGAATTTCGTGTAGATCATCGTGGTGCATCTTAACTTGCTGTTTAACAACTTGAACCTAAGGTTTATTCAGATCTGGAACAATTTCGAAATTTGCATATGAGGACTTACCGGAATTGTTATATGTTGTTTCCGGCCTCATTTAAACTTACTTTGATGTGTTGCTCTTGTTTGCATCATCCCTTGCCATGAGTAGCTTCATGCAACCTTGTCATGCATCATGCTTGGTTGTGCATCATGTCTTGTTCATGTGTGGTGTGTTTACTATGTTGTGTGCTTCTTCTTGTTAGTTCCTGTTTCGTTGCGATCGTGAGGACTCGTTCGTCTACGCTTGGTTCGGCTTCATCCGTTCGTCTTCTTCATGGATCCGTTCATCTTCTTCATGGACTCGTTCTTCTTCCTTGCGGGATTTCAGGCAAGATGACCGCTACCCTGGATCTCACTACTATCATTGCTATGCTAGTTGCTTCGCTCTATCGCTATGCTGCGCTACCTATTACCTGTTTATCAAGCCATCCCAAATTGCCATGTCCGCCTCTAACCTTTTGCACCCTTCCTAGCAAACCGTTGTTTGGCTATGTTACCGCTTTGCTCAGCCCCTCTTATAGCGTTGCTAGTTGCAGGTGAAGATGAAGTTTGTTCCTTGTTGGAACATGCAGATGTTGTTCCTTGTTGGAACATGTTCACTTGTTGGGATATCACAATATATCTTATTTAATTAATGCATCTATATACTTGGTAAAGGGTGGAAGGCTCGGCCTTATGCCTGGTGTTTTGTTCCACTCTTGCCGCCTAGTTTCCGTCATATCGGTATTATGTTCCCGGATTTTGCGTCCCTAACGCGGTCGGGTGATTTATGGGACCCCTTGACAGTTCGCTTTGAATAAGACTTTTCCAAAGAAGGCCCAACATTGGGTTTTACATTTGCCTCACCTAGCCTTTTTCCCTTGGGAGTCGCGATCCCGAGGGTCATCTTTATTTTACCCCGGGCGATTGCTTGTCTAAGCGTTGGTCCAAACTAGAGCACCGTCTGGGACCATCCCTTGGCAACTTGGGTTACGCCGGTACTGACGCTTAGCTTATCCGGTCGTGGCTCGAGACGAAGTTACGCGCGGCTACTATCGTGGTGTCGGCACGCCGGAGGTCTTGCTGGACTTGTTTTATTGCTGTGAAATGTCTTGTAGCCGGATTCCGAGACTGATCGGGCTTCCGGGAGAAGGTCTATTCCTTCGTTGATCGCGAGAGCTTATCATGGGCTAAGTTGGGACACCCTGCAGGTATGAACTTTCTAAAGCCGTGCCCGCGGTTATGTGGCAGATGGGAATTTGTTAATGTCCGGTTGTAGAAAACCCGGTTGATCTCAATTAAAATACACCAACCGTGTGTGTAACCGTGAGTGTCTCTTTTCGGGTTGATCGAGAGGAGAACACGGTTTCGGGTTATGTCGGCGTAAGTAGGAGTTCAGGATCACTTCTTGATCATTACTAGTTGACGACCGTTCCTTTGTTTCTCTTCTCGCTCTCATTTGCGTATGTTAGCCACCATATATGCTTAGTCGCTGCTGCAACCTCACCACTTTACCCCTTCCTTTCCCATTAAGCTTTGCTAGTCTTGATACCCATGGTAATGGGATTGCTGAGTCCTCGTGGCTCACAGATTACTACACCACCAGTTGCAGGTACAGGTTGTGCGATGATCATGACGCGAGAGCGATGTTTGCTTGTGTTGGAGTTCTTCTTCTGCTTCTTCTTCGATCAGGGGATAGGTTCCAGGTCGGCAGCCTGGGCTAGCAGGGTGGATGTCGTTTGAGCTTCTGTTTATGTTTCATCCGTAGTCGGATGTTGATCTTGTATGTTGTATTGTTGTATTCTTGTGACATTGTATGTATTGGATGTATCCCCATCTATTACGTAATGTTGATGTAATGATATCCACCTTGAAAAAGCGTTTCAATATGCGGGTCTATCCTTGGTGGGACCGTCGAGTTCCTTTTGGATAGGGTCGCATATTGGGCGTGACATTTTGGGCCACTTTGGAAGGGGTGTTGGGCTGCAACTCAAAGAGGGCTTTACGGTTACCCGGATAATCGTTGGAGTACCAAACGACCTCCAAATGGCACGAAACTTGACAGGCGGTCTACCGGTGCTATACCAAGGTCGCTTGACAAACCTCGGTCCATTCCGAGACCGTTAAACACCCGCACACGAAAAGAGGTAAAAGGGAGCGCCGGGGGACATAGGAGTGCCGGATTGCAAAACGGACAACGGGGAAAATGCTCAGATGCATGAGACGAACACGTATGCCAATGCGATGCACATGATGACATGATAAAATGCAGATGATGACATGGCAAAGTGCAACACGCAAGCAAATGACATGGCAAAGACAACGAACAACTGGCAGACAGCTGGCGCATCGAATCCGGGGCGTTACAACACTCCTCCACTAACAAGAGATCTCGTCCCGAGATCTTAGGACCGAGACGGAAGGGAAAATCGATGAGGTGAAACAAGAACTCAAGAGAAGAAGCAAAGAATCGAGAGCACTCGAGAAGAAGAGGGTAACGACAAAAATGACGAGAATCGAAAGCTCACGGAATCAGATTGACTATGAAACAACTCCTATTAGAACAATATAGAAAAAGAATGAACAAAAGAATTTAGACGGCACTCCGGCTGAACATGGAAAGAATAGAACATGAATTTAAGAAGATGGAATGACACTTGATGAGATGAACAACGCAAAGCCTCCGGAAGAATGAAATAGAAATTTAAAGAACTTAGAAGGAAGGATTGAATGGAGTTGTTGAGAAAATCAACAACGAAAAGAATAAGCTTGTTGTGGACTTATGGATAACATCTCAGAAATTATGAGGTGATAACCAGCCGCAAACGGAAATGATTGGATAGCTGAGAAGAACGAAGAAATGCAAAACTCCACTTCAAAAGAATACGGAGAATTAATTACACTTCGAGACGCGAGAAGAAAGATACTTGAACTCCACCAACAAGAATCTTGATGAACTTTTGAAGAATGAATTAAATCATGAAGAACCACCATGAAGAACTCCGGTAACAAAAGGATGGTGAGATAGAATGAAGGAAGAAAGAATAAGATGAGCCTTGCGGTGACTTAGATGGAGGTTCCGACGAGATGGCCGAGGAAATAATTGAACTCCGGAAAAGAAACGATGAAAATACTTGGAAGTAGAATTTATTCCTCAAGAACAAACTCCGAAGGAAAGGATTACTCACTTGGATGAAATAAGAATAAGATTTATTGTATGCTTATCCTTCATCAAATTAAATTGATGACAAACAATGGATTTTACATACTACTTATTCTTCTTGAAAAGGATTGAGAAGAGATATAGCGCCACCTTGAGAAGGACTTCATGAATCACCGGTAGGTTGAAAAGAACGAAAGGATTAAATGATAATCAAAGAAAAAGAATCTTGAATGAACCATCGTAAGAATTCGGAAATGACTGACGAAAGAGAAATAATCACAGGGAAGAATTAGAGAAGCACGGAGATACTTGAGGGAATTAAAATGCAAGAGAACAAATAGATCGCGAACTGATAGAAGAATACTTGAACGAAGCACCGGAAGAATATTGAGATGAACGAAGGGGCACGGATATAGAATAATTGGGGAATGAATCTGAAAACTTGGAACGAAGCAATATTCTGAAAAGATGGCCTCTGGATGATCGAGACGGCAAAACAACTCCTGAAATACTCCGGATGGATGAAAAGAATTGCACGACTGGAAACAATTAGATAGGATAACATCGAGCTAGCCCCATGAACCTCCGGGAGAACGGACAAGATTTAAGAGGAACTCTTCTTCAATCTTCAAATGATGACGAGAAACACCACCAAAATTAATGAGATACTCCGGAAGAATGAAAAACAGAGAGGTTGAGCCAACAATGAAAAGAATTTGAAATTGATCTTGGAAAAGGCATGTGACTGATGGAATCCATTCTTACGTCCCACTTCAAAAAAAACTTGAGAATACCTCCGGGAAAATCAGAAGAGTCAGGTAAGATCCTGGGAAAAGACCTGTAGGTTAGGGCCCACTAAAGAGAAAAACACCGTTGGAAAGAATTATTCAAAAGAAAGATGATGCACCGGAACAATTGAAATATTAGAATGAGGTGATAGCCTCGAATTAATTCAAACATAGACGAATCTCCTGAGATGTGTTGAACACTCCGGAATGATAAACTGGCGAGAGGCGAACAAGCAAAGGGAAATATTTGAGCTGAGGGAAAGAATACGATCGACAACGAAAAACTTGAATTGAATCCACCGGAGAAGAAAGGGATGAAGAATGACGAACGAGACGAGAATTCACCGGTGAAATAATTGAGGGAAGACTGAAGAGGCTCCGCACGAATGAGATAGATGGTCGAGAGAGACTCAGACTCCGGGAATATAAAGGGTGGGAGGGCGGGAAAACAAAGACAACTTGGAAGGGGAAACCGACGAATATCTTGAAGAGAAAACACCAGTTGTATAAAGCAAAGGCTTCGCACGAGTAGGATGGATACTCGATTACGGACTCCGGTTTCGAGAAGAAGAAGGGTGGGCGGGTGGGAAAAGAAAAACAACTGAGGATTGAATTTGACAATGATGAAGAAGCTCGAGTCAACTTGACGAGAAGTGCACTGGATGAAAAGAGCTGAGGAACAACTACCGGAAAACCAACTGTGTGATCGTAAAGAAAAAAATTGAAGGGGAAGAGAAGTAATTCAAAACAACTACGTCAAGCTTCCTTACCAGAGCGACGAAGGGGCAGAGGAGTAAAAAGAATTCCTACTCTCCGATATAACTAGACTCCGAAAACAGTTTACTTCTAGACCCAACAACGGCCAAACTACACGATCAATCAAGGGGGCTCCTAGGGTCGGTCGAGGCTGTGATACCAACTTATCACGCCTAATATGCGACCCTATCCAAAAGGAACTCAACGGTCCCACCAAGGATAGACCCGCATATTGGAACGCTTTTGCAAGGTGGATATCATTACATCAACATTACATAATAGTGGGATACATCCAATACATACAATGTCACATGAATACAACAATACAACATACAAGAACAACATCCGACTACGGATGAAACATAAACAGTAACCCAAACAATATCCACCCTGCTAGCCCAGGCTGCCGACTGAACCTATCCCCGATCAAGAATCAGAAGAAGAACTCAAGACAAGCAAGCATCGCTCTCGCGTCATGATCATCGCGAATCCTGTACCTGCAACTGGTGGTGTAGTAATCTGTGAGCCACGAGGACTCAGCAATCCCATTACCATGGGTATCAAGACTAGCAAAGCTTAATGGGAAAGGAAGGGGTAAAGTGGTGAGGTTGCAGCAGCGACTAAGCATATATGGCGGCTAACCAACGCAAATGAGAGCGAGAAGAGAAACAAAGGAACGGTCGCCAACTAGTAATGATCAAGAAGTGATCCTGAACTCCTACTTACGTCAGACATAACCCAGAAACCGTGTTCTCCTCTCGATCAACCCCGAAAAGAGACACTCACGGTTACGCACACGGTTGGTGTATTTTAGAAGAGTTTGCTTCGAGTTTATTACAACCGGATATCAACAAATTCCCATCTGCCACATAACCACGGGCACGGCTCTCGAAAGTTTATACTCTGCAGGGGTGTCCCAACTTAGCCCATGATAAGCTCTCGCGATCAATGAAGGATATTCCTTCTCCCCGGGAAGACCCGATCAGTCTCGGAATCCGGCTACAAGACATTTCGACAAAGAATAAAACAAGACCAGCAAGACCTCCCGGCGTGCCGACAACCGATAGTAGCCATGAGTATCTCGTCTCGTGCCACGACCGGATGAGCAGTCCGCATAACTAAAACCAAACCCCAAGTTTCCTTGAGGGGCGCTGCAAAGACTCTAGTTTGGACCAACACTTAGACAAGCATTGGCCCGGGGCTGAATAAAGATGACCCTTGGGTTAATTACTCCCAAGGGAAATGTAGGTGGTGGTGAGGCAAATGGTAAAACCAATGTTGGGCCTTCTTGGAGGAGTCTTATTCAAAGCGAACTGTCAAGGGGGTCCCATAAATCACCCGACCGCGTTAGGGACGCAAAATCCGGGAACATAATACCGATATGACGAAAACTAGGGCGGCAAGAGTGGAACAAAACACCAAGCATAAGGCCGAGCCTTCCACCCTTTACCAAGTATATAGATGCATTAATTAAATAACATATATTGTGATATCCCAACAAGTAAACATGTTCCAACAAGGAACAACATCTCCATGTTCCAACAAGGAACAAACTTCATCTTCACCTGCAACTAGGAACGCTATAAGAGGGGCTGAGCAAAGCGGTAACATAGCCAAACAACGGTTTGGAAGGGTGAAAAAGGTTAGAGGCTGACATGGCAAATTTGGGAGGCTTGAGCAGCAAGTGATAGGTAGCGCAGCATAGCGAAAGAACGAAGCAACTAGCATAGCAATGATAGTAGTGAGATCCAGGGTAGCGGTCATCTTGCATGAAATCCCGCTAGGAAGAAGAACGAGTCCATGAAGAAGACGAACGGATGAAGCCGAACCAAGCGTAGACGAACGAATCCTCATGATCGCAACGAAACAGGAACTAACAAGAAGAAGCACACAACATAGTAAACACACCACACTTGAACAAGGCATGATGCACAAACAAGCATGATGCATCACAAAGCTACATGAAGCTACTCATGGAAAGAGATGATGCAAACAAGAACAACACATCAAGGCAAGTTTAAATGAGGCCGGAAACAACATATAACAATTCCGGTAAGTCCTCATATGCAAATTTCGAAATTGGTCAAGATCTGAATAAACCTTATGTTCAAGTTTTTAAACAGCAATTTAAGATGCACCACGATGATCTACACAAAATTCTAGTCAAGTTACATATAAAGTTCATTTAATTCGGAGCTACGGCCTAGAAGATATGAGCAAAACAAGATAAGCATGGCATTGATGCAAAATGCATACAAACATCAAGCAAACACCTCAAATTAAGGATGCAACATGATAATATGAAACTACATGCAAAATCAAGCAAGTTTCATATAGAGCACACCCAAAAAGGAGCAACGGTGCAACACATACACATGAAACAAGTCATGACAACAATCTGTCCAAAACGGCAATTAGGCATATTGCAAGCATCAAAACAACATGCTACAGGACCTCAACGTGATAACAAAAGGCATGGATGTGATGTACAGGTAAAGCATTACAAAACATGAACATTGAGCTATCTCCAGAAATTAGTAGAACATGCTCAAACACACATGGCAAGATTGCAAATAATAACACGTTCACACACTTAGCAGAATTTTAGGACATGGCAGAAATAACATCAGGTTAACAAGTTTAGAGCTATGAAACAACATGCTACAGGAACTTATCATGGAAAACAAAGGCATGGAATGAATCTACTCAAAGCATATAACAAAAGTCCCTTAGTGACCATAAGCCAAAAGGGATCAGAAAATACAGTTGCAAGCATGTGAATATAGCAAAAACATACAGATTCAGACTTAGTGCAAAACTGGAGCATGGCATAAACAGATAACAAGTAGGCATGTTGGTGAGCTTGAATCACTCACCACAGAGCAATACATGATAAACTAAGCATACATCCATCAAGAAGACATGGCATAGAATCTATACATAGGAAGAACAACATCATAGCATACACGGATCAACTACAACAACCTTGGCAAAATTGAATAACATGTAAAAAATCTGCCAGGAAACATTTTATAGCAAAAGTAGAGCTCGATTGACTCAAGCTATGTCACTCCATAATTGCAAAAAAGGGCATGGATGGATAGGGCATAACCATATGTTCAAAACATCCTTACTGAAGTATCTCAAAATAAGCATGGATCTCTCGGTAGCATCAAGTTTAGATGGCATAAAAATATCAGTAGAACAGGGGCTGAAATCAGCAACATCATGAAGCCTAGTTTGCATGCTTGTGTTAGTCACCACAGAGATCACAAAAATACATGGCATACACCCCTGTAAAGATGGCATGGCATATTACAAAACACATGTAGGACTCAAGTTCATAGGGTGCACACATCAATCATGGCAAAAATGACAAAAGTGCATGTTCTGATAAGAATCTGAAACTAACATCACATAGCCCTCTTCTAACAGCATTTCGGGCATCAAGATGAGCTCAAAAGTAAATGATGCAATGAGATGAAATGATGCACCCGTTGAGGAGAACAATTTGACATATTACACACATGAAACGTAGCTACGGATGCAGAGATACGGCATGATGAACATGGCATGATAATGCAAAATCATTTCGGGACTTGGCAGAAAATCACCTCGCGATAAAACTGGCAGGTCGGGTCGCTCCTTCTCTCGTATGTAGAATGGAGGGCACGGAAGTCAACGCCGGCGTGGAGGGGTTTGGGACTCGGCGGCGCCGGAAGGCCGTGAATGGGTAGATCGGCACGGGCAACCCATTCCCTGCGTTGAGGCGGCTTGGGGCGGCGCGAAGCGCGAGATCGGGGCGGCCATGGAAGGTCTGCAGAGCTCGGGAGAGAGAGAGAGAGATCGTGAGGTAGAGGGAGAAGCACGGGAGAAGGGAGGAGAAGAGGAGGCACTGCACTGGCCTGCCATGGGCGACGCCGTGCCTCGGGTCGCCGGCGGCGGCCTTCTCCGTCGAGGACGACGCGGGGCGACGGGGAAATCCTCCCTGGAGCTCGGGAACGACGGGACGAGGGGAGCGGGAGAGCTCGGGAGGGCAGCGGCGCGGCGGATCCGGGCGGCGGCGGGCCCGATCTAGCCCGGGGCGGGCCCGATCTGGGCTCCTCGGCCGCGGCGGCGGTGGGTGGCGCTGGGACACGTGGTGGGCGCTGGTTGACGAGGGGCGGCGGCAGACGGAGGCGCTACGGCAATCGGACGGGCGGCGGGCGCGCGGGGCGGGCATGAGGGCGAGGCGGCGGGCGCGGGCGATGGCTGGCTTCGGCTGGCTGGCCTCAGCCCATGGCGGCCGCGGCGGCGGACGGCGGCGGCGGGACAGTGGCGCGGTCGGATTCGGCGGGGGCGACGGGCGGACATGTCCGGCTGCGGCCGGACGTGTCCGATGGCGGCGGAGGGCGATTTTTACGGTTTCGGGGGGATTTCATCCGCGAAAATGAAGGGGGAGGACCTATTTATAGTTAGAGGGAGCTAGGAGAGTCCAAATGAGGTGCGGTTTCGGCCACGCGATCGTGATCGAACGATCGAGAGCATGGAGGGGAGTTTGGTGGGTTTTGGGCCACTTTGGAAGGGGTGTTGGGCTGCAACTCAAAGAGGGCTTTACGGTTACCCGGTTAACCGTTGGAGTACCAAACGACCTCCAAATGGCACGAAACTTGACAGGCGGTCACCGGTGCTATACCAAGGCCGCTTGACAAACCTCGGTCCATTCCGAGACCGTTAAACACCCGCACACGAAAAGAGGTAAAAGGGAGCGCCGGGGGACATAGGAGTGCCGGATTGCAAAACGGACAACGGGGAAAATGCTCGGATGCATGAGACGAACACGTATGCCAATGCGATGCACATGATGACATGATAAAATGCAGATGATGACATGGCAAAGTGCAACACGTAAGCAAATGACATGGCAAAGACAACGAACAACTGGCAGACACCTGGCGCATCGAATCCGGGGCGTTACAGCTATGAAGCTGGATATGATGAAGGCGTATGATCGTCTTGAGTGGTCTTAATTGAAGGCAGTCACGCTGAAGCTTGGGATTAGTGCTAGTTTCACGGAGACAGTCATGAGGTGTGTCACATCAGTGTCCTTTGCTGTGATGTTTAATGGTGGGAAGCTTGACGAGTTCAAGCCATCACGAGGTATCCGGCAGGGGGACCCAATCTCCCCATATCTTTTTTTGCTAGCAGCTGAGGCTTGTCATGTTTACTCAAATCCCTCAACCCTGATGATAGCATCCCAGGAATTCAAGTGGCTCCAAATGCTCCCCGGGTGAATCATCTCCTATCTGCGGATGATAGTTTATTCTTCTTTCACGCTACCCTGGCTATGGCCACCAGGGTTGATTTTCTTTTATAGAGGTACTGTGCAGCTTCTAGACAATGCATAAACAAGGAGAAATCCTCTATCTTCTTTAGAAAGGGCTGCCCTGAGAACTTGAGGGAAGAGATCAAAGTGGTGCTTGATGTTCAGAATGAGAAACTGTCCGAAAAGTATCTTGGGCTTCCTTCTGATGTGGGGCGAGCTAAGGAGGGTTCCTTCAAATTCCTTAAGGATGAAATCTGGAAACAAATGCAGGGATGGATGAAAAAACTCTTTCAGTGGGGGGTAAGGAGGTTCTTATTAAGTCGGTGGCCCAAGCTATCCCAACATATTCTATGGCATGTTTCAAACTGCCACGGGGTTTGTGCCAACATATAAACAGCTTGCTTCGGGAATTCTGGTGGGGTTCTAAAAAGGGAGAAAGGAAGACAGCCTGGGTGTCGTGGGAGGTCATGTCACAGCCGAAGTTTATGGGCGGGATGGGCTTCCGCGATATTGAGCTTTTTAACCTTGCGCTCTTGGCTCGTCAGGCGTAGCGACTCCTGCAAGAACCTGAGTCCTTGAGCGCCCGGATTTTGAAGGCTGTGTACTATCCTACTAGCACGGTTCTGGAGGCGGAAGTGGGCAAGTCCCCGTCGCAAGTTTGGCGGTCAATTATTGAAGGTAGGGACACCTTGAAGCTTGGTATAATAAAGAGAATTGGAACAGGAGAAGATACAGAGATTTGGCACGACAAATGGATCCCCCGGGACATCAAGCTCCGGCCAGTGTGGGCCAAGAAAAACAACCCGCCGGTTAAGGTGTCTGAGCTGATCGATCAAACTACACTAGTGTGGAAAAACAACTTGCTGGATACTCACTTCTATGCGAGGGAAAAGGAAGCAATTCAGAATATACCTATCAGTTCGAGGGCACAAGCTGACTTCTATGCGTGGAACTATGAGAAGAAAGGGGTGTTTACGGTGAGGTCAGCGTACCGCTTATTAGCAGCAATAAAATAGCAACGTACTGACTGGTTAGAGCATAGCACAAGACACTCTTATGTGGGGGCTGTTCACAAGTCATGGTCCAAGATTTGGAAGGCACTGTACCATCTAAAATTTGCGTTTTGCTTGGCAACTAGCTAAGACGTCATTGCCAACAGGGGACGTCCGGAAGGAGAGATCCATGGCGGACACGGCCGAGTGCTCGATTTGCCATGCGGCCGTTGATAACTGGAGACACTCACTATTCGAATGTCATATGGCCAAGTGTGTGTGAGCGCTTGCGGGCGAGGAGGTAACATAAGTGATCATTTCAAATAGGTCGGAAGATGCTAAGCTATGGCTGTTTTGGCTAATGGATACCCTACCTATGGTGGAACTTACCCGAGTTCTGGTGACTATGTGGGCTATTTGGTGGGCCTGGAGGCGATTGGAGCCATACATTATGATCAACTCCAGAGTCCTATGAGTACTCATTGCTTTGTCAATAAATTTTTGGAGGAGCTGGAGATGGTAGCAGATCAGCGCCCCAACGCCCAATGATACGCTATGAACTTGCATGTAAATCCCCAAGAAGCACAGGGGGCTAGAACTAGTGCATGTGCTAATCCTGCACCTTCCGCTTCTAGTTGGCTCCCTCCACTAGAGAGTGATGCAAAACTGAATGTGGATGGCGGCATATCTATGAGGGGCGATCGAGGGGCTGCAGCTGTTATATGCCGAGACAAGACTGGCCAGTACTTGGGGGCTTCAGTGATGGTTTTCGACAGTCTCGTCGACCCGACAACTCTTGAAGCCCGAGCGTGCCGTGAAGCACTGACGCTAGCATCAGACCTAAACCTCCAGTCTATCTGTGTGGCGTCTGCCTGCACGGAGGTGGTCGCAAATCTGGAGACTGGAGGTCCGTGCCGCTACTCTATGATTCTTGAGGAGTTCAGAGCACAAAGAGTTTCTTTTTATTTTATTCAAGTAGTTCATGAGAGGAGGATTCATAATGCTGAGGCTCATTCGTTGGCCAAAGCGGCCTCCTCTCTCCCATCTGGGCTCCACGTGTGGCTAGTTGTTTTGCGCAATATCATCTGTATTCCGTCGAAACTTGATACTTAATAAAGTTTCACAGATGCTCAAAAAAAACATGGGCTTTGACTATGGGAGGCATAGGGGGGAGACAAGCCTCAAATCGTGTGCGTACAAGAAAAAACTGCTATTAACCAATCGCTATTAAGGGGAAACATGATTGTTAGGGGGGTCTCGCCCCCCTCGCCCCCCTTGAAATCGTCCCTGCACACATCCCTAGCATAGAAAACATGAAACTTTCCCCCTTCGGTCCATCTGTCCGAAAACGCGAAACACCGGGGATACATTCCCGGATGTTTTCCCCCTTCGCCGGTATCACCTCCTACCGCGATTGGGCACACCTAGCAACGCTTAATGTCATGTCATGCATCTTTATGCATCTGTTTGCGTTGTATTCATTGTTTCTTCCCCCTCTTCTTTTCGGTAGACCCCCAGACTGTCGGCGACCCCCAGTTTGACTACGGTGTTGATGACCCCTCCTTCTTGCCAGAGCAACCAGGCAAGCCCCCCCTTGATCACTAGATATCGCCTATTCCTTCTCTCCACTGCTTGCATTAGAGTAGTGTAGCATGTTACTGCTTTCGGTTAATCCTATTCTGCTGCATAGCCTGTCATTGTTGCTACAGTTGTTACCTTCACCTGTAATCCTAAATGCTTAGTATAGGATGCTAGTGTTCCATCAGTGGCCCTACACTCTTGACCGTCTGCGATGCTATACTACTGGGCCGTGATCACTTCGGGAGGTGATCACGGGCATATACTATATACTTTATACTGTTACATTACTTATGATACTGTTCGGAGATGGGGGCTGAAGGGGCAGGTGGCTCCATCCCGGTAGAGGTGGGCCTAGGTTCCCGACGGCCCCCGACTGTTACTTTGAGGCGGAGTGACATGGCAGGTTGAGACCACCTAGGAGAGAGGTGGGCCTGGCCCTGGTCGGCGTCTGCGGTTACTTCAAAATAACACGCTTAACGAGTTCTTGGTATTTGGTCTGAGTCTGGCCATTTGGTCTATACGCACTAACCAACTACGCGGGAAAGATATTGTCACTCGACGTCGTGGTATCAGCCGAAGCCTTCGTGACATCAGCGACTGAGCGGCGCGCGCCGGATTGGTCCGTGTAACGCAACTTCCTTTAAAATGGAGGTTGCTAGGTCTGCTTCCGGCCGCCCTCGCAACATGCAGGTGTGCAATGGGCGATGGGCCCAGACCCCTGCGCCATAGGATTTAGACCGCGCGTTGACCTCTCTCACAGCGAGGTAGGGCTGCGATGTGTTGATCTTCCAAGGCCGAGCATGACGCAGGAAAGTGTGTCCGGCCAAATGGGATCGAGCGTGTTGGGTTATGTGGTGCACCCCTGCAGGGAATTTTATCTATTCGAATAGCCGTTTCCCTCAGTAAAAGGACGACCCAAAGTTGTACCTTGACCTTATGACAACTAGAACCAGATACTTAATAAAACACACCCTTCCAAAGTGCCAGATACAACTCGGTGATCGCTCTCTCACAGGTCGACGAGGAGAGGATCGTCGGGTAGGATTATGCTATACGATGCTACTTGGTGAACTTACCATCTACTCTCTTCTACATGCTACAAGATGGAGGCTACCAGAAGCGTAATCTTCGATAGGATTAGCTATTCCCCTCTTATTCTGGCATTTTGTAGTTCAGTCCACCGATATGGCCCCTTTGCACATATACACATGCATATGTAGTGTAGATCCTTGCTTGCGAGTACTTTGGATGAGTACTCACGTTTGTTTTTCTTCCTCTTTTCCCCTTTTCCTTTCCTCTCGATTGTTGCAACCAGAAGCTGGAGCCTACGAGCCTGACGCAATCGTCGACGACGACTCCTACTACACCGGAGATGTCTAGTACTACGTGCAGGCCGCTGCCGACGACCAGGAGTAGATTAGGAGGATCCCAGGCAGGAGGCCTGCGCCTCTTTCGATCTGTATCCCAGTTTGTGCTAGCCTTTTTAAGGCAAACTTGTTTACTTATGTCTGTACTCAGATATTGTTGCTTCCGCTGACTCGTCCATGATCGAGCACTTGTATTCGAGCCCTCGAGGCCCCTGGCTTGTATTATGATGCTTGTCTGACTTATTTATGTTTTTAGGGTTGTGTAGTGATATCTTCCCGTGAGTCCCTGATCTTGATCGCACACGTTTGCGTGCATGATTAGTGTATGATTGAATCGGGGCGTCAAATGAATGTTGGGGCTGCCATCGGTCACGAGATGGTGGGAAACTAGTGACAAGTAGGGTAGGTCAGGCTGTGTGGGATGTTATACGTGTAGTGTCTAACGGAGTGAGAGTGAGTTAGGCTAATGCAGCAATGTCTGATGTGCTGTTGTGTGATACATGATAAAATGCTACAATATTATTTCATTTAGCATCTAAATAGCACACTATGGCACGAATAGCGCTATAGTGAGGAAACTAGTTAAAACATAATGTGTCCCTTCCAGATATGCTATAGCGACACTATAAAGCTAAAAAAGCATGCTATTTTTCCATTGCATTTAATTGCAATGCTTATAGTATGGCGTGGTTTCAGATCTCGGGTGTAGTTGAAGGATCTATCGCGATGATACAGTTAAATTAAATTGTTTGAAACAAGATCTAATTGTTTCGGGTTTGTGTTAGGAAATATATTACTACATCCGCGTGCGGACTAAATATTGAGCATATTTTGATGTTAGAGTTGTACATTTATGTACTTCACATTTTCTCAAGGAAAAAATGTTTGCATTTCATAGGTGTAACACACTTTCATATGTAGTCATTCTAGAAATGCCCTGAAAAATATGAATGGAGATTAGAATTAAATGGAGCGGCTATAGCAAGTTGCCTCGCTCTTTGGAACTTCTTTAGGTCAAAGATAACTTAACAATGAAATCATCCTTAATAAAGTATGTTTCGTTAACAATGACCTCAATATAGCAGGATTGGATGCGTTCCTTCGGGAAGGAAAATACCTTGTTCTGCTAGAAGTTAGTGTTCTTCTCAAAGTGACGGGTGGTGACCTGTAATTTCCAAGCTTAATCTCCACATATGATTCACAACTCCTAGTCACATCCTTTGCATGAAGGACTTTGGCCTTGACAACACGTACATAGAGATATGGCATCTACTCCAGAAGGTCGTGGCTGTGGTGGTTGCATCCTAATAGTTCATAGAAGGACACACTTGTGCCCGCAATAAAGTCCATGAAAAGGTATTACCAGGAAGAGCTTTAAGTATGGCACAGGTGACACATCATTATAAACCATAGTGTAGAATTAATGATAAGATAGGGTAAGTCATGGTTGAGTACACAGTAGTGCTTTATCTATAGATCACAAACGCGATATCCATTAATCCTTCATTCTAGGCATGATCCTAACTTGTATTTCATTGTAGCACAAATAAATTTAAGAGAACTTGCAAATTCTACCAACAATACAACAATAGATACTGGCATCGCATTGTGAGGTTGTTGCCTTGTAGTATATAGTCGAAAAAATAGATACTGGCATCAATGTATAATATAGCGTGCTACAAGATTTAGTACCACCCTTCTCGAGATGCAACAAATGTTATAGCATGCTAATAGTGTGCTATATTTGTACATAGAATTTTGGATAAAATTGGTAAATACATCATGTAATTTAAGGATTCCATAATTTGCAAGGATTGGGACTTGGGGAGGAAATAGAATGAGAATGACACCACTACATGGAGATGGGATGAAGAGAGGTTGCTCTCACGTGGTGGCTGACTTACCAGCGCTGTCGGGTATCGCTGTCATCAACTCTTACTTGCTAGAGTTGGAGGCGTGGCTGCCACCTCCATTCGAGATGGGATGAAGAGAACCAACTGTCGTTCACGAACAGCCTCCGCCCCTTCTCTCACGACTCATGAATGTTGGCGCTGCCCTCGATCACGAGGATGTGGGATACTGGTGACAAGTTGGGTAGGACAGGCCATGTGGGATGTTATATGTGTAGAATCTGAGAGAGTGAGAGTGAGTTAGGACAATGCAACAATGACTGATGGGCTGGTGTGTGATACACGCAAAAAATGCTACAATGTTATTTCATTTAGCATCAAAATAGCACGCTATGGTATGAATAGCGCTGTAGTGAGGAAATTAGTTAAAACATAATGTGTACCTTCCAGATATGCTATGGCGACACTATAAAGCTGAAAAAGATCGCTATTGTTTCCGTTGCATTTAATTGCAATGCTTGTAGTAAGGCGTGGTTTTAGATCTCGGGTGTAGTTGAAGGATCTATCGTAATGATACAGTTAAATTAAATTGTTTAAAATCTAAGCACTTTAGGTTTGTGTTAGGAAATATATTACTATAGGAAAATCCGAGCGCGGACTAAATATTGGGCATATTTTCATGTTAGAGTTGTACATTTATGTACTTCACATGTTCTGAGGGAAAAAAAATGTTTGCATTGCATATGTGTAATACACTTTCATATGTAGTCAGTGTAGAAATGCCCTGAAATTATATGCATGGAGACTAGAATTAAACGGAGTAGCTATAGCAGGTTGCCTCGCTCCTCTTTGTGGAACTTCATTTAGGTCAAAGATAACTCGCCCAACGAAATCATCATTAACAAATTCCTTGTCGTTAACAATGACCTCAATATAGGAGGATTGGATGCGTTCCTTCGGGAAGGCAAACACCTGATTCAACTAGAAGTTAGTGTTCTTCTCACAGTGACAGGTGGTGACCTTTAATTTCCATGCATAATCTCCACATATGGGGTCACAGCTCCCAGTCACATCATTTGCATGGAGCACATTAGCCTTGACAACACGTACATAGAGATACGACACCTTCTCCAGAAGTTCATTTGTTCTCCTACTCCTGTCATCTACTACTAGGAAAACTCCAATGTACGTTGATGTGACTTTAAGGGAGTAGTCCCAAGGTCGCGACTGCGGTGGTTGCATCTTACTATTTCATAGAAGGACACACTTGTGCCTACAATAAAATTCATGACAAGGTATTACCAGAAAGAGCTTTAAGTATGGCAGAGGTGACACAAAATTATGAACCATAGTGTAGAATTGATGATAAAATATGGCAAGTCATGGTTGATTACACAGCAATGCTTTGTATATAGATCACAAACACGATAGCCATTAGTCCTTCATTCTTGCAATACAAAAAAAGACACATCCGTGAAATTATGGCCTGAACAAAAAAATCTGTGATGGTAATCACACTTCTACGACGGTAATTTTGACAAAAACATGTATCATCATAGATGTGGTGGGCTCCTACTTCTATGAAAAAAAAATCATAATAGAAAATGAGCTTTTCGTCCTGGGCGGGCCGGGTACGCACCTGCATGAGATTCTTTGGGCCGTCCATGACATAAAAAATCATGGTAGAAGTGAGGGCGAGGAAATTTTCGTAGAGTTCCCGGTTATGGTGGGTGGTTAGGGCCGAGCGATGTAGTGTGCTTTGCTTGTTTCTCTCTCATACGCACGTGTGGTGCGAGGCGTGTCGCTATAACTGAACCCGAGCGGTTGCACTGCTAGCACTACGTACTCAAGCCGATCGATCGACCCCTTCGCTGCTTACTGAACCCGACCGACTCCTTCGCTGCTAACTGAACCCGATCTATCACTTCTGCTGCATACTGAAGCCGATTGAACCCCCGTGCGAGACGTAGCTAGCTGGCCGGTTGGGTTGCCTCTGGATGAATAGTGCCCATTGTTGCCGCGCGCGAGATATGTAGAACGAGTCGAGACGTGGTGAGTCTAGCCGGTTGGTTGGCTATGGATGAACAATTCCTGGTGGAGGTTGGATGAAAAGGACCCTTTGGTAGTAGGCGGTCGCCGCTGGATGAACAGACTCCGAGGATGCCGCCGTACCCCGAGCCGATTAGGGGTGGATGAACAGGACCCTGTGGAGGCTGGATGAACAATAGCCGGTGGAGGCTAGAGGAAGTCGATGGGGGATGAAAAGTAGCCCTTGGATGCTGGAGGGAGGCTGTAGACGGTGGATCAACAGTATCCCGTGGAGTCTCGTTTTGCATGCGCCACACCCTTCCCAATGAACATGACCCCATTTTGACCGTAGGCGCTGTAACCGAAGTCCATTTCCTCCATTTTGTAGTACGCCAGACCCCTCCCGATCAACAGGACCCTGTTTCAGCCGTAGGCACTCGAATAGAAGTTCGTTTCCTCCGTTTTGCGGTACGCCAAATCCCTTGCAATGAGCAGGATCCTGTTTCGACTGTACGTGGTCGAACAAAATGTTGTTTCCTCCGTTTTTCATACGCCGGACCCCGTTTAGGCTTTTCGTCCAAGCCGGTTGGCTCCCGATGAACATGACAAATTTCGTTGCCTCTTGATGAACACGATCCGTTTCTTCATTTGACCCAACCGGTTGGCTACCGATGAACAGGACGACGTTGTTGCCATCCCTTGCCTCTGCATGTACACGAGTCCTGGCTGTACGTATGTGCGAGTACGCGTTCGATACCCGCCCGTATGTATGTACGTGGCCATATTTTTTTGCCCTATGGTTGTACGTATGCGTACACGATTTAAACGGGACTGCCTGAACTACTACGTCGGGGGCTCTACCACGACACGTGCCGCTACATGCTCGGCTACGATTCATACTTGTGAAGAGACTGATCAACCAGTACGTACGTACATGTTCACGACCAGATAGACAATGCTACACACACTTTGACTGGGTGGGTCCGAGCTGTCAGGGATGATAAGGACACACTTCCTTGCGTGCAAAGATATAGATGCTAGGTCCCAGCTGTTATGGGGAGGAATCATTTTTTGAGCATAATAAGGAGGCACTTCTTTGCGTATGAAGATGTAACTGGTGGGGCCTAGCTGTTAGGGGGAGCAAACATTTTATTTCAGCTTAATAAGGAGGAACTTTCCTTGCGTGCGACCATGGACCTCGTGGGTCCCAGCTATCAGACTCTCCACGTATAGTCCTCTTCTAATGACTCTCGTTTATTGACCATGTCACACCGAGCACAGCAAGGCAGTGGACGACAGCAAGGCCCCGGACGAGAACGACCCGGAGATGGGAAGACGCGGTAGTAGAGTTGCAGACGGAGAGGAGTACGAGGGTTGACTGGTTCTCGTGCGGCATGGGGCTACAAATGGTGGAGAATAATACGAGGTGTGGAGGGGTGGAGGGATATCCTGGACGGCGGTTGGTTAATGCTTCGCAGCGATGCATGCTAAGCAGAGCCACTAGCCGCCGGATGTCGGAGTATTCGGCCACGGGTAGGCTAACCCGAAGCCCAGAACCTTTCAAGACATCGGGGCTTACTGCGCCCCTCAAGACGCCAAGATGAAGAGCCGTCTTCTGGAGGCTGGCTGGAGGAACAGCCGGCTGCCCATAAACGGCCAAGTCCTGGAGGTGAGGTCAAGACAAGCCGACTCCTATCTGGCGGCTTCTAGAGAAGCCGGCCCCGAGGAGTCGGCCCGCGACAACAACAAAGCCCATGCCCTCATCAGCGGGGACAGGACGGGGAATGGCCACAGTGTAGCCTATCCCATCCCCCTTTCCAGGCAAGCGTGGCCACAGTGCACCATACCGGCGGAGATCTCCGCCCGGCGCAGCACTGTTGCCATGCCATCCCTGACATCATCACAAGCAGGCGGAGTCCTGTTCCCATGACGGCCTGTCAGTACGGCCCAAGGACAGCGGACCCCACCAGTCACTGAGAGCCTAAAAGACGGCGACTGCCCCAATAGTTGGACCCGAGGGAGGTCAGCCCCTAGGAGTCGGCCCGCCCCTTCCTCGGGACCCACGTGCCATTAACCAGACGAGGCACGGAGTGGCTACAGTAATCGCCCGCCAGGCGGTGGACCTGTAGCCACGACCCCCTGACCAAGCATGTTTCATTAGAAACACGGTTACAGTGATCAGCAGCCGACAAGACCCGAGAGCGGCGGGGATGGCCTGTCGGTGTCAGGACCCCGATTCCAAATCACATCGACCTAGCTGGTAACACCTCATATCACTTTGCGGCCTCACGCACGGTATTCCCACGGGTGTCGCCTTACCATGGCCCGGGACCGTTTGCGTCTTTTCAGTTCCTGAAAGCTGATCTCGCACTGTGGCGTCCATTCGAACTTCTTATCTTTCTTGAGGAGTTCGGTTAGAGGTTTAGCAACTTTAGAAAATTCTCGGCGAGCGGCGGCAATAGCTCGCTAAACCGAGGAAACTCGAACTTGCTTGACCGATTCAGGTGGAGTCCATCAAGGACAGCTTGAACTTCGCTTCGGGATTGGCAACAATACCCTTACCAGAGATTACATGTCCTAGATAGGTCACTACGGTAACCAGAATTCACATTTAGAGAATTTGGCATAAAGGCGGTGCTCTCGAAGTTTCATCAATACTAGCCTTAGATGTTCGGCATGTTCTTCCTCATTCTTGGAGTAGATGAGTATATCATCGAGGTATACCACTTTAATTTATCCAAATACTCCATGAAGATTGAGTTCATTAACCGAGAGAAGGTGGCTGGAGCATTGGTTAATCCGAAGGACATGACGGTGTACTCGTATTGGCCATAACGAGTGACAAAAGCCGTTTTAGGGATGTCCCCGTTCTTGATTTTGATTTGATGGTAGCCCAACCTCAAATCCATCTTGGAAAAGACTGAGGATCCAGCGAGCTGATCATACAGGTCGTTGATCCTGGGGAGCGGATACTTGTTCTTGATAGTGACCAAATTGACAGGTCGGTAATCTACAACCATCCGATCCGTACCATCCTTCTTCTTGACGAAGAGGACGGGGCAAGCCCATGGAGATGAACTAGGACGGATGAAACCCTTTTGCAAGGACTCATCGAGTTGTTTCTTAAGTTCAGCTAGTTCTAGGGGTGCCATCTTATAAGGTCTTCTAGAGATTGGGGCGGTTCCGGAACAAGATCTATCACGAACTCGACATCCTGTCGGGTGGAACACTGGCAGTTCTTCGGAAAGACATCCGGGAAATCGGAGACTACCGGAATATCTTGAGATCTGGAAGAGGGTTGGCATTTAAAGAGTAAAGTCGACGCTAGACACTCGGGTTAAAACATCCACTGCTTTACCCGAAGGGTGAAATAAGTTGAGCGGTTCTAGTCGAGCAATCAATCTTGGCATAATGGGCTGACATCCAGTCCATACCCAAGATGATGTTTATGTCCGAGGACTTAAGAGCTATTAGGGATGCGAGAAAGACTAATCTGTCGACAAGAATTTCATTCCCATGACTTATTCTAGAGGTTTGCCATCTAGAACCAGGAGTTTAATTTCCATGGAGGTAGGCATGTCGCAGAATGTGGTGTTGTGCAAACGAGCATAGCTCTCGAAATAAATGAATGAGATGCTCCAAGATCAAAGAACAGATTGCGGATGGCAATTAACAAGAAGCGCATCGAGGACGACGTTGGGATCCTCATAGGTTTCTTCAGCAGAGACATAGTTGACATGGCCAAGAGCGGTGGCAACCGGCTTGCATAGGGAACCTTTCTGCTGGCTTGCCGCGCCAGCAGACTTTCCCGCTTGATTGGGATTGTTCTGGGACACTCTCGAATATAGTGGCCCGTCTCTCCACATTTGAAGCAAGTGATCACATTTGGCCGTGGGGCCACATTAGCGATTGGACCTCCATATGTCTTGGGTGGAAAATCGGCTGATTGGGGCGGGCGCCTCGAAGGATGGCCTCGGGGTGTACAGGGTGGTAGAGCCGATTAGGAACCCAAACCCGCGCTTCGGGAACCAGAGCGGAGGACGATCCGTAATCACGGATGTGCTTGCGTGAAGCCTCAAGTCAGTCTGCCCGGTCTCGGCCGATAGCCTTATTGACTAGCCGAGAAAGAGGTGCATTCATGCAGACGGAGATCTCGGCGTAGCTCGGGCTAAGTCCCTTCGAACCTCGCCGCTTCTTAGCATCGGTAGAAACTTCTTCGGAGCATATCGTGCTAACCTCCCAAATTCACGGCCGTAGGCATCCACGTTCACCGGCCTTGGGTGAAATTGCAGAATTCCTCACGTTTGCGGTCCATAAGTCCTTCGGAATATGGTGCTCGCGAAGGCGGCACTGAATTCATCCCAAGTTGTAACTTGTCCAGCGGACGCATAGCCTCATAGTTTTCCCACGGAGACGGCAGGCCTTCCGGATGATAGGCGGCAAAGGTAACTTTGTCACCTCGACACATTGGCGGAACGCAGCTTGTGATGGATCTCATGGAGCCAATCATCGGCGTCGAGTGGCTCGACGAGCATTTGAATTTTGGAGGATATAACTTGACGAAGTCATTGAGTGAAACTCCATCGTTTCTTGGCTGGCGTGCTGTGTTTTGTTCTATCCGCTCCAATAAGCGGTTGGTTTCAGCGCTTATTATGTTCGCTTCAGCATCACCTCGGCCAAAGATGGCGGTTGCGCAGATTCACATTTCTGGCTGCATCGGCTTCTCCCTGCTCTGGCAGCAGCGAGAGTATTTCAGTGTTGACCATCCCGGGAGACAAAACAAGGTTTAAACCAGGATGGCAGAATTTAACAAGGAAGTGCGGAAGGTAATGGACAGTATGGAATGCAAAGATGTTCATCCGTATGACATGGTAATATAACTGCCATATATATATATACCAACGGTCATACACACCATTCATAGTTTAGTACAAGCCTGACGGAGTACAACTATAAGGAGAGGCGTTACATCTCATCGGAAGCATTCCAATTCCTATACATTATTTTTCTACACTTCCGGAATGATACACACTAAGTCGTATTCCATGAGTCACGCAGGACGGTGGAAACACAACTGGTACCATACTAGGAATACTACTACTATCTCAGGCAGCTCCATAGTAGTCCTCATAGAAGTCACCACCTGCACTGAAGTGGAACATGATCGTGCAGAAGCAGACAATCCTGTGGAGCCTGTGGACCATAAGGACTCGGATGTGGCCGTGGACCAACAAACGGTGGCAGAAGAGGCCCACGAGGTGGAGTGATGCCTCCAACCTCACGCCACTCCATGAAGTCCGGCAAACTCGCCCGCACAGGGTACAAATCTCTCATGTCCATACATCCGGCTTGCACGGCAGGTGCAAACCTAGTCAGGGTAGCCCAGTGGTCAGAGCGGGCATTAAACAGCTCCATTCGCAAGGCCCGGTTCTCACGGTCCTTGTCCTCCAGCAACTCGGTGGTAGTACGGAGGAGTGAGTCCTCATGGGTTGCATCACTGTACAAACCCTGGAGGTAGCCATGCGCCCCAGGAAGAGATGCTGGCATATAGCGGAAGTCAGTGTTGCTCAACAAGGCAGTCCTGGCTCGAATAATAGTCATCATGGAATAGGCTGCATCTTGTACAGACATTCCAATAGTGATTCCGAGCCCATAAGAACAGTGAAGTGGCTCAGTAGCTCCGGGATAGGACGGATAAATCCGGACCGTGCATAGGTATTGGCTTTGATTGAAATCCCTGAACTGCTCCTCGACGGTATATTCAGGATACCATCGATAACCAGCCTCAATCATCACCCTAACCAACATGGCCGTGTGACCGCACACATCAATGCAGCGGGTCAGGCGGACCACTTGGTTCTGGGAACGGGTGGCCATCTGAAAGCACAGCCATAATGCAAAGGCATTAGAATTTCTAGGGAAAATCGGGCAGCATAACATCTGTAAATGCTCAAATCAAATTTGAGACATTCAAAATCAGATTTGCAAAACCACTCAACAACATCATATCAAGGTTCTGGTTCAAATGGTATTATACTAAATTTAGTAGCACTGAGCTAAGGATGTAACCAACAATCCTACAAGGTACTACGGATAGTAACACGTGAACCTGATAGAGAAAGAGAGCCTAGTCCTAAACCCACGTTGAATGAGAAGAGGATGACTCAGATCAGAGGGCATAAGGTAAAGAAGTAAAAAGAGCCTTACGTTCCCTCCCACAATCAATTCCCCTACATATAACTAAAGCATTTCTAGACTCAACTTGACCAGTTTGGCTTAAGCGGACCTCTGTGCAGCCCTGCTCGATGCCAACGCTGTCGGGACCCGATTCCAAATCACATCGACCTAGCTGGTAACACCTCATATCACTTTGCGGCCTCACGCACGGTATTCCCACGGTGTCGCTTTACCATGGCCCGGGACCGTTTGCGTCTTTTGGCTCACGATATGATGGTGTCGCTAGCATCCACATGACAAAGAACCGGGCCGACATGGCTAGTCGTGAACCCAAAGCGGCACTAACCTATGGGGACAGGCATACATGAATCACCTCGAGCATGTCGGTCATCAACGTATGAACTCGGGCTGTAGCACTGGCTAACAGGACTCCGTATCCCGGCTGTAGCAGGCTAGGCAGACTCGAGTATCACCGCGTGACATTTCCCGAAGGACAGACATAGGAACGAAATGAAACACATGCCGGCCAGTCAAGTGTCCAAGCAGTAGTCTTTGGGCTAGCAGGACTCCGTGAACCGGGCTGTAGCGGACTACTATCGCCGTAGCACGAGACTACATTTCCCCATATGAGAGGCTGCCAAGGATAAACAACTAGTTTGTCGGATCCCACTCATACCAAGCATTTCAATCATACACATAATATGCCCGATATGAGTAAATACAACAAGGCATCACAACAAAACTCTACAACTCAAGTACTTTATTTAAGAGGCTCAGGAGCCATACATAACACAGATCATACAGGTAGGGGTCACATGACCCAACACTCAAGTCATACAATCATACAAGCACATGCGGAAGCAAAGTAGTCCGAGTACGACTCTAGAAAGAAAGAAAGCTTGTTGGAGCCTTTCTATCTACAATGGCCCTTCACAAGTCTTAGATCGCCACCTGGGTGGCTAGCTTACTCGTCGAAGTCAACATCTACATAGAATCCGTCGGAGGGGGTAGTATAGTCCTCTGAAAAATATTGATTAAGCAAACATGAGTACAAAAGTACTCAGCAAGTCTTACCACAGAATCCTATCATACATGCACATTCTCAAGGAAGGAGGTGGAGTTATTAGCAGCAAGCCAGCTTTGACTCTTGGCTAAGCTATCCTACGTGACACCACTTTGTAAAGCATTTTGTCGCACACGAGTCCACTATCCCCCCATCACAATACACCACCGTGGATCCTCTCTCGTCATCCCCGAGAGGGCCATCCACGATACTCACACTTATCTTGAGGCTTTTAGTAGTATCCATTTACTTGTCTATGAACTGATATAGGTAACCTGAAGTCCTTCTCCGTGGACACGGCTATTCAATAGATCATATTTAACCCTGCAGGGTATACTTCTTCACACACGCTCACCACTTATCGCGTTTACACGACATGTACTCGCAACCTTCAAGCGGAAGCCCAACGTGGGTGTCGGCCACAGCCTACCTAAACAC